>CM061533.1:157838709-158409240 GCA_030545055.2 Neoaliturus tenellus
CAAAACTACACGTATTTACAGCTGATTATTAACAGATGTTTAAAATGCTTTATTCAATCCCAATGTTATTTAAATGGGAAATTTTGAGATTTCAATTGTGGATAACGCCTTCATTTTCCGTCAGATTCTCATCAGTTTTTGGCGGAAACAACTACAGACTAAGCCCTATCCAACGACACCAAAAACTTGAAAATCGGTTGAAAATTGTAGGAGGAGTTCTAAAGACAAAAAAAACCCTTAGCGTATTACCCCTTCCAGGAGGTCGATATATCTGGTTTACGAACTCACGCGAATAAAGGTTTGATTACACATCTCTACCAAATTGGTCTTGATCAGACCATTTTTACTATATAGTTATCTTGTCTAAAGACACGTACATATGCATTTATATCTACTAGAGATCGCCTCCTGATCGAAATTCGATCAAAATTTCAGTGTATCTGGACCCAAGAAGCTTTAACATATTTAAGAACTAAAACATCTGTTCTTCCTGTTTTTCTAGCAGTTGTTTTTACAACAGCTGTCTAATGATTCATTAAATTCTCCTTCGTCCATAAGATAAGCATTGCAACGTTGAAAGCCTGCGGGGCGTAGCCCTGAAGTCCGAATTGAATTAGAATGTGATTCTGTTCATCTACAGCACAATACCTTTCTAACGGTATCCGCGGATTTCTCCTATGATGCACACGAGCTGAGAAAAAAGGAGGAAACGAAACATGCTTGCGTATTAATATATAGATCTATACTGATTTAATACGCTAAAGGTTTTTTGTCTTGAGAACTCCTCCTACAATTTTCAACCGATTTTCAAGTTTTTTTGTGTCGTTGGATAGGGCTTGGTCTGTAGTTGTTTCCGCCAAAAACTGATGAGAATTGGACTGAAAATAAAGGCGCTATCCACCATTGAAATCTCAAAAATTCCCATTTAAATAACATTGGGATTGAATTAAGCTTTTTAAACATCTGTTAATAATCAGCTGTAAATACGTGTAGTTTTGGTGATTAAAGATATTCACAATATTTTATTGGTCGGATGTCATTTATTTAGAGCTGAAAGTAACATTTGTATAGTATGAAAATCAATTGCTCGATTTCGAGCAACACGTTTACTAATATATATCGTGAGGTAAATATATATATAAGACCGCGAGTCAGTGTATATATATATATATATATATATATTTCCAGCAGTTTATGGTTTATTATATTTAAATTTATTCAAATTTTATTGACTATTACCTAATTTTGGTCTCTTGGCACCTCAAAACGGAAAATAACATGGTCTTGGGATTAGTTCTTACCATGAGACGGTAATAGCTCCCTATGGGAAATACGCTAAAAACTTGTTACTTACTTGTACTTGCTACTTGTTTCTTCCATCTGTTGTCCTTGGTTCAAGAAATTGGACAGGTCAAGGGTTTCCTTACAAAGAATAATTTATTCTAAGTTACTAGAAAGGTAACTCAATTTTGTACAAACTAGACTCCACTGTAGAAACCTCTTTACTTCATCTTTGAAATTTGCGATTTTGCGGTTATTTGTAATTTTTCTTGCGGCGCTTGGAAAAGTTTGATTCCGTCTAGGAAACAAATAACAAAAGAGAAACATACAAGGAAATTAAAACTGAAACATGGAAGTTATAATGTAAGGTTTTTACTGTCATTTCTATAACCATTAAGATTGATTGGGTAGTCATCTTCACCAGTCGACCCCTGTGCCAGTAGCCCATTTTTGCGCGGTCGGCAATATTAACCATTAATACGGCTTTTAATGCAAAACACGGTATTTTATTCCCCTGTTTCAGACGCCGTTTTTCAACCGATTTTCTTTAAACTTGCTATAAGTGTTTAGTTGAATAGTTATATTAGGCCCCTCATGCCTCGAAATTTTGAAAAATTAACAAATATTACTAAGGAAAATCGAGTTACTTTGCAACGTCACAGAGAGTAATATTTGTTAAATTTTCAAAATTTCGAGGTATGAGGAGCCTAATATAACTATTCAACTAAACACTTACCAAGTTTAAAGAAAATCGGTAGAAAAACGGCGTCCGTAACAGGGGAATAAAATACCATGTTTTGCATTAAAAGCCGTATGGTTAACATTGCCGCCTGCACAACAATGGGATACTGGCACAGGGGGGATGACTCTTAAAAACTTTATTTTCTAGTAGGCATGAGAGAAGCTGTAGGCCTAAACTGAGTGAGTAATTCCCATGAAAATTATGTTTTATGGATAATTTGTTCTGGAGGAATAGAAACTATAGAAACAACATAAGTAATAAAAAAAATTACTTCAATCTCCAAAGGTATATTGTTTGAGAACGTATATTACATCATTAACGAGTCGTTGCCAGACGATACTCGACGAATACAGCTTCAGTCTTAGCTCTAGGCAGATGGTGTGAAACTTGATGCGAAACATAAAATACAATCACCCAATTAAATTAACTAATTGTCGCTCCCTAATACTCTGAATGAAAACTGCATGTTATAAACACTATCCCATTTTTTCAGTCATCGTTGTATTTAAATTTGAAAGTAAACTGATAAGTAAACAGAAAAAACTAAATCTATCTTCTTATTTCTATAAGGGTTTCGTCTGTTACGTCCCTTTTTCTCTCGACCTAGACCCTACTGAACCGATTTTTAAGATTGAGGTGTCATTTTAAAGCTTAGGATATACCGCAGTGACGAATCGTAATTAAAAAGGTCATATTGTTTCGGGCTTCGCCCCCCTCGCCTTTGTTTATTTCTAGAGGGCGCTTTAAAATTTTGACCAACTTTTATTGCAAGTTCTTTAATGTGAATTGTAATTTAACAGCTGATTACCTTCAGATGAATTTTAAAAGCCAGATCAACGAGATTAAATAGATATAGAGTGCTCACCACATGTTAATTTTGTGTCCCTTTTTGATTTGCGCCATTTTACCCATAATTCCCGCCGTTTCCTTGGCAACCATCCCACACTTTACTCTCGTTTCCCTGGTTACTAGTTTTAGCTATTCTATTTGTTCGCTATAAGCTTAAAAAATCACAGCTTATACTCTTAAAACATCTGATTATTTGTGGTTTTATTGTTTGTTTTTAAAACCAATTTGATTTGATGGTCTGTGAACAGGCTATTGAGATTGGTTACCATAGAAACGTCGGATAGCTGTGGGTAATATGGCAAAATACACGTGGGGAAAGTGTAAACAAAGGACTGGTCACCAAGGAAACGGCGGGAATCGTGGGTAAAGTGGCGCCAGTCAAAAAGGGACACTTATCCCTATCTGGTGAGCACTCTATATCTATTTAATCTCGTTGAGCCAGATAGTAAACGAATATAGATCTACTGCGCACGGGCCACCTCGTAAATTAAAATGACAGAAGGGAGACAGGTTATTTTTATGAAGACAGCTGTTTGTTTTCATAAAATGAATCATATGTTAGGTAAACTTACAAAATTTTGTCTTATACTAGTAAACGTGTTGCTCGAAATCGAGCAATTTATTTTAATACAATACAAATGTTACTTTTATCTCTAAATCATTGTCGTCCGACCAATCCAATATTGTGAATATCTGCAATCACCAAAACTACACGTATTTACAGCTGATTATTAACAGATGTTTAAAATGCTTTATTCAATCCCAATGTTATTTAAATGGGAAATTTTGAGATTTCAAATGTGGATAACGCCTTCATTTTCCGTCAGATTCTCATCAGTTTTTGGCGGAAACAACTACAGACTAAGCCCTATCCAACGACACCAAAAACTTGAAAATCGGTTGAAAATTGTAGGAGGAGTTCCAAAGACAAAAAAACCCTTAGCGTATTAAATAAGAATAGATTTAAAATACATGGAAGCTTTAAAGTCCAATGGGGCGAAGCACACTGAACTGAGGACGACAAAAATTATTCCATGACGTCTACAGAGAATTCCCTTTCATTTGACACCTCAATCATCAAAATCGGTTCATAAATAAAAGAATTTTGCTGCTCACAAGAAATTAATTGGAATTAGTAAGATAGATTACAACGGATAGCCAGTATAGCCATAATCATTTAAATTTTTCTATTAGGAATTATTTCAACTAGGTATACAATGCAGTTGTCTACTTGCAATATTGAGCGGAGCGGCTATTTTTTAAATCAATAATAGCAAATCTTTTATAGGTAATCCAAGTGAGCTCGTTCGCTACGCTCACTCGCCATTTGGGTCAGCTCATTCACTGCACACACTCGTCGCCAGATTTAGGTTGTTCGCTGCGCTTACTCGCCACAAATCTGTAATACTTTAATAACTTTTGAGTACGCAGGTTTGCTGCGACGAAAATATTAAATGGTGCGTCGTCCAAGATTTGCACTTCCTGTAAACGTGGCATTTCATTCACGTACAACAAACCACTAAAATAAACAAAACAACAATTTCACATAAAACCACTGTATTCACAAACAGCTGATAGTAACAGTCTGCAGTTAAATTTCATCATTTCATCCTTATAACAGCTGTATAATCAACACACTGTAAATAAACCAAATAAAATATTTCTCCTATTAAAATAACACGGCAACTTTAAAGAGCCGTAGGGCAGAACCCTTATGTCCGATTTGGACCATTTCAGATTTATACCTTCCCATAGATGGTTACTATGACCGAGCAAAATTTCGTGAGGATCACTCCAGCCGTTCAGGAGTACTTGTAAATAAAAAGCCAGAGTGTAGTATAGGAGCTTCGCTCGCTCCGCTCAATAAATTACGGTACGTGGAGTTGTATTGTGAGAAACTTTTTTAATAATATTATTTGGATGGATTTGAACTAAAGCTTTAGCAGTTTATTTAGCAGATTTATCTAATTTAGCAGTTTATGGTTTATTTGATAATTCATAAATATGCAGAACATAAATTCGATAATATACAAAGCCTATATTATCTAAACCTCAAAGGTACTACTGTATTGAATGAGTGTCAGCAAAACCTAACACACTCTGGCTTATTAACTTCCTAAACGGACTTTCACGATGCTAAGAAAAATAAATTTAATTTATAACTTAATTATGTCATAAAACAGTTCAGGGTTAAAAAATTAATTTTGTAATAACTTAAACATCTCTCTTCTTTCAAATAGGGATTGCCATAACATATTGTATCAGACGAGTGTTTATATGGACCGATTAACCTTTTGCAACGAATTTTCAGCCGATTAATATTAATTTACCCAAATTGTTTCCTCAACATGAGTGCTCCAATTTGCATACACCCTGTTTGTGTTTCCACGTGACAAGGTGACATCGAGGGAGACTAGCATTATGTAACGAAAGATAATTGGCCTCAAAAGTCGCCCTTGCGCTATTCCAACGTCCTCAGGTGTCTAGGGCCAACCTTGTTGGGACTTGCAACTTAGTCGCTGCATTCAGCGTAATGGCGGATATATTAGATAATGTCATGGCTGTTGGTGGAACGCCCAACGCCACGCAAGCACTGCTGGGTGCCGGGGTGACACGGGGAAACAGTATATGGAACATTCAATGTCACTGTGTATGACTGAGGGGGTAGGCCTATACTTCGGCCCCAATGTGGGCAGGTGGCTTATAAACAACATTGTACCCTTCACTACATCAAATATCAAGATAATGAATGACATGTCTCGGCAAAATGAGTGGAGTAGTGAACCAGGTTGCTCCTAAATTTAGCAATTTACTTTGGATACAGTTAACTGTTTTTGCTCTTTTAATCCAGAACATTAACATTTGCATCTCCCGAGGTTCAACCCCTTTGATATTAGTAGGCAGATGATCTCGCTGGTGTATTGAGACTCGTTTACAACTGTTAAAATTAAACATTTTAAATTTCATTACCATTATTGGGCTTGTTTACATTATCCACCATAAACTGTTTTTTTCTGTTTTTTCCTATCACGTGACCAATCTAAAAAATAACGTGACTGTAATGTGTCACGTGATAGGCAAAAACCGAATAAAAACCGTGTGCGGAGGATGGTGTGAACAAATCAAATCATTTACGGTATTGTCATCGGACTACTGTATTTACATATCAATGACAATATGTCATATTCAGCTAAAATTGTAATAGTGATTTAATACAAAATAAAATAGTTTAAAACACAATGCTCTAATAAAATGTAGACTGTCTAGCACAGGCTGTCTTTAAAATATTCTTGCAGACTGTAGTACTCTTTTGTCAGGAGTAGCACTTTCTACTTAGCCTTGTGTTAATGTTATGGGGAAATAACGAAATAACCAACCATAAGGGCTTGTAGGCCCTTCCATTCGAAGTATATTTACCAATTTACTTCAGAAACAACTTCACTCCGAGCTCTATCTATCCATTGGCTCTAAAATCATTAAAATCGGTTGAAAACTGCATGGAAAACTGTAAGGGGAGTTCCTTGTACAAAACACGTGTAGCATGTTAAAAAAAAGTTATAGATAGTTTAGTGTACAGACATTGATGTTTTATCTAGTTTGGTACTGACCAGCAGCAAATAAACATGTTCCTTGTAGCTTTTGCTGGCAAAGCACATTAATTTATAACACAAAGATCAATTGCATCAGATGTGTAAAGACTAAATCTTTACAAAATACATAGAACTCCAAATTATGAGGGAGGAGAACTCTAACGACTATTGTGTACATGAACTTTATGAAAAACTTAATTCATGGTAATGACGCTCCCAGAACATAATTATTATATTACCACAGGCACTTATTTCATAAGATCAAACTGATTTATTTGAAAAGAAAACGGTTGATCGAAATAGTTTTGTTCGATTTAATACCGTTACGAGATTTCATTATCAAATATTTAATTTTGGACCAATGCAGATAATAAATTGGAACCAACAACAAAAATTTAGAGGCATTAAAAAACATCAACATCATAGCTCTGTTTTATTTACTCTTTATATTATAATGAGGAGGTGTAGTTTAGATCTTTCAACTTATCTTCTTGGTTATTCACGTATTTCTAAATCACCAAAGTTCCTCAGGATTTAATTTTGTTGCATGTAGCCATGTCATATTTAACTCTCGGTCATCATCGAGTGGAAGCACGCACGCATCAAATTAGCGGATGCCTACCGTATGAACCTTCGTGCCAGCAGTGCCCAGTGCGTGATCCTCCCGCTTCGACCGATCGATCCTTATGCCGTGTCATGTCATGGGGTCTGATCGTCTCACTGAAAATATTGAAAGTTAATATTCAAAATATCTATCATATAAAATCCTGAATTATTAGGACTACTGTAGAGTCTTTGGGGTTATAGAAATTACCCTACCTTCCAAATTTCTTCTATGAACACAGAATACATAGTTATTTTCATTATTTTCTGTATTTTTGTGCAAAGTGGTTTACTGACAAACTGATAATCTTAATTAGTGAGTGTTCTAATTGTAATTCCCATTTTATTAAATATCTTATAATTTTTGCAAAAAAATTTAGATTTTGTCAGCAAAATTATTTGTTTCTTTGGCGAGACGGAACTTACTTTATTCAGGTTTGGATTTAAACCAACGTATACTGTATCAATATGGATGGGATTGCCATAATACAACCCCTAATCCAAAGAACACATATTTTTAAATTGTAGGCCTACTAATAGTAAAGGTACAATGACAAACATCTAGGCCTACCCATAATGAGCAGCTGCTCTATTGGTGGTTACTAGAGAGAACCCCTTCTAGACGGTAAATCTGCTCTGTGATAACTTAACTGATAATCTAAACTAACATAATATAAAATAAATATTGTAACTTTTTAATTTTACCTCGGAGAAAGGTTGCCTGTCAGAAGGCCAATGTAGAGGTTACAGTGAATCTCTCTCACAGGTCAAACTGAGATTTCTACTGGTGCAAATGGCATTATGAGAAAATAGTAAGGAAACATCCAGGCACATCATATCTTTTCCACAATTTGTCTAAGGCCAGAAATTATTAGTTGGGAACAGGAATTAATTTTGCCCTTCCTTTTTTACGTTTTGTGCTTCTTTTTGGCTGTACAGGCATGTTAGTCCTGCACAAATGGGTTAAAAATTTCCTTCAGATGCCGTAGAAGGAAATATTTATTTCATGTACTTTGCAGGAAAATCTGTTAATTTATCTCGTCATAATTGAGCTGAGGTTTGCTTGATCTAACGGATTTCTACAACGCTTGATGAATCACAGCGCTTTCCTCATTCCACAGGCGTGCAAGGCTATGGCGTTTTCTTGTCACCGATAAACTGGGAAAATCTTTAAATAATATAGCACGACATCGTAAAATAACTTCCGGAAAACCGTCGTCGGCACGTCGGCGCCCAAGGCTCGCCGCGAGTACCAGGAAGGCACATGCTCTGTACCATTGTAGGGATACAACACAGCAATTACCCATGGTCAAGATCGGCGGCGAACGGAAGTGCGGGCCTTGGGCTCCCGGAAGAAGGAGCGCTAAGGTAGACCGGTCCAACTGGTTCAAGGTCAGCGAAAGTAACCGCTCAAGGTCAATCGGAGACGCGCTCATGTCTGCACGTGCAGTCACGCCCAGCCTTGCCGGCCGCTTATCACCAAACGCAGGAGTGATAAGTGCCTCATCAGGATGACCAAAGTCGACGACATTGTGGTACTTTGTGGTGGATTGGAGCATTGGAGATGGAGACCAGTTCAGAGGATACGTTTTTACAAATATCAAGATCATAGCAATTAGATCAGGGTTAAAATGGTCTCTAAATTATCAGGTGCGAACTTTTGGCAAACTTAATTTATTGCCTGGTATAATGTTACATTCAATGTAGTAGAAGTATAATAATCAGTATTTAACTTTCAGCTCCAAAATTTATAAAAAAATTGAAAAAAAAATACTTTACTAGCCTTTCTTGCTACAATTTCAGTACAACAATACTGTACCTCTACAACAGTCGGAGAAGCACGACAATGCAATATCTAGGCCTAGAGGGATTCATATACTGTATATAAGTTACAGTATTTGTTTAAAAAAATATATTTACCAATAATTGTAACAAAAATGTTAAGCCTCTGTTTAATAATATTCTTTGAAAATGTCATTTGCGACCACCTGATGATCCGAATAGCCATATGCCGCTCTACTCTAATGTCACTCTGCCTCTAGAGCTGACTGGAGAGTTGTATGGCTGATGCATTTCAAGCGTCAAGCGCTCCCGGCTATCCTATTTATCCTTGCGGTGGGTTTTCTTGGAGTTGATTTACTATATTGTACAACTTAGCTGTACTAACTTTAAAATGATCTAGCTGTTTTCAAACATGAATACATGCATGGAACGAAGAAAAGCCTCCAATATGTTAATATACTATAGTGTGCTACATTCATCTAGAATAAAAGGAGATTTGCATTCTCAATTTCCTTGAGGAAAACGCCTGTCCGAACGATTGATTCCAGGCGACGCCAACGTCAGGCCTTCTAGGAGTGATGGGTGGTCTTGGAAAGGAACGCAGTATTCCCTCCCAGAGAATTGCGAAGGATAAGAGATCGGATCGGTGCCATTTTCATTTAGGGGTTTTCCTGACAACTGTTCTCTTTGTGTGATCTAGAGTCAATATTGGACAGGTTCCAACATACCACTTCTTACAGTGCCACTCGCCGTCCTTGCGAGCCATAAGCTGCGTCGTATCGCCCAGACAAAAATGCTATTATTCAGTAGTAAATACGGTGTGAATGGTTTCAACTTTAAAGGGCGATCAAATTTCCACATAGGCAGGGGAGGTGCTATAAACTTTTTCTGGTGGTTCAGTACCTAAGTTATTAAGCCGCGTCCACACTGGGCGAACATTCGGGACGGACTCGCTCGGGAAACACAAAATATCCACAAATATTTCCCACGAACAATTACTAACCATTTGATTTGCATTGGATAGAAATACCAACAAACAAACAAAAATTGGCAGAGCATTATAATTTAAGTTAGAATTAAGAGTAGGGCCTACCTAATGCATGTATACGTGATGTCAATATAAGGTAAATAAAATTTGAATTTGAATTTGCATTTCCTAATCTTTCGCAGTTATTCTTACCCTCCCTTGCATCTTCTGTATATTTATCCGTATCTGTAAACATCGGGTGCAGGGTCACGAAAAATTTCATATTTTTACCTTATTTCCCCCAAAATTAATTTACGTTTTACAAATTGTCTCTGCTTGGTATAAAATCGGAAGGTAATAAGTTTACGAGTCATTTCAAAGAAAAAATATAGAAGGAAACCACTGAGCAGAACTTAGTTTGAAAAATTCCTCTACAAAAATGTAATATGAAAAATATTTTTATATTTATAAAAAAATAAATTACTGCGTTATTCGAATTGCAATCGCCATTTCTTCCAGAATTCCTGATGAAGACTTCGTTTCCCGTAAAATTTTTCTTAATACACAATATTTTCATTGAATATTTCCACTATATATCTTTATATTTATTTTAATTAGTACAAAATAATAACATTACCAAAGACATTATTAATTGAAATTTTAAGGCTATGGCGTAAAAATTGGCATTAAAGTCTTGTTCTAACTTGACTATAGGAATTTTCTCTAGAACTAACATTAAGCAAACACAAACTCAAACACCCATTACAAATCAGACTAATGTGGAGTTGTTTTTAAGTTTTGTATTAAGTCGTTAGCGCCCAAAATCAAAAATTGCCGAAAAATTGAGTATACTTTTAGAATAAACTGTAGGCCTACCCTACCGACCGTACTCCAAAGGTTAACGCTTCAAAATAAGCTTGTTTGTAACCAAAACTGCTGTGTTCGGTTCGGATCAGCGGATCAGCGAGTCCTCGTATAGTTGCTGCAACTGTTCCCGATGATCCCCAATGAAGCCGTTGTAGGCTACTGCGGCCGCCGAAGCGTGGCCAAGCGGCAATCAATTAACAATTTGTTGGTGGATTCGGTTATCTGCACAAAGTACTTTAGCCTGAACCTCCATGCGTGGCCTCGTCATGAAGGAGCATTGGGGAGAAACAGGAGGAAAAGTAGTGAAATTAGTGAAAATGATGTGATAAGTCTTCAGGTACAGTATCTACAGTATTTCAAAGACGTTTCTGAGAAGTGAGAGTGGAGCGATAGCAAGAATAAGGGAGTTGCTGGAGAAGTATGTTGAACTCAGCCATATTAAAAAAAAATAATATTAGGCTATAATAGCAGGGATTCAGTGAATGCATTTTTAGCTGAATCATTTACCTTTAATGTGAAATATTTCTATGTATTGAAACCCGCACAATAAGGTAAGATGGTTATTGACATAAAAAGAATGAGCTAATTGTATTGAAGCACTGGTTGGTTTCGACCCTTTTAATGTAAAACCACCTTTTGCAAGCGAGTTTGACCAATATCCTGTTCAGCACGTTAAATGAACGGACCCAACTTTTCGCTGCGAGTTCGCGCAGAATACAAATTGATCGCGAATGAAGGTCATTTGTAGGTGAGTGTTTCCCAGCCATTGATCTATCTCATGTCTCATATTGTGAATCAGCATAATTAGCATTGCATGCTTCCTACAAGAGGAAATATAGCAATGTGTTAGTTTTTAAAAATAACTTAAAATATCGAGATAGCGTACCTTTTTGTAATTACCAAAAAGGGCGTAATATGGCTTTCATTCGAATCTCGTAATCTCGTACGTCTACGTTGTGCGCAGGCTGCTCTTCTCACAATAGAGATTGGATGATGGGAAGATAAAAATCAATTTACTTCAGAACTTATGATGAGCAAGTTATTTATCTTAGTCTTGTCATAGATGAAATATCTATGGTCTTGTTTTTGTTATTTTTTAGAATGTTACAGAGTGCCTGAGATTTTTAGAGAAGACTTCCCTTTTACAGACACACTTAATAAAAAAAGTATTTGGGGTTTCCCTCAGAAAAATGACACTGTAGCCTACATATTGATATATTTATTCAGTTGACATAGTAAATACATCGAAAAGAATGAAATAGCATTCATTTTATGTTTAACTTTTTATGAGTAGACCCAAATGTGTTTAGAGATTAAATTATGTAAATAGTTCTCAGCATCAATCGTTTCAAGCGGCTCAATCATACTTTTAAACAGCAAAAAAACTAGAATGTAAAAATAAAATAAAACACACTATTACTTGAGTAAAAATTATTTAAGAATTCGATTGATTAGGCCCTATAGCGAGGCGTAGCCTACTTTTAGGCGAGTAGGATTGAATTATGTGTAGAATGAGAGAAGTGATAAATTGTTTCATCATAAGATTTGTTACTGACTAAGATATTTTAATACTTGGTCAAGTCAAACGACTATTTTAACTTGCTTTTTTCCTCAATTTCTCTAGCTGCAGCTGCAGATGCATCATAAATGCCATGTCTTGAAATTAAGATTATGTCATAGCCACAGGAAATCTAACGAGTGACGCTTGATAGTAAGTTACAGAAAGCGGATATGACACAAAAATGTGCGTATTAATAGACAACTAACGGTATTGTGGTTCCACCCCGAGACTTGTCAGTGTCTCTGTGTGTTCGAAGAAGTGCACTATGTCTGGCGGGATCTAAAGCAATAATTTGTAAACTATGTGCCTGTTTTGGTATTGTGTTGACGGTTGTGTGTTGTACGGTAGTTCGTGAGCTCGTTGGCTTTTTGTGTTTGAATTCGAAATTCTTTATTATGCCTCGGTTGACTTTGGTTGTGTGCAAAGGACTCAGCAGTTAATATTAAACTGGTTTGTATCTAATATTGCAACAATTAACTAAAGTAAATTGTTTATTTATATAAACAAACATGATTTGAGATAACCACCCCAGTAATCAGTGTTACGATCAGGTAAACAATGCATTTAGACCACGAGAGACAACTGTCGAGTATGGAGACACGAGTCATCATTAACATACCCGAGCTGCATATCAATGATTGCCAGCACTAAGCTAAAACTATACAATGTGCCTCTTTCGCTTAGTATTTAACGATAATTTTACTATGTGAAAAAATAATACTTCTTTGTTTGATCGTGTATACCTACATAAATCGATGCGGTATAAAGTCATATGGGCTAAAACACTTAGACTATTATAATACATCCAGTAAGTTAATGCTATTTTTAATCTGCTTCTGAATAACATGATTATAGGTGAGGTTGTTTCAATTTATATTATCTTTTTTTTGGGCTTCACTCACCTTATATTACCTTCCGGGACTCGTCAAAATTGTAAAAAAAAAAAAAAACACGACACAAAATTGGCTGCAACTTCGGGATGATAAACAGTGTTATTTGTTTTTGTGTCGTGTTTTTGTGGGCTTTTAAAAACAATTTTGAATAGTCCCGTAGAACCAACCATTTGGCTAAGGAAACAAATTTATAAAAACAAATTTGTTGACCTTTTACTATTCTTTCAATTTCATATTTCTTATTCTTATTAAACTAAAGTTTTGGTCAGCAGGAAAGCTCAAAACCAGAACATAAAATAGTTGAAAGCCGCTAGAGGATTGCACTAGTTAACGGAAGTAGACACGGTGATATGTCAAATAACCAAAATTGTTTTTATTTGATATTCTTTCGTTCTGTTTTCAAAATATTTAGATAGAACTAATGATTTGCCTAAAAGAGAGAGCTGAACCCAGTAACACTAAAAATTGTTTTTGTCATATCTCAGTTATCTATATTTTTAGAAGGTTTCGCACTTATTGGTTACTTTTCTCAATACAACCCTAGGAAGCTATAAACTTGTAGAATTGAATGAGCTTAGGAACTATTATTGGTTAAGATATGTCTCAAGAAAAATCGTAATTTAAGAAGCATTAAAATCGGTCTACAGGGTTAAAGAGTCAAGATATAACAGGAGCAAAGTTGTAGACAATTGAAAGGCCTTTCGTTAACATTGCCTCAGATTTTTAGGACCAACCGCTTAGCCACTAGAGCTCAACAAATAAAAATACCATCTCAACAATTTTGTTATTATTATTTTAAGGGAGTTGAAATTTGAAAAAAATCTCCTTTTAGGATTTTCTCTTTGGTTTAACCATACAGGTAATTTTTGTGCCAAATTGAAAGTTTCCTGCCTGGAGTGATCATAGGGATTCGTTTCGCATGTGAGTGAGTTATCATTAAGTTCACACTTCAGGAGACATGAGTGGTGGATACTGAAGCGAGACTTTATTAATAATCATTAATTCTAATGTTTAAGTTAAGGTGTTTCAAAAGAAGTGAAGTTCTACACTTTTTATATGAGTAGAATTTTTATATTGAGGTAGTAGATCCGTTGCAATAAGTATCAACAATGATATTATATATTTAAGTAACATAATAAAGAGGAAAATTGTTAAACCAAATTCAAACCATTTTTTTAATGAGATCTTAAACTTAGAGTTTTCGCATTAAAATACAGGGTTTATTCCAATTGGAGGACGACATTTCACGAAAGTAATGTTTTCATAGAAATTGACACATAAGCGGATTGTTCCGTTGCGATTCACTCACTTCGCTTGTGTTCCAACTTACATCTCACTCGTGGCTTAAAGGTCTTCACAATTAATTCAATCGTTGAATAAACTATTATTCTTATTTTATGATGTCACATTTGATATTCTGTACAGCATTTGAAAATATTGTTGTAAAAGAAAACTGTCGTGTATACCTTTTCATACCTTAGCAATTTAGTACCGCATGAGGAACGAGTATTTGCTGAATATAAACCTACGCAATTTTTGGTAGAAATTAAAAACAGAGGCTCGTTTGTTTTGAAAACTTGTTGTTTCGCCCACCAACAAAAGCTCGTTCGAACAGCTCAGATTCAATGTGAAGAATTTGTCAGTATTTTTGTCACCGATATTGAAATCCTATTCTTTTTGGATGCTAGTTTAAGCTAATACTTTCAGTAGTGGGAAAAAGCCACTCCTGGCACAGATCAGCTGCTCGCCGAGCAGCTGCCGGGGCAGCTGGTGGCTAGATGCTGGGGTGCAGATGGCGAGAGCATATGCCCTCAATTTGAAGTAGAATTGGGCATGAATTAAAAGTTAGTTCAAAACTGAAATTCAACTGTGTTAACTAAACTCTAACAGTTGAACAAAAATTAAGAGTTAGTTCAAAACTGAAATTCAACAGTTATAACTGGGGCCTGGAAAGTATGTCAAGGCCATCCGAAGTAAGTTTTAAAAAAGCCTATCTAACTACCACCAGAAATTGTTCAAAGTTGAACTAGTTGGTGATAGCGGGATAATTCATTCGTGCCATGGGAGAGGTGTTTATCTATAACTATGTTATAGTTCATCACAAAAGTTCAACTTGTTTAAACTCTGCTGTTGCACATTGATTGTATGTTCACTAATAAAATTCAAAAGTTACTTCAACCTATCCCGCTATCACCAACCAGTTCAACTTTGAACTATTTCTTGTGGTAGTTGGGTAGGCTTTTTTAAAACTTACTCTGGATGGCCTTGACATACTTTCCAAGCCCCAGTTATAACTGTTGAATTTCAGTTTTGAACTAACTCTTAATTTTTGTTCAACTGTTAGAGTTTAGTTAACACAGTTGAATTTCAGTTTTGAACTAACTTTTAATTCATGCCCAATTCTACTTCAAATTGAGGGCATATGCTCTCGCCATCTGCACCCCAGCATCTAGCCACCAGCTGCCCGAGCAGCTGCCCCGGCAGCTGCTCGGCGAGCAGCTGATCTGTGCCAGGAGTGGCTTTTTCCCACTACTACTTTCGCTCGTTCAGATGTCATATTATTTTCAGTTTCTTTTTATTTTATAGGGATAATTGAATCAGCACAAAGTGGACTACTTCATTAATCATAGACCGCAATCAACAACAAATTTAACTTACAAAGTTACCTTAACATCTTTACTAATGCAATAGAAAGTAAAGTATACGTACATGCAAGGAGGCTTCAAATATCCAGCCTGGCTCATTTTTGTACACATTTCCCCCAGAATCACTGACTGCCGCTACAGCGCTCCTGTGCGCGTGCGTGTAGCTCTGTTGCGATCGTCACATTCGCGCATTTCGCCATCCCGCGTTCGGTAGTTATATAGCAACTATCCCACTCCTCTTGCATCATACTCATCTCCATTGTCTTAATAAGGTTCATTGTTCAAGCTTTATTGTTTCCCTGAACCAAGTCTACTTAGGTGCTCTGTTCAAAATGATGGGACAGCGTGGGCCTAGCTGCACACACTGCAGATATAATAGCCTACTCCTATAGCCATTCTTGACTGAATGGTCCTTCCCTGGGTTCTATATGTATTAAATGTTAAATGTTATATGAGTATACAATACTGGAGGAAAATTGTATAAGTTTTATTTTTGTTCTATAGATTTTACAGTATTAAATGCTTTACTTACAGAACATTACAAATTTGCAAGCTGACTCATTAAGCTTCTTCGGATTGCATTTTATTCCAAACTTTTTCCTTTCTCCAACCTTTTTTCAAATTTATGCCTACTGATTATACTCAAATACACGTTGCGACCATAAGATGAAAATTACGAAATTATTATGAATTTAAACAGATTACAAAGTAACTGTAAATACGAAAGTAGATAAATAATAATGGAATTGTTTATTTATCTATTTAAGTCATGTACAATAATGTGATTAGTGCGTTGACTATAGGCCTATTTTGTCTTAAACAGTCAGAGCCACCAGTTTAAATTGATCCCACAGTTGCAAAGTGCTAGTTTATCAGATTCACCTCGTTAGTGCAGCACACAGATAATATTAAAAGAACGATATTACATGTCTGTCCTAGAAGAGCATAACGGTCGTAGTCCAGCGTCCAGCGTGAGAGGGAGCAGCAGTCATCTTATATTTTGGACCCTTGTAACTGTTGCGAGCAACTTGCATGCCTTTTCTTTCCTATACAATTCGAAAACATTAATGTCTCGTCATTATATGACTAATATGACGCGTCAACATAGAGTGTACCGTACGAATGTTCTGCTGATGTGTGTGAATTTCACGATTTATCTGATGAAGTGACTCATACCAAATACGTTATATTAAGTTTAATAAACGGTATCAGTTGACTGACACATACTTTCTCCCAACAATATAAAAAAGGTGTTAAAAGCTCCAAACATTAATGTCTTGATGACTCAGTCGGATAGCTACCAGCTGAGCAGCGCTCGTTTGACCCCACACGCGTCTGTGACTTTTAACAGCGTACTGCGTTTACCGCTAAACGAAAAATTGAATTTTCTCCGCAACTACTTGACGTAGAGCAATAATTCAAAATACTGGATTATTTAGTTTTTTGTGCTTTATTTAATGGTGATAAGTAAAATTTATTTCAAGGCAACAGCTATTTTGAAAATTCAAAAAATAGATTTTTGAAACACTTTTTACTCCATAACTTTTGAACGCGCATTTTCTCGTAGATGCGGGTGGTGTCATTTTATTCACTATTTTAAGCTTAATAAACCACAAAATTTTAATCAAAATCGTTAGAGCCGTTTTTGAGAAATTTTGATTTTTGACGATTTTTGAGGGTTTTTAAGGGTAAACTACCCTTAAAAATCAAAAATTCAAAAAAAATGAAAAAAACGCCTGGAATTATCGTGGGTTTGGACCTACGTACCAAATTTCACCAAAATCGGACCATTGGGGCATTCTCTAGCTCTGTATACATCCTGACACACACACACACACACACACACACACACACACACACACACACACACACACACACACACACACACACACACACACACACACACACACACACAGACATCACTCCGAAAACCACTTTTTTGGACTCAGGGGGAACCAAAATGGATAAATCCACCAACAACTCAAATTCGAAAATTTTGACGAAAACAATACTTTCTCCATATACTATGGTATAGGGGGAGAAAGTAAAAATTGCTTGAACGATCCTCCAATATCCTGTAGATGGTTGATTCTGACTTATCCAGTAGAAGAAATATTTAAAACTACATTCCAAATATCAAAATATGTTGACTAATGAAAACAAAAGATTTTTTTAAGAGACCCCAATACTGTAGATTTCTATCAATGAATACAAACCATTTTTTTTCACTATAATCAAGTTGTTTAGAGGATTTTGGCAGAGAAGGACCTCCAGGACAGTCGTCGGTTTTGCAGTCCGTGGCATAAACTAGTTCGCATTCATTTACCATTTTCCCAGAACGTTTTCACTAAACAAATTCAATAATGGGGATAATGAAAAAACTTGAGCGCTCCAACTTCCTCGACATGATTCATCTGCCGACTCAAGGACATGAGATAATTGTTGCTGGCCAGGAAAGTTTTGAACACAGCACTAGTCTGGGATTGTCCCCTCAATCGACTTGCTTGTGAGTTACGGAACGGCAACTGTTCCAGGGGCCGAGACCTAGCCCTTGCGTCGCCCGGGGACCTTTCACTAGGAGATGCCAAGTCCTTCAGCCTTGCAGCAGGACTCTGCCGCCGCCGCCGCCCCGCCGCCAGTCTGTGTGTGAGACTCCGCCGGGAACACGCCTGCCCCTTGGACACCCGCACCGACACAACGTGAGTACCACACTTACTTTGACTAACAACGTGCTCCTCCTCACGTCAATCCTCACAACAATACAGTAAAATTATTAAATTAAAACTTGTGTTGATTTGTAAATCAGTATTATTTTTGAATATTACAAAAAATCCGTGGCCAATTACTGAGTGCATATTAGGTATTGAACATTCCTTTGAACCATACAAAGCCGAATACTGTGTAACCCTTTTCTCCAATTTTCTGTATTTTAAAACTATAACTTTGTATATAATTTTTTGAAAATAAGTTACTGTAGTAAAATAATATAGAAATAATATATTTGTTATTGCCAAATATTGCACTGATTTAAGCATCTTAAATGGTAGCCCCTAAGGAAATTTTCAAAAGAAAGCAGTCGAATTTATATAACTGAGAGATACGCACTCCATGTTCGCATCACGATAGAAACACACTTTATACAGAATATTCCTGAATTCCCTACCAACCTCTCAGCATATTCTTCCTGATCCAAATATAAGACTAAATATCACATTTAAAATTTCTAAAACTCCATAATTAATCATACAGCCCCATTTTGTATTTTTTTAAGAATATTTTTTAATTTAAGAACGGTTTATTGTAGTAAGTTGAAACTTTGTATACAATTTTTTAGGCATAGGTCTAATTGAAGAAGAAAAAAAAATTATTTACAAATCATATTTTCAAAATGGCTGACGTTAAAAATGTTTATACTTAAATTGCATAAAAACTGCATAAGGTAGAAAGTGTGTGTTATTATGCGTTTTTTAGAACATTAATTTAAAATTAAACGAATAATAACAATGCAAATCGGTCCATAAATAAGCAAGATAGAGCGGTTTAACTGAGGCTAGTCACAACGCTTCTCCGGGAGCAGTTTGGGCATTGACTATGTACACTAACATCAACGTGAGTCAATGGTTTGGGTGTATGAGACCCATTGTTGCGTCGCGGCCGCATTTTTCGCGCAACCCGCTTAGGTGATTTGTATTTAAATCACTCTATATCTCTTATGATGCGTTTTCCTTTATTGTTATATCGTTGGATTTGAAATTAAATTTCCTAAAAACTACATCAATACATAATAATGTTGTTGCCTTGTGTAGTTTTTATGCAATTTAAAGTTAAAGATTTTTAACAGCCGCCATTTTAAAAGTATGAATTGTAAAAATTGATTAAGATTCAATTAGACATATACCTCAAAGAGTTGAATACCCTTCCAAGTTTCCACGTTTTATAATGAACTGTTCTTAATCTAAAAATTATTCTTAAAAATATAGGTAAGCTATGGAGTTTTGTAAATTTAAAATAGGATATTTTGTTTTGTTTTTAGGTCAAGAATAATACTTGTAAAGGTCGGTAGAGAGTTCAGGGACACCCTTTATACTTTTTAATGTGCCAAATAAAATTTTGCATACCATTTTTCTATATTTGCATTTTCACAAAGACGTTTTAGAAAAAAACAAAGGAAACAAATTTACTAATAGGCCTAGTACTTAAAAGTACTCAAAGTACTGAGTAATTCATGGTAGTTAGTAATACCGTTTACTGAAACAATTTAAATTTGTATATACCCTACTATTATAGGAAATTTTACACATACAGCAGTGTGGATAAACTTTTCTTCCTCAAAATTTAAAATATTCGTACCACCTTTGGTTTTTAATTCCTAGCAACAACGTTTTCGACGCCTCTCATGTCAATATCATCCACATGCCCTCGGAAACCTCTGCACTACCTGAATTGATATCAATTTAATAGATTGAGTATCTCAGATTCACCACAAAATCAAAGTAGTCCTTTTTGTATCGATGTAGACTAAAGAATTGATCATGCACAGTTAGATATTTTATTATTATTCCATTTTTAAGTTGAAATATATAGACATTTTTACATCAATTAAATTTCAAATAATAACTAACGTTATTAGTGCTAAAATATTTATATTCGATAGTAAGTGAAAAATATTTATTTTTAGTTTCATAGAATAATATTCACTGACAAACGGCCCATATTTTCGTCGCAAACCGATACTCTAATCATAAACTTGTAGGCACTTTCTACAACATTATAATTCGAAGAATAAACCCCACTCATATATGTCTCATGTAGTTTTATACCAAATAGACAACTTATATGAAAACCAAGAATCAGAATTTTCCCAAATTTTTAACTATTGGTTCCTACTTTGATACTTCAAGATGAGGATATTCCTAACAAAGTTTGTGACTCCTACCATGTTGTTAATGTTGTCCAAGCCCTCGTCTACTACTGCACTACCGGAGCTACGCAATGGTTATCAATTTGAATTCGCCGATAAAATCATGGAAAAGATCGCCCCAGGAGCCGCTTGCCCTTGAGTTGTCTGGGCTGGTTTTGTTGGATGCCTCCGCGATGGTCGAACGTCGAACCTGTTTAATATTCATCATATTACCCAGTGGTTATGTGTTTTGCTGCACTATTATATTTAGAACCGGTCAAGTCTTTGAACTGTCTATAGTTCAAATTTACCTGAATCAGTAAGATAAATAGAAAGCCATTGTCATAATTTAGAACCTCAATTACTTAAGTATTGCATTTGACTTAGGTCTGTATCAAGAAGAAAATATTTGTGATGATTAAAAGTAGGCAAGGAGGTGAGAATGGAGTGTAGCGTAGTATAGTACTGTACCCAAATACAAAGAATTGCAGAAACCCCAACTAAAATTAACAAAGTTAAGAACTAATATTAAAACCAAGTTATATTATCTTCTTTTCCTTGTTTACTTTTTGTGTTGAACACATCTACACTAATTGCATAGGGTGGAAATGGCAGGTTTCATTCCATAACAATAATTTAAAACTGAATTTCATTTTTAAGTTTTTAAATACCTTACTAAAAAGTCTACATGAAGACTGACGATTTTGTGACCTAGAGTGACTGGTTAGAAAATAAATAGCTCTATCTTCACATAGAAACATTGAAAATCCTGACCGGATTTGTTTTTCATTGTTGTGGACCATTGTGTCCACTGTCACTCCATCGATTCAAAACTTCCACAGCCTCTGCAATGTTGTCGTTTATCGGTCACGGTGGAAAGTTGAAATAAGCCATTTTGGGCTATAACATTGACATGAGCTGTGAAATTGTCAGTAGGCCTATGTGTGATGTAACTATAACAGACAGAGGTATGTCTCAAGGTCGACATACTGTTGAATTAAAAGTCAAGGTCTACCGCTGCTGCTGTTGCGCGTTCAGCAAATATTGCATCATTTATCTCCTGCATGTACAGTTTAGGCCTATCACGTCCATTAGGGTGTGTTTGTTATCTTTTGAAAAATTTTAAATCAATGTTGCCTTCACTTGATGAGTAGTCTAACCATTACCGCTAATACCCCTCTCATCAGCTAGACCTAGTAAAGTCCCGAGCCTTGAACTTTGTTGCGGAAGTCCATTTCCGCTTCAATACCGGAACTTATTTTACCGCATGACTCCGCGAGTGCCAATCATCAGTTTTTGCATTAGATAAATAGTTTATACCTGTTATGAATCATTTGTGCTCGTTTTGACTAGTCTGGAATGATCTGCCTGGGATGTTCTACATCGTATCAAATGTAGAATCTGACGACAGATAATTTCAGGTTTATTGACGTATCCAACATCGACGCTGGTTCCTATTCTTAATACGGATTGCAAGAACCAAAAACTAAGACCTAGGAAATGGAAAAACTCCAAAATCGATGTCGAAAGTCCTCCAAAATAGAAAGGATTGGCATTAGTGCCAATAACGGTTAGAATTCCGTGCCAACGTTCAAAGATGTTTCTATTTTACAAGCTCATTGTTGTTTTACTTCTAATAATATACAGTAATCATAAAATAGGTAAACAGATGTTGTGTACTTTAAGGTGGTAATTTACCTGGAAAAATATCGGAGGGCGGTTTTGAGGATTGACCAATCAGTACGTAGGCTAATCAGTACTCATGGAGCAAAGAGTCATAACTGTGTTGGCAACTTTTTACTTGTGCTTAGAAGGACTTTGCGTACGTACGTATCGGCTGTAGGCCACTTCATCCGATGTTTGAGGTGTTTTGAAAACCGTACATTTCATCCGAAGGTCTGGTCAAGCAAAAAAGGGTCATTAGTACGATCAAAATGGAGCTGCCAAAATAGTACACTTCATCCGATGGCCGGCGGTCGGCGGTTAACCGCCGTAGTACACCACCGCGGTAGAGTATTCCACCTTAGCTTAGAGGGGTGTGTCGCACTGGCTTTATTAAATAACTATCTACATTGGGAACTATATTAAATTAATTTAAATAGCGTTGTTATCCTGTGCCCGTATTCAAATATAATTTAAAATATCCATGGTTCTGGAAGGAAGGGGGTGGGGGGTTATATACTTGCCCTGGCTGAATGGGATGTGTTGCTTCTCAAACCCCGTTTAACTAAGGAATTTTCTATAAGAGCGATCATGAATATTGTACTAAATTATGAAATCGAATAATTTTTTACATTACTTTTATTTTTAGAGAATTTTCCAATAGAGAATACGCTATTACAGCCACGGTAAGACCTATGCCCGGGACATTGTTACTTTTTCATGTTGAGGTCCCCAGAGGCCACATATACCATATTCGTTCATTTTTATGTGTCCGTCGTACTAATAACTTTTGAAGGGGAAACCGATTTTGATGAAATTTGGTATGAAGGTGTAAGACCAGGATTAATTTAATGTGTTCGCGTACCAGCATGATCAGGTTATGGGAACGCGGTTTTATAGGGTTTCAACGTGGTCAAAAATATGTTTAGGCATTTTCGACCTCAATTTTTAAACTTCAACTAATTCAACTAAACCCGTTTTAAAACCGTGAATACCAAACAATTTAGTATTTTGAAATTTTACCTTGGCTTATCATTCTACGAAGAAAAGCCAAAAATAGGTTTCCCCTGTGAAGCTTACGGGAAATCAACAGAACCCTGTCTCTTGCTTATTTGTTGACATAACTTGGTAAAAATTGGTTGTACATTCACTAGGTAGGGTTTCTTTGATATTTCCTTACAACACCCATTCCTATTAGATTACTGAAAAACATTAATAATGCAATTTTCGTTAATTTAATACAGTCCCCAATGTAATATTTATTTAATAAACCCAGTGCGACACACCCCTCTGATAGAGTGGATTTTTCTACCGCTGCCGTTAACTGCCGACCGACCGCCGGCCGTCGGATGAAGTGTACTATTTTAGCAGCTCCGTTTGGAGGGGACTAATGACCCTTTTTGCTCAACCTAACCCTCGGATGAAGTGTACGGTTTTCACAACACCTTAAAAATCGGATGAAGTGGCGTACAGGCGTACGTATCTGCCTCTATGTTTCTGTAAAATGAAATTTAAATATACTTTGATGTCAACGTCCCTATAGAAGTGTTAAAACCTGAAATCACTCAGTAAAGATATGATAGCCTACAGAAACAGCGTTTCCTAATAAAAACCTATAGGCCTGATCGAGAACTTGAAAATCTAGTCGAAAGAGCAATTTATTCATGTTTTTTCGAACTACAAAACACAATATTGAATTTTTTGAACAATTCAATTTCTTTTTAAGTCAAATATTGACAATTTTCTACTGTGATGTAAGCAGAGGGTAACGTTTTATTTTAATTATACATAAAGCCACACCCGATCTGGCCTGTACATTTGTGGCAAACTTGTTCGGCGAACCCAAGAAATCAAAAAAATTTTTTTTACATACAGTTACTGATGATACATTAGAAATAAATACCAACAAACAAACAACTGTGCGGTGAACATGTTTGCCCAGTGCGGGCGCGGCTTAAAACATGCTTACTAAAAAGTACTTAATATGATTAGTTCCCTTGACATTAAAAATATTATTGTTAACCAGCGACATCAAAGTGTGTTGCAAAATAAATAATGCGACGACAGGATTGTGGTAGACGTGCCGCGGTTCACGGCTGAACAGCCGACTGCCAAGGTCGCAAAAAATTCAGGTAATGAAACTCACGGCCAATGCCGCATATGCCGGTTCCCTATTTCCAGGGTTGACTCGTCGGGTGAGTCACTTGTCGGCAGTATAGAAATTGTAAACAGCTGATCAACAATATACCATTTGGTAAACCCAGCTGATGACAGTACTGCCAACTAAAGAAGCTGGAAACTCTAGTTTGTGAGGGAAATGTTTTGAATAAAAATCACTGCTTTAAAAGGAGGCTATCATATTCTATTTTAAGAGATTTTTCTTTAATGAGTGATAAGCTTGATCGTACTGAAAATAGGCGCGGTAAATAGGAATACTTGGCAAAAATTCATTAAAATGCCGTATAGTAGGCCTACTTTTCTCTAGTTATCAGGGACAATTGAACAATAAAACTAATATCTGTTTACCATACAGTTTATTGTAAAATATATAATATACCCCCGTCGCAGCAGACCTGCGTACTCAGCGAATTTCCAATGGAATTTTGGTATATTTTCTTTTTCCCCTTAAAATTCCCATGGGGATGAGAGTATGTAGGTTTGCCGCCATATGGGTTTTGTTGGTAAATATAAGTTAAACCCTACCTAGTGATTGTACATACCAAATTTTATAAGGCTATGGTGTTCTTTTTATTTTCCTCATAAACCCTATAGGGGTGAGTACGTAGGTTTGCCGCAATATGGGTTTTCTAAGCAAATATAAGTTAAACGCTTCCTAATGAATGTACACACCAAATTTTATCAAAATATGTCAATAAATAAGCAAACAAGAAGGTTTTGTTGATTTCCCATAAGAATAACATGGAAAATTTACTTTTTGGATTTTCTCCATAACCATTTAAGCTAGGTAAAAAATTCAAAATACTTAATTGTTTGTTTTTTAAGCTCTTTTAAATGGTTTAAGTTAAAATTGCTTAATTTTCAAAATAAAAGTAAAAAAAGCCAAAAACCCATTTTTAACCCTTTTGAAACCCCATAAAACCCCGTTCCCATGGTCCGATCATTCTGGTTCGCGAACTCAACCTAGTAGAAGCTGGCTTACACCCCTGTACCAAATTTCATCAAAATTGGAGGTTCCATTCAAAAGTTATCGTGTTCACGGACACACACATATATATACAATTTGAACGAACGGTGTTTTTGGCTTCTAGGGACCTCAAAACGAAAAAGTATCATGGTCCCGGGCTTAGGTCTTACCGTGACTACTACCGTAATAGCGTATTCCCTATAGGGAATACGCTATTACGGTAGTAGTAATTCGCTAAAAAGAGGAAAGAAAAAAATCTATAATATACAGCATAACCTCATCTAAAGTAATTGGAAATTCATATGAGTCCCTCGAAACGTGTCCATCCCAAAAAGAGTGTCTATTGACCATTAGTTTGCAAAATCATCACTTAACTTTAAATAATAATTATGGAATGATGTGTTGTTTACTTTTAGACTTAGCTATCACAATACGTATTAGCTAAAAAATATTTAGTAATAAATGTAAAAATATACAGCAAAAATTCATCTAACATAATCAGATACTTAAATTCAATTATTAAAGGAGGGTATACGGCATGGAGGTACATAAAACATTGAATACAAAAACATTATTTGGAGTAAAGTCAGCTAGATCTTTCTAAAAAGAACTAGTCCCTCAAAAGTGTTCTCTTTGACCCTTGTTTTGCAAAATCATGGCTCAACTTAAAAATAAGTAGTCCTAATAATATATTGTTTATTATTAGGCCAACCAACAAAGATGGCTTATTGTAATATCCTGGTAATGAAAATGTATATTAATGAGTAGATGTTTTGGTCCAATAAAATGTTAGAAACAGGCTGAACCCCAGCTTAAATCATTTTTTGTCTAAACTAACTTAAAAAATTGTAATTTTTTAACATTGGTCTTATGAGTTGCCATTAAGGCAACAAAATAACAATGAAAGGTTACTTAGGCTCGGTTAACCGAGCCTTGTTTCACTGACACATTAAAAACATCAAAAAATAATAAAAAGCAATGATACCGACATGCCAAAATAAATGTCCCTGGTAGACAGGTTTCAGTTAAAAATGGGGAAAAATAACTCTCTAATACAGTGCCATCATAAATTTGGGAGTGAAATTTCATTTTACTAGTCTACTTGTTGCTCAAAATCGAGCAATTTATTTTAATACAATACAAAAGTAACATTTATCAACGACGTCCGACCAATCCAATATTGTGAAAATCAGTTGTGTGATACACGCATTTACAGCTTTATATTAACAGCTGTTTAAAATGTTCAACACAAACCCAATGTTATATTCTAATAGAAAATTTTCAAATTTAATTTGTGTGTAGCGCCCTTATTTTATGTCCGATTTCCATCAATTTCTGGCAGAAACAACTACAGACCAAGCCCTATCGAAAGACACCAAAAACTTGAATATCGGTTTGTAGGAAGAGTTCTCAACACAAAAAAAACCTTAGCGTATTAAATCTATACTAGTATACGTCTTGCTCGAAATCGAGCAATTTATTCAAATACAGTACAAATGTTACTTTAGCTCTAAATCAATGACATCATCCGACCAATCCAATAATGTGAATATCTTTAATCGCCAATAACTACACGTATTTACAGCTGATTATAACAGATGTTTCAAATGCTTTATTCAGTCCTCAATGTTATTTAAATGGGAAATTTTGAGATTTCAATGTTGGATAGCGCCAGCGCCTTTATTTTCAGTCCGATTCTCATCAATTTTTGGCGGAAACAACTACAGACCAAGCCCTATCCAACGACACCAAAAACTTGAAAATTGGTTGAAAATTGTAGGAGGAGTTCTCAAGACAAAAAAACCCTTAGCGTATTAAATAAGTATCTATCTATATCTATATATATAATACGTGATGCCCTTTTTTTGTTAACACTACTCTTCCCTTATTTCTGGACCAATTTTAAAGTTTGAGGTGTCAAAAGAATGGTCTCAGTTCGTAGTTTTGCAATAAGGTTTTAGATTTTTGATATTTTAATTCTGAAGCTCACGGGAAGCCCTCAAAGTTCATTTTTTGTCCATAAGATTAACATGGGGAACAATTTGTATTGAATTGCTAAATAAAACAGCTGTTGATAGTTAAACAAACAAACACATATGTTAAAAGGTGAATAGAAGCAAATTGAACTGGTACTGAAATATCAACACAATTTCATACTTACGAGGAGTGTCTAATCTGAGGTTTTAACCTTTTCTCAAAATGTAGCGGGTAGACTTTGTTTGAACGTTTTATTTACGTGTAGGCCTATATGGGCACAAAAATAAGATAAGTAACTTAACCCTAGAAAATTAAATTTTTCTGTACGAACCAATTTTGGAAATTGAAATTTTTGATCTGGGTGGGTTGTCTGATTACTATTGAAACAATAACGGAAGGTGACAAATATTAAAATAGAACTAAATTTGTGTGCATGGGTTTTTAAACTGCTGTGAATTATATAATTTACAGGAAAATTAAGGAAAAGGGATGGTTGGTTGTAGGCGTAATAATCTGTTTGTTTACTACAAAAAATTTTAATGCAGAATGGTACACATATTAAAACACCTGTTTAAAAGAGACATTTTAAAGTTTTTACCTCCACTATATAAAAAAAGCTTATTACAAAAATGGTTTGTATAAAGAGAAATGTTTTAACCAAAATTTTTATGCACATAAAACTAAAATGGACCACACCAACAAATATGTAGATTCTCTTAATTTTTATGATTTCTTAATTTAACTTGTGTAATGCCATAGACAGTTAAGTTCAAGAGGATTTAGTTCTTTATGAATAGTAATGTGGACTCATTCACTATTTTGACGAATAGGTACCTCATACAATACTACAAAACAGCCGTAGTGGAGCGCTGCATAACTCATAGGACCGGGGAGTTGTAATGAAATGTTGATTTTTATTCTGTTGTCATTTACGTTTTATGTTTGATGAAACTGGCTGGGTAGGTGAGTGGTTATAGTGCTCGCCTTTGAATCCAAAGGTTTCCGGTTCGATCCTGAGGAAAGTTTGTAGCTTTTTTAAGGATCGATTCTGGACCCAGTTGCCATTTGTCATTGGGCTATTAATTAATGATGCTTTCTAACAAATGGTCGATGTTAGATAGTAACAAGACTGGGATTTGGACCGTTCCCCGTCAAAACGTTAAGAAATGCCAATGGCGTAGATAGACACAAAACAAAACAAAACAATGTAGATCCAACATCTGTGAATTTATTCTAAATTTTATAGGAGTGTTTAGACAGAGGCCCTAAGACAAATCGGCAAAAGAACGACTACGTAATCTTAGCTAATTTAGATCTAAAAGAACAACCACCAAATCTCAACACTATCACTTTGGTAAGTTGGAAAATTAGTAATGAAGATCGATTGATGAAATATCAATATAGTGTAATCTGATTATTGCTATAATTTAATTTAATTTAAAATTAAAGCAACTCTATAAAATACTTTGCATAAGAATTATCATTTAAGCCTAGCTGATTTGGACCAAAAAGGATAACCACAAAATTTCAACACGATATCACAGTAATAAGTTGGAAAATAAGTGATGAACATTGATTGATCAAACGCTGACAAGATGGAAATCATTTGCAGTAAGATATTTATGAAAAAAACCGAAGTAAATTACCATGGAACAAGATTTTATCACCAAGCACTCTGAAATATGCAGCGCATCGCGCTGCACAGGTACCCCTAGTAGATATATAATACGTGATGCCCTTTTTTTGTTAACACTACTCCTGCTCCCTTATTTCTGGACCAATTTTAATGTTTGAGGTGTCAAAAGAATGGCCTCAGTTCGTAGTTTTGCAATAAGGTTTTGGATTTTTGATATTTTAGTTCTGGAGCCCACGGGAAGCCCTTAAAGTTCGTATTTTGTCCATAAGATCAAGGAACCTAAATAAACAAAGAGAAGGTAGGGGTCAAGACACGCAACGCCCTCTATGCACCAGGTGTTCTTTTGCACCTATGACGTCATCATTAGCATTCACAGTATTAGTAAATGGTGATGTCATAGGTGCAAAAGAACACTTGGTTCATAGAGGGCGTTGCATGTCTTGACCCCTACCTTGTCTTTATTTATTTTAGATTCCTTGCATAAGATTAACATGTGGAACAATTTGAATTGAAAACCAAAACAGCTGTTGATAGTAAAACAGATAAACACATGTTAAAAGCTAACTGAATACTGAATAGAATCAATTGAACTGGTGTGGAATTAAAATATCAGCGCAATTCCATACTTTAATACAAAGGGTGTCTATTGTGTGGGACAAATTGTATGTTTTACCTTTTTCTCAAAATGTAGCAGAAATATTTTGCTTGAACTTTCTATTTATGAGTATTTTTGCCCAAAAATAAGTTTAGTAACTTAAATACAAAAAGATCCATTATAATGATGCACAAATATAAGTTTGGAAATTGACATTTTTGACATGGGTCTTAAGGGTTATCATCAGATTGCTATCAAAACATCAACGAAAGACAGCAAACACTATGGGTTTTCAAACTGCTGTGAACCACAAAAAGGGATAGTTGGTTGTTGGTGTACATTGATTATTACCGTAAACCGTAATGTGATACTATAACAAATTTAATGCAGAATGCTAGACGCATATTAAAACACCTGTTTAAAAGAGAACATTAAAAAAATTTTTACGTCCAGTATAACCCAGACAGCACGTAAGCTTAAACTAAGCTTGGTTTTAGAATATTTTTAGCTTATTAGACCAAGCTTAGTTTTTGGAGTTCATTCCAAACTTAAAATAAACTTGGTGTAATTAAATTGTGTTACTACACTAACCCCAAGCTTGGTCGGAGCTCATTTTAAAATTGGTTTACCAAGTTTGTTTTTAGTCCATAAACTAAGCTCACAACAAGCTCACGAAAGTGAGTTTAAAATAAGCTGCGTGATGACGTCAACATTTATTCTGGTCTGCGCATGCGCTCTGTCCCGGGTCATTGTTTTCAAATCCCCTCCAACGGTCTTCTCTCCTACACAACAGCTCGCCACTTAAACGACGACCGCCAAGCCATCTTGAAAAACACGTTTGTTGATGTGCAAGATTTTGTTCGACCTACAAATAATTTCGCGTTTGCCTTTATAAGTTTGAATTATTTTTTTTTAGTTCTTGTTAAGGTAAGTTTCAAAAGTTTATTCATGTTAAAAGCCTCTATATTTCCAAATAAAGTAAACAAATCCGTATGAACTTGACCAACATTTGCCATTTCCATGCAATTTAAGTTCACAATTCCGAAGAGATATTGCTGAAGATTTTGATTGTAAATATTAATCTAAAATATCGTAAATAGCCAATAATGTATTGTTTGCTTTCACAACTAACAACTTGCTTGCAGGATTTTTTCAGATCGATCAGTAAGGTTATGCTACTGTTATTAATTCTTAAAACAACTCTACAATCTTATGCTGTAAGGTTTGATAACAATATATTATGTTGAAATGTTAAGGGTATTTTGTTAATACAACGATTACCCTATACCTCATCATATACAAAATATAAACTTTTTAGTTCTTCTGCTCAACATCACACCCATTAAAATCATTACATAATTCAATCATAATTTATAAATCGATATGTAAAATAAATTGTAAAGTGGTGGAGGTGGCAAGCGTTGGTCCAGTTGATTCACTTTTTTCATTTGTTACTTGAAAATATTGGATTCATTCATAGGCTATGAATAAACTTTTGAGACTCATCTATAGAAGAATTTTAAAACAGTACAAATGAAATACATGTCTAATAATACATTTCCTTTATTTTTGTACAAATATCCATCCCAATGGGTTTTTGACAAACTATATATATTATTTACTCAAGTTTGGAATAAAATGCTATAATGAGTTTTATAAAATGAGCAAAAATAAACCTAAAACTAGTTCACTCACATATATCAAAACCAAGCCTAATGTGAGCCTAAACCAAGTTCACTCACCTAAGTTAAAACCAAGCCTGATGGGAGCTTAAAACAAGTTCCCACCAAACTTAATATGTGTTTAGTAACGCCCTGCTTTATGAAGCTTGGTTAGCCAAGTTTGGAACAAGTATAAAATGAGCTTAAAATGAGCCTAAAACCAGTTCACTCACCTAAGTTAAAACCAAGTCTGATGGGAGCTTAAAACAAGCTCCCGCTAAACTTAATATGAGCATCTTTAATCAATGCAACTCTGGAGCAAGTTAAAAATGAGTTCAGGACAAGCTTAGAGTGGGTTTGGTTATTTGAGTTTGGTGGGAGTTTGGTGTTTAAACTTGGAATGAGCTTGGGAGTGGGAGCTTGGAACAAGCTCATGAACTGCCAACTTCGATCTTTAAAACAACTCCAAACTAAGCCTATAGACTTGGCTTCCCAAGCTTAAACCAAGCTTGGTAGCTTGGCTTGTTGAACTTGGAACAAGTTTGGAACAAGCTCCCTGTGCTGTTGGGGAAATGATAAGTTTATTGCAAAAATGGTTTGTATGAGGAGGAATTTCAACCAAAATATAAATGTCACAACAAACCAAAATGGACACATAAAAATTGTAGGTTTTCTTAATTTTTGTGGTTTCTTTATCAAAATTCTGTAATACCATGGGAAGTTAAGATAAAGAGGATTTAGTTTGTTACAAATAGTAATCGTGTAGGCTCTTTCACTATGTCGATGACTACCTCAAACAGTACTAGAACAGCCACCCCAGAACCGACGAGTAGTGAAATATTCGATTTTCTTCTGTTGTCATTTACGTTTTGTGAAGAACCATCTAGATTAAACATCTGTGAATGTATTCTATATTTTACAGGAGCTTTTAGGCAGAGTCTCTAAGACGAATTGGCATAAGAACCATCATGTAATCCTAGATAATTTGGACCTAAAAGAACAACCACTAAATTTCAATACTATAACATTAGGAAGTTGGAGAATAGTAATGAAGATCGATTGATGGCATATCAATATGGTGTAATCTGATTTTCACTACAATTTAATATTTTCATTCAAGGTACCTCTGTAAATTACTATGGAGCAAGGTTTGATCATCAGATACTCTGATAAATGCAGCGCATTGCGCTGCACGGGTCCCCTAGTAAGTATAGATTCCTTGAAGTTTTGTTTCTATTTACCCTGTTATTTCTATTCTCCCCACTTTACAGTATGCAGTTAGTTGAACTGTTTAGTTATTTTGAGTATTTTCTGCCCAAAGCTTTCATAGTTCTAGTTTTTTATCAACTTATATAATGTAAAGGTAAACAAAAATACCTTGAAATCGACTCCTGCAAACGTTATATTGTATGTTTTTTGTCAGTTGAAAAATAAAACCTGCAGTCTATAACTTACTTTGGGTGCAGTATTAATAAAGAAACAGATTAACAACACATTCCAGCTAGTATAGTGCCATGTGACCGCCTAGTACGATAATTTTTCACTGCACAATCAAAACAAAGCAAACATTTAATATTAGGCCTACCACAGTCAAAATAGTACTTGAAAGAAGACTAAATTTATGAGTAGACTGTTTGATAATCCGGCACATATGGGACCATGATCCTGCAGATTAGAAGATTATGAATTACTTTGCATAAGGGGTCCATCCCTCCCAAAGGCCATGGCGTGAATCCCCCCCTAAAAATGTTTTAACAACGCACAAGTTAGCGTTTGGTGAGCTCACCCCAAGCTCACACACAACATAAAAAATAAGTTACCAACTATACCCATGATCCTATAACGAAAGTGAATTAAAACCAACGAGCAACTTTCGGTCAAAAAAGTACTCATTATAAACATCCTAAAACCATCAAACTTTTAAAAAATGCCACCCCATCAAAACATTAGAAAAGTTAAAAAAAAACTACTTGCTAAAAACTCATAATTTTGCACAAAGTAAATTTGTAGTGATAAGTTAAGAAAAAGCTTATCCACTCTATGCTTACTTGCCTCCTAGATTAACTCATTTTCTCAGCTCAATCCCCTTCAGAATTGATTAACTTACTCTGTACACTAGCCTCTCAAGACAATAAGTTATATATTAGTGTCCATCCAAACAATATATGAAAATGTATGCCTGTGGGCCAGAGCTGAGACTTTCAATACAAAATTAGGCCTGTGACTATCTCTTGTACTTCACAATTTCACAATTCAATTGATTAGTTAATTCATGAGTGCATAACAAACAAATTCAATTTGGCATTTTATAATAGTTAGATTTAAACTGTTTGCCTCAGATGAAGCCGACAGAGTTCAAGCCATTGGATGACGATCTGAGTGAGGAGCTGAGGGCGTCGTGCCGCCCCGGACTGATGCCCATGGCGGGGGTGCTGGTCACGCCGCCCGGCACCGCAATGCCTGAGGAGTTCCAGCTCTACGCAGAGCGGCTGCGGAACTTCGAGGTGCGACCCGACGACACCTGGGTCATCTCCTACCCCAAGTGCGGTCAGTAGAGAACCCCACACTCTGAGAACTTTAAGCGCTTCCTTTCAGTAAACACCAATTCCTTTGAACCATTGAACCACTATCCAAAGAACTCTGCAAGCCTGGAAGCTAGAGAAGGGTTTGATTTTAACTATTCACCTGTTATCAGTTAAGCTGCACTTGTTTTTGGGTTTGCAAGTTACAGCAGTTTGCTTTTTTCAAGTATACTGCAGTGGCATACTGGCAAGATGCTAAACCGCTTCTACAAAGCCAAAACTAGTGAAGCCCTATAATTAGTATAATTCTAGTGTTTTGTTGGGGGGCAGGGGACAATATTTTCAATGGCTATATGCTAGTAGCATCTTTTTACTCCATAGACTCTCATATTTTAACAAAAAGTATCTTCTTCTAGTTATACCTACCATGGCTGTCTCTACACCCATTAAACCGTGCCCCATATATGGTGACGAAAGCTTCAGAAAAAAACTGTGCAGGTTCAAAAATATAGCCATCCATATAATGTTTGGTCATAATCATCAATAGTCCTGGAGATCAGTATTTAGGAGCAACAAAATTCTAACTTTTCTCTCTATTCAGTTTAGAATCATTGACTTTTCCAAAGACAAATTTACACCTATTCAAAGCCAGAGATCTTCCTCTCTACAGTTACAACATAAGAAATAATACTAATCTTCCATATCCCAAATCCAGGACCACATTCCATCAGAATCAAGCCTATTCCACCTGTCTTCCTTTGTTCCGATCATTTCCTCCTTTTTCTGAAGCTGACAAACCAAATACTTGATATAGTTTGAGAAAGTTCTTGATACAAAAATAGTTGTACTGTGTCTTGGACTATTTTAATGATGACTCCAAATATAAAATTGTAAATAATGTGTTGTATTATTATTATTTTATATCCTATACTATAATACGAGGAATGTCTGAAGGGATGTGTGTTCCACGATCTCGAAATCTAGCTGTCAGATTTTGCTTAAACTTTGCAATTAAAAGTGTATTGGCCCAAAAATAAGTTTAGAAAAGGCCTCCATCCCAGGAAAAATCGAATTTTGTCAGAATTTAAGTTTAAAAATCGTAATTTTTAACATTGGTCTTATGGTTGCTATTTTGGTAACGAAATAACAACGAAAGGTATACAAAAATAAAGGAACATTAATATTAAGCAGACTTTTTGAAACAGCTGTTAACTGTGAAGAGGTATAGTTGGTTGTTGGGGAAATTTAATAGCTCTAATGACACTATATCAAAACTGAATTAAAACCAACGAGCAAGGCTCGGTTAACCTGGTACTTATTAATAATCTATGGTTCTTATTATTAGATAGTTATTCGAATTTTTTTAAGTTTCTTGTAATTGACAATTGCCATGTGCAATTCAAGCTACATACTAAAACAACAAAAGGTACCGTTGGTATAAAGGTCCTTTGGCGAAAGGTATTCAGGTTATTATAGGGTGATAAAGGTTTTATTATTTCTTTATTACTACTGTACTATAGGACACTCCCTCCCCCCCAACCCCCCAAATATCTGTTTTACCCATTATAAACAAGCTTTTTTTCCAGTCTACAAGCTATGCATGCAGTGGCGGCTCGCCCATAAGGACTCCCGGACGCCGCCCCTCCTAAAGAATTCATTAAAAATCCAAATAAATAAACTAACAAAAATATTATTAAAGAGAATGACAATTGTATAGGTCATAAGTTGACGATAGAAACAGATCGTACCAAAATAAATCCAAAATCGACGACGATTGTGTCTCTAATTCTAACGCGGCCGGCTCGGGCCGGAGCGACGGACGCCGGCGACGGCGTCCTAGCGCTCTTGTAAAATCAAATGGTGACGCGCATACGCGCAGCTCACTCACACAGGCACACCCAACGGCTGCTAATGCAACGCTCTGCCGGCGCCCTAGGCTGCGCGCGCCACTGCTCCAGCCACTGCTACCAACCGAGCAGTGCCAAAAGTGTAACTGTCAGTTCCCTCGCGATGCAGTCGTCCGTCTGGGTTCTGTTGTGCGTAATGTTGTACGTGTTGGTGTGCGTTGTGTTGAAATAGTGAATTATATAGATTTGTGAGGAAATGTAAATGGGTGAAAGTTTAATGGGTGGCGTTGGAGATGAGCAACATTTATACCAGGTAAATCGTATAGTAAGTAATATAACGAAAAACACTGAATTTTGTAATTACTTTGAAGAACCTGGGGCTTTTAAGGCCCCATAAATGTCTTGTTAGTTATTAATCAAATGCAAAGTTGAACAAAAAGAAAAATAGTTTTCATCAAAAGTGTTTTAGAAATTTATACAATTAGGCCAACTGGCTCTGTGGCTATAAAATTAAAAACTCGTTTTTCTGTAACACTTGCTTGATTATAGGGATTCAGGATCGTGCCTTAACTGTTGGTGGTATTTCAGAGATTAAACATTTGAGCTAAATAGTTAAGATACATAAAACGAGTGACAAACACATCAAGGCGTGTATATAATTTGATGAAGTAGGCCTACTTGGATAGATCAACATTAGATTTGTGACATTAAATAAAACTGTAGGCCTACAAAATGTCTTGTGGATGCAGATTTTTTATTTTTTTTTTATTTATTTTATTTTATTTTTTTTTTTTTTTGCTGGATTTCGATAAGCAAAATCATTGACTATGAATAGTCAATGGCAAAATACTCCCACATTGTGATGTATCCTTTACAGTTCATAAAACAATGGATTGTATTAAGGCTTTCAAGTGCGATAAAGAATGTAAATATGAAGTACAAAAAATAAGAAACTCCCCTGAACTAGATTAGTCCAGTGTGTGAACAATAGCGTACATGAACCCAGACGTAAACATGGTTTGAAGACCGGAAATATATTGTCGCAAAGGAAGTGTGTGACATCTTAACTTCCGGGGTAGCGGACCGCTTCCAATTCTTAGAACACACCTGTCCGCGGCAAAACTATTTCAGTCTGATTTGTTTCCTCCAATCAAACAAATGCCATGAATAATGAAGTAGGCCTAAGCATTAAACGGATTCATAACTGAATAAAATTGACGGAAAACAACTGCTTGTTTTAGGTCAATTTTATTGACCTAAAAAGTCATCTCTGTTGTACATTACTGATACTCTTCAGTACAACAGATTATCAGTTATGTAAAACAGAGATGACTTTTCGTCAGCAATTGTGATTAAGATTTTTAGGCTATATTGTAATTTAATTCAACTTTGTGAATCATACCTGTTTGATTAACTATTATTTATTGACATAAGACATAACCGTATTTCCTGAAGCAGATATTACTTATCTTCACTGGCATAAATATAAATAAAATAGATAAGAGCCCCCCCAGCGTCCCTAACCACCGGCCGCCACTGCATGTAGAAGTTCATTTCAAATCTGCTTTTTACCACTTGCCAACCCCTCCCCCCCCCCAATTGTTACCAGATGTCTGGGTTTACATACGAGTACAAATCGAGCCATTCCCCTAGGTCATTTTGGGGGGTTATAAAATGTCCCCCTTCCTCCTGGTCAGTTCGAGCCAGCTACAGTCAGGCGTGTTAATTGTGTAACCAGGCAGACATAACAGGATTCTACCTGAGGAGGATTTGTTGTTGTCAGTATGGTTAGTATAAAACCACAAAATCGTGTACCAAGGAAAATTTGTACTCTTTCGTTTGCTATTCAACCGGATTAGGTCTAACTTTGATTTATCAACAAGAACACAACTAACTTAAACCACTTCTCTGTGCTAAAACTAAGTACTACAATAATCTGTCAGACAATTCATGAATGCAATAGTAAATTTAAAATAACAACCTAGACCATCTCTACTGGAGCCACATTTGATGTCATTATATGACATAGTAAATTTTATGCTATCGTCGTGAAGTTGAATCTCCCATATTGAATGCTGGGAGCAATATTTGGGGAGGGTTTGTAACATATATTGTCTCAATATATGTTAGGGCTATGCTTTGAGAGATTGTACATATAGAACAGGTTAATAATTGGTATTTTATTGTTCTTACTTCAGTGTGCCTCTGCTTTGTCTCCCACCTTACTATATTTGCAATAATACTCAGTCCCTGTGTGAGCAGGAGGGTAAGTTAATATAAAATCAAGTTAATATAATAGATCAGTTATTATAATATAATCTGTCATGCACACTGGTACCCAACTGACCACCTTACTCGTAAGGAGCCGCAGGCGGTGTGAAACCGTCCTTAGACCATTAACTATACCTATCCCTGCAATAGCCCAAACCATGTGATTTGGGGGACACCGACAGTCAACTTGTGTTCTTTAAAAAAATGTTTTATTATAACTGTTTTGGTTGTTTCAGGACACAACCTTAAGCCAAAGTTAATAATTCTGAAGTTAAGAATTTAGGTCTTAGGTGTAGCCTGAGAGTAGAAGCACTAGGAAGCTTTTTAGAAAGTCCGATGAAGTGTTGCAGAATTCTCTCATAGAGTTGTGGATCCTCTTGCAGTGTGTCCTGCAGATTTTTCAATCTACTGAACACCCTTCTAGAAGTTCCACCAAGTCTGAAACACAAACCAGAACTTTCCGTAAAGCTTCGCTTTCAGCTTCAACCCAGCAGGTTCAATACCTAAACTCCGATCATAAACTTCAGTGTTACCAACTCAGCCCAAAGTTGTGTCCTGTGGCTGTTTCCTCTAAATATTATCAGCACTTAATCTCTAACAAGGCTTTCTTTTAACGAGGGCATCTATCTTTGTTAGACTCTGGATTATTACCTAATACTATATTGCAAAAACTTTTTGTGAACAAGCGCAAATTTGAAGTGCTGCTTTCATTTTGAGGAATTAGCCAAAAGTGAACTCGTTTCCATAGGCAACACAGAATTATCATTGATTGTTGAGTAATATACTTTTTTACAGCTTTGCCACTTATAAAATTTAAATTTTCAACAAAGTAAATTAGAATTTTTTTCTTTGGTCCTTGGTGATCAGGATTAAGTATAATTAAGCCAGTCTTCTGTGTTTATTTATGCTTGTGTTTACTTTGCAGATATTCATTCTTATAACATATCTTATGTCTTTTGCGCAACTTAAGCACAATATTGTAATAGAATAACGTATTGACAATTTGTGACGGTTTTGTATTTTTTCAAATATCGGAGCTATCCACCTGGCTGTTAACTTGAAAACTTATTTTAGCAAACCCAAAAAAGTATTTATTATTAAGTTTTATTAAAATTTGTTAATTTGAACACCCATTGATGGGTACAGCACCAATGGACTACTGGTGTTGAGCAGATGATTCCTATGATCTATAGATGGGGTCACACTGCCTGCGGCTCTCCTTGTGTGGGGTGGTTACCATCTATGGACCTCCACTGCGCCCCCTACTTGTGCGGGGTTATTACAGTTTAACTTTGGCCAAGCGGTGACTCACCATTCTGGACTTACCGTCATTACAGGCCGCCAAGTTGCATGGTAACTCCTGTGTCCAGCGAAAGCAAAATACTTACAATGAGAGCATTTTCACTTGTACTCATACTTCCATAACCGTAAAAGATGACAAAAGAGTTAATATTTTCAGGATCTGACAGCAGAAATTTTTATCATGTGCTTTCCAAATAAACTGCATATAAAGATATAAGACGGATCTTGAATTTTTTAACATCGTATCATTATAGACAATTAAATCCTGACCATAACCGTTTTAAGTTACAAAAAAAAATATTTACTTTGATTACTAGGTAGATAGAAAGTTTAAATATAATTTCTCTTTTTTTCTTAATTAATCAATTAATTAAGGGTTTCGTCTGTTGGATCCCTTATCCTCTCGACCTACACAACAGATTCAGATTTTTAAGATTGAGAGGTGTCAATTTAAACGATCTAACGTGTGTGCGAATGGTGATTAAAAATGTAATTTCGTTTCGGGCTTTGCCTCCCCCCCAGCCTTTGATTTATTCCTAGAGGCCGCTTTAAAATGTTGACCAGCTTTTATTAGTAAGATTTTTAAATTTGAATTGTAAATTAACAGCTAATTACCTTCAGATGAAATTTTAAGTCATATAGTAAACAAAATAGATCGTCTGTCACTGCATAATCAACATAAATATTGTTTGAAAGGTCATATAATTCCTTCAAACTTTACCGCAGTTGCTCATAAACAGAAAGAAATATATTACAAAATGCATAATTTGCAAACGGGCTACCTAGAGACTCTTATCCAACTTCTAGAGAAAGACATAAAATATAATTATTTAAATCGATTTATATTCCTACATATAATATATTTTACTCTAATTGGTAAGCAAAAGTAAGGTGAAGATGAAAGTAATTTAAAATTCATGTTCAGTAGCCAAGACATTGAGCACATGGCTTAAACAGGTGCGGTAGGCTACTGTATTTCTCCCGCTACTGGAAGCGACTTGACCTAAAGTCGACTGCCAGCTTGAGGATGTAGACCAATAATGTCAATTAAAAAAATAAACTTTAACAAAATGCTCTTTAACCCATTTAAGCCCAAATTATTTCTTTGAAATTGAGTGCAGCCGCTTAGTGCTGCGCTCTCATAGCAAACTCGCATACCAACGGCCTACAGTCTTCCCCGCCAGGAGCGCGCACCATTCAAAACCCAAACTCTCTCATGTCTAGGCTGCCGGCCGTGATCGCTGAGTTGGCTAAGGTGTAGGCACCTTGACCAGGATGTCTACGCCGGAAGTATTAATACATGCCGTTAAATACAGTAGATACATCTACAATCAAACTTGATATAGATTCAGTTTTATTAGTATATTTTTTAATGTTACAAAAATATTGCACGATTAGGGCAGGGGAAAATTCTAATTTGTAAAAAGAAACTGTCCTTTTTTAGGTAAAGGAGGGTTGTGGTTACATATAACACCAAATAACCAAAAAATTACCGTACCTAAAGTGAGCCAATAGGGCCTTTAGCCCTCCACCCTCTGACTCTCTCCTTATCCTTATGGAGAACTTGTTCGCTGCCCACTTTCATTGAGGTAGCTTCAAACTTCATATAACTTTTGTAGCTTTTCATGTCATAAAACAATGCCAGTTGTTTGGTAACATATCTCGACATAACAAACTAATTTAGCACAAACTCATCCTACAATCTGTACTAATGTTTTGCAGGCACAACTTGGACACAGGAGATGGTATGGCTGATAGGTAACAACTGTGATTTTGACGCTGCCTCTGAGAGACTACTCCTTCAGCGATTCCCTTTCCTTGAGTGAGTTCACTTTGCCTTGATTTTAAATAATTTAATATTTTTTATTAATTCAATATGATTAAAGATTAAATTAAAATATACATATTCCATATCTAACCACGAGTTATAGTCAACCTTCACATAGAAATAAAACGTAAAAGAATATCATAGGCTCTACCACTGCCATAGTAACTCCCTATCACCGTGAGTTTTATTCTACATTACACTATAAAACATACAAAAACGGTGGAAAGGTACTCTTGACCTTGAGTTATCTTGGTGCCTGTAGTTTATTGTTGGGTTAGTAGTAATGATGCCTAACACCATTGTGGTAACAATGCATACTTTTCATTTCAGAGCCGTAAGTATAATCCCGCAGCCGGAGGTCGACGAGCAGGCTCAATTCTTGGACGAACACGTTTTGTTTGCCGATACAATCCAATTCGTGGAGGAGCAACCGTCTCCGAGATTCATCAAGAGTCATCTGCCTGTCGAACTGCTCCCCAAACAGATCTGGACCAAGAAACCCAAGGTAGGGAGAACACCAACTTGATCATGTTACAACTATTGATTTACTAGAGATTTAGAAGAAAATTTTCCCAAAAATTGTATAGTTCAAAACTGGAACCAGGTGCCATTGGTTGTTTGACAATTACTCGTAATTATCTGATCCAGTCTAAAGAATTCGGGTCTTAGGTAGTAACAAAGCTACATACCTATAGCTTATGGTTGTCTTTTCACAGTTGTGAAAAGACAACCAACTGGTGGTTGTGCTTATGGTGTTTATGGTTTTCACAATTCTCCATTCATATTCACCTTAAAATACGCCCTGGTAGTGTCAGCATCTTAGTAAGCTATTAAGCAAAGTGATTATACAAAACATAGCATTTTACTCAACTTGGAAGGTCTATATAATAGAAAAAAGTACACAATATCATACGATTGTACTTTTATGTTTTTTAAGCGTTCATAGGTTAATATCAAACATTTGTATTTATACTTATAATCTAATGTTTTAGTCCAACTAAATTTGAAATAACCAAATTGTGGTGTAAAGTAAGTTACCCCATGAACCATTGTCATAAGAGATTAGGCTTGCCGTAGGTTCCAGTATTTGGCTCTTTACCGGTGACCCGGCCAATTTTGCTTTTGGTGCGGTTTTTGTAAAATTGCAAAATAGTGAATTTATAAAAATTTTTTGTGTTGAATTTAAAAAAAGAGTACCCACATTTTGAAAGTTTATCATAATAAACAGTGTTGATAAAAATCAGCATGAAGATTAAATTTTCAGTTGGCAATTAATTAAATATAAAGTCAAAGTGAAATATGATTTCCGTAAGGTCAGGGCTGGCTCTACCATATATGCGAACTAGGCGGCCGCCTAGGGCGCCAAGGTCCAAGAGTCGTCATCACGGCATAATCAGCAGTAAAAAGCCCCCCAACCGGCGGTAAAAGCCCACTTGATAAAGAGCGCCCCTAATCCCCAGTAATGAACGCCATCAATAGGTGGTTAACAGCCCCTTTATCGGCAGTAAAGAGCGCCCCCAACCGGCATAATTTGCACCCCTGATCATCCTAGAATATCGCCCCCCACCGGCCTTAAACATCGCCTTTAATAGGCCCAAAAAGGCAACTAAACAGTGTTAAATTAAGTCCCCACCGGCGGCAAACAGGGTCCCCAACTGGCGGTAAATATCGCCTCTGATCGACTGTAAAGCGCGCTAAATATAAGTGTAAAAAGCACCCTTGGTCAGCTAACCAGTGGTAAACATCCCCCTAATTGACAGTGAACAGCACCCATGATCAACAATAAAGAGAGTCGTCGATCAGCGGCAGTAAAGAGTGCCCCTATTAGTATGGTGGTAAAGAAGAGAGCACTCCCAATGGGCGCGGTAAATAGCGTCCGATATCAGCAGTAAACAGAGTCAACGGTCAGGGGTAAAGAGTGTCCTTACTTGACACTGATTTTTTTCTTTATGTCTGAAATGGATCTTCGCAATGGATGAATTTAGTTGTTGCACAAATTTTGTTGACAATAAATTATGAATAGTTTTTCTAATACTTTTACCTGTAAATAAATTGGTAGTAAAAATATATTTTTGAAACATTGTGTTCTTTGTAATATTTAATAACGGCAAATAAAAATGGCTCGAGTGATTCTAAGAGGGGGTGCACTTACTTGTGATGTGGAAGAAATAGACTTATTGAAAAGGGTCTTCATATTCACGGCAAATGCGATTGACAATAAGGTTCGATCGAACATTGTTGTCACATGATTATCATTCCATGGGCAAGTTTTGAACGTGTGTTAGAATAACAAACTAACCATAAATATACAAGTGATTTCATTTTATTTATAATTCAACACTTCAACTAATTAATTAATTATTCTCGATCAATATAAACATTTTAACTTTTCCAGACTAAAAAGTTTTGAATTTAAGCTTAAATAATGCATAATTCAATTGGGACCACTAAATCTTTCTAGGACATTAACACTCATGGTGGTTGAGGGAGGCGTGGGGAATTACATACTGGTCGTCCCGACTTGGTTTGGTAAAACTATGGCAACCTATGAAAGATAGTATCTTTCCATTAAGTAGAAGATTAACAATAAATAACTTAAGAAGTGGTTACATAAGGAGCGAGAGAAATATCCAGGAGTTTAAACAGAAAATACAAGTTTATTATATTTTCCACTTTAGTATTTTGGTGATTTTCAAGACCATTTAAACCCTTACAATACAGCAGGCTCAGCAGGTAATTTTAACTACTGTAAAGTTTACTACTTTTTTTTAGTCAAAGAAAATTGGCTTAATCTATGTGAGGTTAACATATCTCTAAAGACACATTCATGTAAACTTGTATACATTTTAAATGATGTATAAACCATGGTCAATATTTAAAGTTCCTTTAAAAACTCTGCACTTGTTTATTAATGAGGGTTAATTTAAAACTTTATATACCATGTAGGCCTACTTATTGTTTATTTTCACAAATTAAAATGTAGTGATGTTGTTTAGTATAAAGCTTGTGTACCAATAGCAGACATTAATGAATGAAAATTGTCCTATAATAAATCTAAGTGAGTTGTCTGTTTAAAGATAATTTATGTAACGAGGAATCCCATGGACGCAGCAATCTCGTACTACCACCATCACCGACTGTGGAACGGCTATGTTGGCTCCTATGAGACCTTCATGGAGGGATTTTTGAATGATAAATGTGAGTATGCAACTAGTTTGTGATCAAATTAAATATGAACACTATATACCTGGTAGCTACAATTTTAAACTTTGATGCACCTACTGTATATGAAATTAAGATAATACAACCTCTAATCTGTTACATGCAAAAGATGGCTAAAGAGACATAATATTTGACAATTTATGATATTACAATTTGTACTATAGTCGGGAGCAATAGAACAGGCGTGTCAAGGTCAAGTCTTTTAATAAGCCAGCTGATTTTTGCTCATTTAACTACACTAGAGATCGCCTTATGATCGAAATTCGATCAAAGTTTCAGTTGATCTGGCCGCAAGAAGCTTAAAAACATTCTAGAACTAAAACATCTGTTCTTCCTAATTTTCTAGCAGTTGTTTTTACAACAGCTGTCTAATTATTCATTCAATTTTTCTTTCTCCATAAGATTAACATTGGAACTTTGAAAGCCTGTGGGGCGTAGCCCTGGAGTCCGATGTGAATTGGAATGTGATTCTGCTCATCTACAGGACTATAACTTTCTAACGGTATGCTCGGATTTATCCTACGATGCACAAGAGCTGAGAAAAAAGGAGGAAATGAAACATGCTTGCGTATTAATATATAGATTTTAATTAGCTTGACCTTCACCCGCCTGTTCTATTGCCCCCGACTATAATTGTAATATTAATGATGACTTGGCTTTATAGGGAAGTACTTATCATGACATTTTAGAGGAAGAAGAGCTCTCAATAAATTTTAAAAAAGTTATCATAATAATTTCATAATTACAGAGTTAAAACAGTGAAAAAAGATCATACCTTATATTCTAAAAGATTATCACATATGATATAGGTAGTTGAATTTGTTTGAATGAATAAAATAAAAGTGTCTAGCATTCTCATCCAATACATTTGTTTGAAACTGAAATTTGTACGAGATCTTGTACACCATAAAGCCAGAGTCTCTCACAAATAATTTCAGGATAAAAAGACGTAAAAAAACATGAACAACTTCTGCAATTTGAAGTAAACATTCAGGTTTGGTAAATAGTATAATTTATTCATCTATCATCTCTCATTTCATCAATGTGTTCCACACTGTCTCTGGCCACTCTTCTTCTGTTCCCAACCTGGCTCTTCTATGAGAAATTGATTTACATAGTGACTCAATGATAAAAGTCTGTATCATCAGTGACATTTTAACTTAAATTATGTTTTCCAGTGGTGTACAGTCCTTTCTGGGATCATGTCTTAGAATACAAGAAACTAGAAAATCAAGATCATGTACTGATTATCTCGTTTGAAGAAATGAAGAGGGTGAGTAAAATATGTTCAGCGTATATTCAGGAAATAACCATATCGGTTCAGATTCCAACCAGAATTAAAGTAGCAATTCCTTCTAGTAAATTGATTATAATGAAGAAAAAGGAGCCAAGTGTAGGATGATAAATCTGCTCAAAATAATCAATTTGTAATATTTGTGATTGTTAGTTTGATATTTAAGATAAATTAAACCTTTATACCCATTACATAAATATTCTACATTTATTCAGTATCACCATGCAGAATTCCATTATAATCTTTTTTAAAAAATTTGAATTAAATCAGAACAAGTTATATCTTATTGCGGTGACAGCTGTCAATCATTCAGTGCTAATCTTAAGGCATCATCTGTGTGCAGTTAAAAGTAATTTATTTTGTATTATTAGTGGCTCTTTTTTGTAAAAGATTGTTCATTTATCTTTGAAGTACCAGGTAAACTGAGTCTTGTTTCTTGTTTGTTGGTTTTAATTCACTTTTTATATAGTGTCATTGTAATAAAGCTATTAAATTTCCACCAACAACCAACTAATATACCTCTTCACAGATAACAGCTGTTTCAAAAAGTCTGCTTAACATTAATGTTCCTTTATTTTTGTATACGGTTCTTTGTTATTTTGTTACCAAAATAGCAACCCATAAGAAAAATGTTAAAAATTACTATTTTTAAACTTAAAATTTAGACCAAATTAGATTTTACCTGGGATTGAGGCTGTTTCTAAACTTATTTTTGGTCCAAAACACTCTTAAATGCAAAATTTAAGCAAAATCTACCCGCTCGATTTTGAGATTGAGGAACACACATTGCTTCAGACAGTGCTCATATTATAGTATAGTATAAATTAGCTATGTATAATTTATAGTTGGGTAAGTCCGGAAGAGTCCTGCAAAGCAAAAGTTTATGAATACACCAACTTTATTGGGGAATACACTATTATTGGGACCCTAAGTGGTCCCTGTAAGTGTTAAAGGGGAAACTTCCTATTAGCACTCGTAGCAGTTGGTTCAATTGAAACCACTTACTGTAATAAGATTCTTCAAAGTCATACTACTTCCTTCCTTAGACAGTGATAAAGAACATCATGCAGTGCTTTACCTACTCCAATTTTAGAAGTTCATTTTAAATCTGATAAAAGTGGGAGGGGTTTTAAATTAAAGATAAAAACTTGGGCTATTTGACCTACTTTTTGATTTTTTCATATTTTGAATCAACTTTGACCCATTATAGCTCTATATTTATTCAAAATATTAAAAAAAATAAAAACTAGGTCAAATAGCCCAAGGTAATATCTTTCATTTAAAATTATTCCCACTTTAACGGACCTAAAATAAAGCTGAAAAATTGGAGCAGGTGAAACACTGCACGATGAATTTTTTAACTGTGAGATATCTGACTGACAGTTTCTGTCGGCAGCCGCTGAAACTGCTGGGCGCGCAGGCTATGAACGTATCTAATGAATAGCATATAATTAAAAGCCTACTTTCCGCGGCCAAATCTCCTTCTTACCAACATCTTCCTGAGTATTTTGGGTCTCAGATATTAGATATTGCTGAAGTGCAGCAGCGTTTCTTTATCCACAGTTTTGTACACCGAGTACTAGATATTGTTTCTCGCCCTCAGTATGCTTGTAAACAATGCAAAACATATTCAGGTAGTTTCAGCAACCCCCATTATGACTGACCCTTTAGCCCTCTCTTAATTTATTTTCAGATAGGGTAATATCCGAATAACTTTAGGATGTCCCTGGACTCTCTACGGACCTTTTCAGGTATTATTTCTTGACCGAAGTAAAGCCGAAATATCATATTTAAAATTTCCAAAACACCATAGTTACCCATACAGCCACCTTTTCGTATTTTTTAAAGAATGATTTTTAATCCGAGAACGGCTTGACGTACTAACTTAAAATTTGGTACACAGCTTTTTGAAGTAAAGACCTATAGCTTGGAAGAAATAATCAATTTTTGATCATTCCTATTTTCAAAAGGGCAGCTTTTAAGATCTTTAGCTTTAAATTGCATAAAAATTACAAAAGGTATAAAATTTACGTCAACATGTAAGTTTTAGGAAATTTAATTAAAAATCCAGCCATATAAACATCATGAAAATTGGTTCAGAAATAAGTGAGATAATTCCATTTTTACGAATATGTTCAATGCACGACACCAACTGATGCCGCCTGGCACCACTAATAATTTATGCACATCAACAATCAGCTGTTTTAATTGTTGCTCTGCTACTGTCAGCTGATGATGCAATTACATTATTAAAATGTAACTAGTATACGTGTTGCTCGAAATCGAGCAATTTATTTTAATACAATACAAAAGTTACTTTTAGCTCTAAATCAATGACATCCGACCAATCCAATATTGTGAATATCTTTAATCACCAAAACTACACGTATTTACAGCTGATTATTAACAGATGTTTAAAATGCTTTATTTAATCCCAATGTTATTTAAATGGGAAATTGTTAATTGCCATTTTCCCATTTTCCCATTTTGAGATTTCAATGGTGAATAGCGCCTTTATTTTCTGTCCGATTCTCATCAGTTTTTGGCGGAAACAACTACAGACCAAGCCCTATCCAACGACACCAAAAACTTGAAAATCGGTTGAAAATTGTAGGAGGAGTTCTCAAGACAAAAAACCCCTTAGCGTATTAAATAAGTATAGATAACAACATTCCTGTTAGTCCAGGCTCTGAACAGGTTGAGCATGCACGAAAGTCTAACAAAATTTGACTTTGGATTATTGTTGAGGACATTTAGTAGATGTAAAAAACCGATGTTGCCACATTTGAAGAATGGGCACAACACGGGGGACGGCCTCTAGAGGAAGTCGTAGGGGAAACTGTATTGGCCTATGTCATGTTGTATGTCATTTTAAAGGTCTTTGAATGTAGATTCGAATGCCACAAACCCGATCTCCAAAGGTCGAATATAACGCGAGTTATTGCGTTTTGAAATTTCGGCAAAATGCTTTTTATGCAAAGTTTGACTACCTGCCATTTCTGATTCGAGTGTTCATTTAAGGTCGGCTTTGCGGCATTGCTTTCTGTTAAACATGATCCTAAAGCTCACGTTAAATATTTCATAAAAGATTTCATGGGTTGTCCCCAATTGGGCTGAAAATCATAATGTAATCATAATATTTCTGACAGCAATTGAAGACAGCAAAAAAAGACTTAAAATAAAACATTTAACTTAATTTTCAGGATCTTTATAAAGAGGAGATAGATAGAATTTAAATAGAGTTGAAAACAATGTTGCCAACTCGACATCAAATGAACGTCTGAGCCAGAAATGGCAGGCAGTCAAATTTTGCATGAAAGGATTTTACCGAAATTTCAAAACGCAATAACTTGTGTTATATCCGACCTTTAGAGATCGGGTTTGTGGCATTTTAATCTACATTCAAAGACCTTTAAAATGATATATAACATGACATAGGCCAATACAGATTCCTCTACGACTTCCTCTAGAGGCCGTCCCCCGTGTTGTGCCCATTCTGGAAATGTGGCAACATCGGTTTTTTACATCTACTAAATGTTCCCAACAATAATCAAAAGTCAAATTTCGTTAGACTTTTAGTGCATGCTCAACCTGTTCAGAGCCTGGACTATGTGGTCATACTAGTTGATAATATGTAAATTTATATTTAGAAAAACAAAAACAAATCAAACACATCCAACATAATCAAAAATAAAATCTTATATAACATAAATGATAAAAAGTTGATTATTTTGATTAAGTTGATTAAAAATACAAAATGGCGGCTTTATGGGTCACTCAATCACTATTGAGTTTTGGAAATTTTAAATAGGCCTATTAGTCCAGGCTCTGAACAGGTTGAGCATGCACTAAAAGTCTAACGAAATTTGACTTTTGATTATTGTTGGAAACATTTAGTAGATGTAAAAAACCGATGTTGCCACATTTCCAGAATGGGCACAACACGGGGGACGGCCTCTAGAGGAAGTCGTAGAGGAAACTGTATTGGCCTATGTCATGTTATATATCATTTTAAAGGTCTTTGAATGTAGATTAAAATGCCACAAACCCGATCTCTAAAGGTCGAATATAACGCGAGTTATTGCGTTTTGGAATTTCGGTAAAATCCTTTCATGCAAAATTTGACTGCCTGCCATTTCTGGCTCAGACGTTCATTTGATGTCGAGTTGGCAACATTGTTTTCAACTCTATTTGAATTCTATCTATCTACTCTTTATAAAGATCCTGAAAATCAAGTTAAATGTTTTATTTTAAGTCTTCATTTGCCGTCTTCAATTGCTGTCAGAAATATTATGATTACATTATGATTTTCAGCCTGATTGGGGACAACCCATGAAATATTTTATGAAATATTTAACGTGAGCTTTAGGATCATGTTTAACAGAAAGCAATGCCGCAAAGCCAACCTTAAATGAACGCTTGAATCAGAAATGGCAGGTAGTCAAACTTTGCATAAAAAGCATTTTGCCGAAATTTCAAAACGCAATAACTCGCGTTATATTTGACCTTTGGAGATCGGGTTTGTGGCATTTGAATCTACATTCGAATGCCTTTAAAATGATATACAACATGACATAGGCCAATACAGTTTCCTCTACGACTTCCTCTAGAGGCCGTCCCCCATGTTGTGCCCATTCTGGAAATGTGGCAACATCGGTTTTTTACATCTACTAAATGTCCTCAACAATAATCCAAAGTCAAATTTTGTTAGACTTTCGTGCATGCTCAACCTGTTCAGAGCCTGGACTATATGATATTTTTGCTTGGCTTTGGTCCAGGAATAATAACTGAAAATGTCCATAGAGATTTCAGGAAACCCTTTATATTCCTATTAAAAAATCATAAATTTTTAAGTTTGTGATATAGTTAATGGTTTTAACTGTGGTAAAGAAATCAAGACCTTTTAGTTGCACTTATCTCTTTCACTCAGCAGTACTGACTTTTTCAGGATCTCAAAGCAATTATTCAACAGACGTCTGACTTCCTGGGTAAGAAGCTGACTGCAGAACAAGTTGCAGAACTAGCCGAACACCTGAGCTTTTCGAACATGAAGAACAACCCAGCTATCAATGGAGAGGATTTCATCAAGGAAGTGAAAGAAAAACATGACATGCCTGGAGATGACCCTGAGTTGACGTTCATCAGGAAAGGACAGGTCGGAGGTTGGAAGAAGGAACTTCCGCACCACTTTGTGGAGAAGTTCAAGTCTTGGACCAAACAAAAACTTAGGGGCACCACCTATACTGAAGAGGACTTCTACTTAACCCAGTGAAATTCGATCGTATAAAACAACAGAACTTTTGAAACTCTCACTGAGCATTAAAATCTGCATTTTATCATGCTCTAATACATGTGATTAATGTGTCTGGTCGACCTTGCTCAGGCGATCAAATTTTGAGTGAATAATGTAAATCAAAATGATTTTTATATGTCCTTTTGTGTTATTTGTATGATAGTTGTAATTTTTATAATTATAACAATTATTTATAGTTAATAAGTTATTTTGTTACTTATTTTTATTTTCTATATATTTAAAAACAAAAAAAATCATGGTTTGGTAATGACTACATATTATCATGCTTCTCTTTGTTATAATACGAAATAATTAAACTTCTCAAATAGCACCATTATTTACATATATCTTACATTCAATATTTATTCCGTCCAGTTTATATTATTAGTCAGTTCAGAAAGCCAAATGAAAAGGTTTTAGGGAATATACAATTTTGTACAAGCAAATATAAATATTATATTTTTCCGATATTTTAATGTCTTAATCATTTCCTTTTTTTGTTCTGTAGCAGGTAGACAACACCTTTAATTTGAAAAGATTAAATTTAATCTACGATAGATTGTGAAAGTAAAAACTTACCCATTTGCAATGTTCCACGAGGGTACAGGAGCTATAAATTTACACAATACGTTGCTGTTGCTAGTCAATTGAATTCAGTTCACTCTAGCTTTTAATGAGCCCTTAGGGGACATTATGATGTAGACATTGGTCCCGGGACCCAGTCAGGGATTGGGTCCTGGACACAGCGTGAGATTCCAGAAATGGGCATTAGTTTTTTTTTTGTGATGGTAGCTCTAAGCTCTAAAATATTATTTACATTCAAATATACTACCTACTGTATTCTTTTAAGGTAGGTAACAATTAATTTTTTGAAACTTGACCACATAGTAAAATAAAAAAATTCAAATCAATTTCATTACAAATTAAAAAGAAACAGGCCTGTTACATGTAATAAGTTTCCTGAGGAATGTTGTAAAACCATACTTTTTGTAATACTGACAGATATTCTGGGCCGGCGAGAGCGATCGCGGGCCCCAGGGCTGGACCTAATCCGGGCCCCTAGGTATGGTATGCATGAAGGCGTTTTGTTTGTGTGTTGTACCGGGGGTCTAGGGATACTCCCCAGACTGGGACCCCAGTCCCTGAGAACAATGTTGAATTACAGATAAAATAACTCATTTTGGTGTAATCTAGACCTGTTTTCACTTATTCATTCATAAATTATCTTTTCAGGCTGTTTCATATTTAAGTAAACCACAAATTTAGGCACTCATTGAAGAAATACAAAATGGTTTTAATTGAAACCTTTTCAAAAAAAAAAAAAAAAAAAAAAAAAAATTATACAATACAAAATTTAAATTAAAGCATCACAGATATGTAAATGTTGAATTAATTGAATAGACAATGGTATTTAAAAAAGAAAAATACAACATGTATTGATTGAAGAAATTGATTTTATTAATCCATATACATAATTATTACGTATAATTCACGTAGATAAATTATATCCGGCGGCCGGGCCGGACCTGCGGGCCACCACAGTACTAAAACCCCTCACCTTCAAATTTACCGTTTCTTTTCTTCTATTCTACAATAGAAGAAAAACTCAAGTTTTGCCCTACTGATTAATGCATTACACCCAACTTTATTTTTAGATAAGAAGTCTGTTAAAGGAAATATTGCCCGGTTAAAAAGACCACTGATTTGTATTTTAAACCAGACCTAGGGCCCCAGGGCTGTAGCCCCCCTACCCCCCCCTGTCGCCGGCCCTGCAGATATTCATAAAATTTTAGAAACAATGTTGAAAATTAAAAGAATATTTAAAAGAAGAATACCCCCGTCGCAGCAGACCTGCGTACTCAGCGAATTTCCAATGGAATTTTGGTATATTTTCTATTTCCCCATAAAATCCATGGGGATGAGAGTATGTCGGTTTGTTGCCATATGGGTTTTGTTGGTAAATATAAGTTAAACCCTACCTAGGGATTGTACATACCAAATTTTATAAGGCTATGGTGTTCTTTTTATTTTTCCCATAAACCCTATAGGGGTGAGTACGTAGGTTTGCCGCCATATGAGTTTTCTAATCAAATATAAGTTGAACGCTTCCTAATAAATGTACATACCAAATTTTTTCAAGATATGTCAATAAATAAGCAAGATAGACGGTTTTGTTGATTTCCCATAAGAATAACATGAAAAACATACTTTTTGGATTTTCTCCATAACCATTTAAGCTAGGTAAAAAATTCAAAATACTAGATTGTTTATTTTTTTAAGCTCTTTTAAATGGTTTAAGTTAAAATTGCTGGCTTACACCCCTGTACCAAATTTCATCAAAATCGGAGGTTCCGTTCAAAAGTTATCGTGTTCACGGACACACACATATATATATATCAATTTGAACGAACGGTGTTTTTGTCTTCTAGGGACCTCAAAATGAAAAAGTATCATGGTCCCGGGCTTAGGTCTAATTATGGCTACTACCGTAATAGCTAGGTAGGGTTACTACCCTATAGGGAAATTCGCTAAAAATTCAAGAAACTACTTATTCAGCAAAAATCAGTTGTAAATTGTTAATTTCAAACAAATTTGAAAGAGGTCTACATATCAAGAATATATATGCATCAAAATTTCAAATAAAAATTTAGCATTTACTAATATTAAATATAAATAAAATTCTAAATTAAGTTTTAAATTTATACCATTCCTTTTTATGTATTTATTACACTTTATCTAAACTACAGCTTTTGTTGTTGTACTTGCAGAAACATAAATTGGAACGATAAATTATTTTTGACAGACATAAATCAGTAATTTGATCTTAATGTCATGGTTTATGTCTTACCTTATTATCTAGTGTGTAGTAAAAAAACTCGCAATTCAATTAAGTGCGAAAAAATTCACAAACAGTTCCCCGATTGTCATATTTACATATTTTGTTGGTGCACCAATGCACATTTTTATGATACCCAATGTAACCATACTACAAAAACTTAAATACTTAAATTTTTTTATAAATATTGTCAGACCAAATACAATTTGAAGAAATGATAAGATAAACATACATAATGGTTTAAACGGTAAGTTGCAATATAGATGGTTTGTCCTATGGTGACTGAGTTCACAGTGAAAATTAAATGACACACATATGTGAATTAAGCATCGTCATATTAACAAAAGGGTGTTAAAGGTTCAGGGAAGATGATGCAATAGGAACCAGGAGGCAATGGCACGTACAATGAGCCAACCATCAAATTTAAGGAAGGTAATAAAAGATTTTACTGCCCATATTTATAAATTAATTGTTTATAATTTTCAATTTTATAAAAATAAATGGTTCTCCTTTAGATTCATACCCAACTAGGATAAAAAAACTTAGGAGTAAGGTAAGAATATATGATTTTTTAATTTAAAAGGTTAATGTTTTATTTGAGCGATTTATTAAAAATGTGGTATTTTTTAAACTTTCTGTTCTAATAAGTTACTCACTAACCTAACAAAAACTGAGGACAATAACCATGACTGGTTAAGTCAACCAGCGAAGAATGGTGGGTTCCTGTACTGATAGGCCAGTGAGGTGTTGGGAGGTGCAGGGGATTGTTATACACATAGTCTACAATAGGACCATTGCTTGGGAAAAACTAATGTTTTTTTTTTCTTACATAACCTAGTTATTTTTAGCAACTTTCAAAGTTATTTCTACATAAGTGAGATTATGTCTTGGGTAGCAAGAAAGATTAAGATTATGAAAAAATATTATGACGTTGGAAATTTTACGCTATTTAATACGCTAAGAGGATTTTTTTTTTTTTTTAATAGAACTATTCCAACAATTTTCGAACGATTTCCAAGTTTCTAGTGTCATTGGATAGGGCTTGATCTTTAATTGTTGGTAATAAATTGACTAGTGTACTAGTTCATACAATACAAAAGTTACATTTAGTCCTCAATCAATGATTTAATTTACACTAAAACACCACCGTGCTCGGGCCACCAGTCCACCTGTAGACGTGATGTAGTGGTGCGCCCTTATCAGTGCAGGAAGTATGGTAGTACATCCAAAAACAAGTTTACAGTTTCTTAATGTTTCTGCGTTTAATTGAAATAAAAGTATTTTCTTCGGATTATTTCATTAGACGTGGTTTTCAGGTTTCCATGGCTTTTTCCTCTTTGAAGCTGATGTTTATGATTTCTTTTTTTCCAGTGAATATACCTTTATTTGGTTGTGAAGATTAGCGATTGGCTGCAATATAAACTAATTAATTGTTTTAATTTGAATTCTAAGTTCTTAAGTAGTTTTATTATTTATATGGATTCAATCCGGCGTAGTGATATAAACAGTGATGTAAGAGTTTTATGGCCAGAAAGGAAAACAACGCCCAAAATTGATCCAACCATTGAACCATTATTTTCACGAAAATCAAGAAATGCTGCAAGAGGTACATTCTGAAAAATTTAATTTATCCTGTACATTAATTAATTGAATTTTATAACTATGAGTACAAAATTGAAAAGTTCGATGTGATTGGTCTACTTATATAGGTTCTAGGGGAACCTTTCCAAAATTGTTTACAGATTTTTGGCAAAAATTTAAATTACCAAATTTAAGTTAGATAAATTTTGGCAGTTAGATTGATGTCACAGCAGTAAAACATTTGATAAAATTGGGAGAAATAATTTACAGTATATAGTTCAAATAGTGTGGTAGGTAGTCTTTGTTTTTATGCAACCAGCAATAGCAGAAAGATTTACTTTATTTTGAGCTATAAATAAATTAGTTTATACATATAGATGTAAAGTGAAGTGTATCAATTTTAAGACAGTTTCAAATCGGAGAGGTTGAAATTATTCATGTCTCAATGTACATATATTTTATATCGATTGAAGGGAAAAAAGCCCACATTTTAAGTTGAGATTTGTTTTCGTCCAAGTTTTTTTACTCAATGTTATTGTTTAGAAATAATTAGGGTTTATGTTCTTCAAAAAGGTTAACATAATTACTCTTATTTGGTTAATTTAGAGGGACACATTTCTAAGGAAGATAAGCGCAATAAAAGTGATGCTGCAATTCAGCAAAATCTGTCTTTCCCAAGCCAAGAGTTATAATGTTGAACTGTCACTCTCTAGTGCTGTTATTTGTGGTGAGTGCAGAAATTGTCTCAGCATTTCTGTTATCATTCTATTTATCATATATTATTAAGTGGAGATTAAATACTATCCGATGCTTTAAAACTGAAAAATATTAATAATATCAAAAAACAATTATTAGAATATTATTTTTCTGAAATTTTCTGCATATTGGAAATTTTGTATTAACATGAATGTAATTATGTAATATTCTAATATTCATATGAGTAAAACAAATCTTTTAACCTTGTCAATTGATTGTAACTGCTTTTAGATGCAGAAGACTCTGAAAAGTTTTTTTCATTATTATTATTATTTTTTGGCTTTTTTCCTACTTTAACATTTTCTGTATACAAAATTGAGCACTTTTAATTGGTTAGTGGGATTGATGTGAGTTCTATATTTTAAGATGCAGCATTTTATTCTCAAGGTATATGGGCCAATATTTTGAAACAAATTGACTTAGAAAAAAAACATAAAAAAATTATAATAAAATTCAAGTTTTATATTTTTAATACATATTATTGACTTGCCTGATCATAATACAATGTGTGTCCATGCTGAAGACCCCTTTGTTTGAGGAATTTTTTTTATTATTTTGACTAGGGGACACCCCGTTACAAAACACAAAACGATTGATTATACGTCGTTTTTTTTTTTACTCCAGATATTCAGGGGTTGTCAATATATCAAGTTAGACTACATATATACTTAAATTAGAAGAAAAATACAATTTAATTAATAATTTTTAAAACATGTAACAACAGTCCCCAATAAATTATACGCTCTAATATTCAGGGACCGCCTTTACAGGGACCGCTGTTACAAATAATTAAATAACAGTTTTTCTCAAAATTACGGCTTTACTGACGACAGCCATATTGGAACACTAATACTCTGTCTAACTACTTAACCCAATAAAATAATCTAAATTTCCTTTTATCTGCAGAATTCCAGTTTACCAAAGGGACAGAAGTTAAGTAACAAAAACATACGCAAGCATTTTTAACGAGTCATCAAAAATGTTTGACCACCACAACTCAACAACTTGACCTCTCAGGTTCACGTCTGACCATTGACTTAAGCGCTGTTGCCTTTGGATGAGAACCGCCGTTGTTTTAAGACCTGGGGACAGACTAAAAAAACTAACAGTGAAATGTGATACCTGTTCAAAAAAAGCGCATTGGTCGTTCGTTTTAGACTATTTCTTGAGTGTTTTGCTCACTATAAACTTTCATTTTTAACAGCCATTTCAACAAAATTTGTAGTTTCAATCATCCTGAGTTATAGTCGGAGAGACGGGACCGCCCTTAAATTTTTTAAGTTACAATTTAAAAAAAAAATCCAACTCTTGCTTGAACGTTTACTTTAAGCTATGTATTTAAATATTTTGACTTGATTACATCATTTACTATGTTTACTTCTTGTAACATCTCAATGACTTAAATGGTCCCACATAAAATTTTGGCCCATACAGTAGTGTAAAAAGTGTAATCATGTACTGTAGCTTAAGCATGGAAATAATTTATCCTACATTGACACTATTTATTGTACATCTGTGCATGAAATGAATAAAGACTTTTTGATTGATTGATTGATTGAGTATTACTAAATAATTTTAATTGTACAATGCAGAATAGTCAGACTTCTTTCAGGAGACGACTTCAAAGGAAGTCCTTTAGCAATTTTAATTGTCCTATGATTCACTACGTTGAAAAGATTATAATTCTGAAGAATGTGCCATAAACCTGATTTTAAAAGGTCTAAAACGAAAGTCATTGAATAGGTGATATTATTTCAATTTACAACAAACTTTATTACCCTTGTTTGTCCAAGAATTCTCTTCTCAAGTGAAATATTATTTCATCCCCAGGTCACCTTGTGTTTGAAGACTGCAGATGCCCAAGTGAACGTAACCATCTCCTGTGTCAGTTGTACCTCCTACATCATGTCGATTGGCAACGCCACGGCGGGGACCCCCATGTCATGTCCCGTGGGGACGGTTTGCGCCGCCACCAACACCAGTGCTGCAATCTGCGCTGCCTCCAACCCCTGTGACGGCGTAGTCTGTGACCGTTACGCTGTGTTTCCCTCTATGACCAGCTGTCAAGAGTACCATGTCTGTCGCTATGTCAGAGGCTACGCTTCCTTTGTTGTGAGCACCTACACTTGTCCCGGGACTTCCACATTCGACATCAACACCAGCAAGTGTACATTAAGTCCTTCCGCTGTCTGTTACAGTGCTAACATTGGCTGAGGTGCAGTTTAGGAAAAATAAAATTTAGCTTCAAACGCTCATCCAGTTTGAATCAAAGTGAGTCTTTGTTAGTGTTCTGTTTATTTTACGGATTTTTTTACTTTACATAGCATATAGAGACTATTTTATGTACATAGAAAATAGTTTATATTTATTTCGATATTATGTTTTATTTCCAAGTTTTTAGTTATACTTCTTAATAAGTTATGTTTGTTTTACTGTATATAATATAAAAAATAATAAAGCCCAATAATCCATATTGCTTGTTATACATATTAATCCTTCAGATATCCTTGATAAAAATATTTAAATGGGAATTTTACTATCGTAAACTACCTATGGCAGACCAGAGGTTGTCATCGAATAGAATCGGAAGATCCCTTTTTTAACATGACCCATTTTTATACCCCTTTTGCACTGTCGGTAGCCAGGTAGCCTTTTTAAAGAATCTGCCTTTGTGCATTTTGAAAAATTAAGAATCGGTCCAAGTCCCAATTATTTTTTATTAGTCTATATATAAATAACATTAAAGGGTGTCCTTGAAATTCAGAAATTATTCACTTTGCTGACGATAAAACTTTGTTTATATCAACTGTAAAAATGAGAAATTTTAGAAGTATATGCATTCATTGAGGCATAAAGCCCAACGTGAACGTACCCATTGACCATTGACTCATATTTACTTCATTATCCTCTTGTAAGTAAAGTACTTAATTAAGCTTTGCGGTACATTTAATTTGGTTTCTCTTATTCAATGGTGTAGTATGAATTTGGGATTAACTCGAGAAAAAAACACAATATGTAGATTTTAAACATATAAGAAATCACAACGAATACAGAGTATAAGAAATGTATGGAACATCATTGAAAGTGAAAATAATGTTAAATTTTTAGGTTTAACAATTGATGCGAATCTTAATTTTAATACTCATAAACAGCAATGCAAAAAAGCTAAGCAGTTTGATTTTTTCTAAGTCTACTCATCTAAATTTTGTGATCTCCAACACTGATGTTATTGGTGTATTGTGGACTCTTTTTATTCAGAAATGAAATATGGAATGAATACATGGGGTCATGGGGATATGCAACATCAAGAAATAACCAAATAAGTTTTTATTTATTTTACAGAAAACTGCAATAAGGACCATCTTTTAAATAAAAATCAAGATACAGTATTATCGATGCAAAGATCTATTCAAGATAAATAAAATTATTTCTTTTTCTTCGTCATACAGTATACGAAATATTACAGTAAAAATATGACGTTATCAAAGTCAAAAATGTAAAAGAATTCATTGTAACTGTGAGAAACTCGAAAAAGTCAAATCATTTAAATATCTTGGTTTAACATTTGATGAAAAATGACTTGGGAGAAGCATATTCGAATTCTGCACAGTAAAATCAAACATTTGATCATAACATTTTATTGTCTAAGAAACCCGTGATGTATCTTTTTAAAATCTCTTTATTTTGCATCAATCAACTCACGGTTACAGTATGGTCTAATATGTTAGGGTGGACCATTTAAAACTTTTATAAATAGATTAAGAATAACTCAAAATCATTTTTTAAGGATAATTTTAAGAAAAAGATTAAGAGACAGTTTCTCTTCCTCTTTATGCACAGTTAAACATTATGCCTATCCAAAACATGTTTGTCTAATATTTTATCTAAAAAGTGGGAATAATGGAACTGTTAATATGTATTATAACACAAGAAGTGTAGACAAGAAATTATTTAAACCACCAAAAGTGAACAAAGAAATTTTTAAGCACTGCATTCTCATTTAACTAATGTAGGACTTTTTAATTTTAATAAACTTCCAATAGAAATAAAAAATTGTGTCTCTTTGAAATTATTTTGTAAAAAAGTCAAATGTTGGTTGTTTAATAGCTTGGTAATTAAAAAATATTTTACAGTGATTAATTTAAGGTGAGATTAAGTTTATTTTTTTATTATCTTTAGTCAAACTCATAATTTTATATGTATTGGTTTACAGCTTAATGTTTCCCATCAAATAAAAATATTGTTTTAGGTAATCGCTACAGGCAGCGGCAATAATTAATGATAAGATAACTGGAAGGCTGATAAGACTTCCCAGGTAACAAGTAAACTTACGGCAAGCCTTGTCCTTCGTTTGTCAAGAAAAGTGTTCCCACAAAAGTGTTCCATAAATTTGAGGCAAGCATTCCTCAGAAAATTTGCTTTCACAAGTATGTCACAGGTTTGTACATTACTTGCCGAAGAACACTTGCCGATCATAGACTTTGGAAAAACCAGCGACAAGTTTGTCGAGGAACAGTATGAAACTCCCCGATTGGCCGCTGCAGCGCTAGTGGCGGGCAACGGAGCAGAATACACCACAGCGGCACTGCGCCATTTTGGTTATGTTTTCGCCGCTGTAAGTTAGTTTCTCATCTTGGGCGAAAGAAAATTAAGTGTTAAGGAAGTTATTGTTTGTTTTTAAAGTGAGTTGACTTTGACTAACTGATATTTTATTAATGGAATTGCTGAATTGTCTCAGGTATTATTGACAAAGTATGATATGCCGGTACTGAAACCATGCGAAATGGAACCTGCAATTTATTGTGAAAACATTTCTACTGTAAGTTACCCTTTATCACCAATTTTCCTACTGGGCATAGCTTTAATTTTTTATTTAAACAATTTCAACCATTAAATCTTACACCTACAGTTTGCTTGTATAAAATTAGAAGTTATATTGGGTGCTCCCAAATGTGTTGTTATAAAAATTTGAAGGCAAACAAATAAGCCCATTAAACATTTTTCAAGCTCTGAAATTAACCTTATACCTACTACTACTAAGAAAAGCTACCAAGGAACGAAAATAACTAGGAAAGTGTGAAATAAATGGTATCAAGAAAATGTGTACCAAGTGTGCGCATCCAAGCTTTCTACATGCTTGCCACCTACGACTTGTAAAACGTGTGTGAAGCCAAGTGTTCTACACGCTTGACATCATAGCTTGTGGCAAGTGTTGAAGAGGGGAACTAGAACGCTTGCCCTACACTTGCCCCAAGTTTAATTGTTTGTCATGGCCAGTTTGTCGCAAGTGTTTAATGTGTGTCGTGGCAAGTAAGAGGCAAACTTGCCTCAAATGATTTTTGCTACCTGGGTTGACCATTATTGTTTTAGTTGGATGATAAGTATTAAGTTCACTGGCCACGGTTACTGGATATGGTGGCCAGTTAATTTCCTAGCTTTTAACAAGTTTGTATTTTAGTTTTATATTGGGAAAATAAATTCATTATTTCATATAATATAACCACGGAAATTCGCTAAAATAAAATAAGTAAATTTGAAAGCAAATAAAAATATGATTAGTAGGCCTTATACCTCTGCCTATGATATCACACCACACCAACTTCAATATACAGTAGTTATATAGTTGATGTGTTGTAGCCTACCTACAGTTGGAGTGCAGTAACTAACTGTTGTGGTACTAACATCTGTGATCTGTGGTTTGAATCGTATTTAGAATATGACGTGGTTTGTCAAGTTTATACTGTACTTTACGGCGCGAGAAAAACGATAGAACTGATTTCAACTGCGGTTAGTGCGGTTCAGCTTTGTGTTCCAAAACCCAGGAGTACCAACTAGGCAAACCTTCAGTTGCTTTAATTTGAATTCTTGTCGAGTTCAATATCGATAGTATAAACGAAATAATACAATACTCTGTGGTTTTATGGTTTAAGTAAGTTTTGTGGATTGAACTTTAACTTTCCTTAAATGGTTTTTATTTGAATAAATAAATAAATTTAGTCAAAAAAACAGTAGTAACTAGTGGTTAGGTTGTCTAACCTGCAGTGTGCCCCCACTAGAATCATCAGTCGCATCTGGCCGAAGTCCAATTGTTGAGTTGTTTTGTTTGCCAAACTTATTTCTGTTCTCTTGTGCTGTTCATTTGACAACGGAGAAGTGCCGGGCTCGTAGCTCTCGCTTTCAGTGCAACTAACTCGTATTTACTTCATTATCCTCTTGTAAGTAAAGTACTTAATTAAGCTATGCGGTACATTTAATTTGGTTTAGTTTTGATAAATGGTTGAAAATTTTTTACAGATTTGTATTATTGTGGTTTTAGAAACAAGATGATTTCCAATAGCCTATGTAAAGGTCGCCATTTCAATAAAGGTATTATTAAATACTGTAAGGCTGAACTTCCCATATACATGAAGAATGGTCACAGCCTTGTTTAGCCTAACTTAAATTGGTATCGTTCAATAAGGTTAGTTAAGCAATGGCTTACCGTAACTCAAGCTCATTGTTGTAGAGACTGCAGGATGGCACCTAACACTTTCACGGTACCATAAACTTAACAGAAATTTTTAATAGGCCCAGCCTAGACCCAAGTTAAGTTTACTTGAGTCTATGAGTGATTATAGTGCTCGCCTTTGAATCCAAAGGTTGCTGGTTTGATCCTGAGAAAAGTTGGTAGGCCTAGCTTGAGTTTAGCTACGACCATCGGAAATTGCAAATTTTTTCTACATGTTGGAAATTTCTTGGTGATTCCGATAATGGTAGTTTTTCACGTGGAAAAGCTCGGAAAATCCTGGAAAATCCTAAAAACCGGGAATGATCTTTTTATTTCAAAATGCATCGAGTGGGTACCTATTCGAAAAATTAAAGCCCGGTTTACACTATGTAGCAGAGCTACATGTAGCACAGCTATATAGCTCTGCTATAAGTTCAAAAAGTGACACTGGAGAACTGCTTAATAGCCCAGCTATATAGCAAAATTTAAGCCTATTTTCTCTGCTATATAGCAGAAAACGTGCTATCCAAAAGTTTGGGTAGCATCTAGCAGAGCTACATGTAGCTGACGGAGCTATATATAGCTCATTTTTTTGTATAGCTCTGCTATATAGTAGAGCTATATAGCTCTCCAGCTATATAGTGTAAACGCACCTTAACTGGTATGCTAAGCTGAACACGAATATGTAAAAATTATTTCGGTCCGATTTAAAATAAGCCATAAAATGGGAAAAAATGTCGGAAAAGCCATCAGATGAACTATTTTTACTTTCTCCCCCTATACCATAGTATATGGAGAAAGTATTGTATTCGTAAAAATTTTCCAATCCTTTGATGATGTATATATTCATTTTGGAGCCCCCTTTCCCCCTATAAATGTGTATATGGAGAAAGTATTAGTTTCGCCATAATTTTAGAATTTGAATTGTTCGTAAATTTATCCATTTTTGTGCCCCCTGGGTCCAAAAAAGTGGTTTTCAGAGTGATGTCTGTGTGTGTGTGTGTGTGTGTGTGTGTGTGTGTGTGTCTGTCTGTCTGTCTGTGTGTCTGGATGTAAACAGAGCTAGAGAATTCCCCAATGGTCCGATTTTGGTGAAACTTGGTATGTAGGTTCAAACCCACGATAATTTCAGGCGTTTTTTTAATTTTTTTTTATTTTTGATTTTTAAGGGTAGTTTACCCCCAAAACCCCCCAAAAAATGTAAAAATCAAAATTTCTTAAAAACTGCTCTAACGATTTTGATTAAAATTTTGTGGTTTATTAAGATTAAAATGCTGAATAAAATGACACCACCCGCATCTCCGGGAAAATGCACATTCAAAAGTTATAGAGCAAAATGTGTTAAAAAAACTCAATTTTTGGATGCAAAATCTGGAGCTGCTCACCTGGTGGCTATCCGACTGAGCCATCAAGACATTAATGTTTTTAGGCTTTTAACACCTTTTCATATTCTTGGGAGAAAGTATGTGTTAGTTATCTGATACCGTTTATTTAAGTATGTCATGTGGGAACTCATATGATGCGGAATTTTGTGTAGAATACGAAAATGTATTGAATACAGCTTTTTAGTAGTGAATTAAGAGAAAATACTTAGAAATCAAATAAAACAACACGGAAACTCAAATGAATGAAGTACTAAACCGTGTTAAAAGTGGTTGTTATGGATGTAGCCTAAAGTATTAGTTAATAGACAGTACAATAATGTACATAGGGTATACAATCTTCCATTTACATATAATATAAAATAGGTAGCCTATAAGTTTTAGGTAACATAACCCAACTAACCTAACCATAGGCCTAATATGACTACTAATTTGGTACGTACATGTTTTTCCATAAATATGTAAGTTATATATTCGTATTTTACATAAAACTTTGCCCCATAACTTATGACTCCCACGATGGTTAGGTTATGTTAGTGTTATTTTAGATTATGTGTTATGTAAGTTGTAGTAACGGTACCTATGTATATAGTACTGCCTATAACCTAATAGTTTAGGGTAGGCCTACATCAATAAAGGTCGCGTATACACCGGAGTTTCCAACGTGTTTTGGTTGCGTTAATGAAAACAGCTATAATTTTGTCTGCAATACAAGTTTCAGACAGATTTTAGACAGATTTTTTGTGTCTGCAACTAACTTTTGATGAAATGAAAATGAAAATGAAAAATATTTTATTGTCTGTAAGCTCATATAAGCAATAGACAAAGTCAAACTGTACAATGTATTACAATAAACAATGACTTATAACTAACAATTTATAAAAAATATATACAAACATTACTTACAATAAAATAAACCATTTAAACAGATAAAATAATATTGTATGATGTCATATAATAAAATCTAAGCTTTGACAAGGAAAATTCCAATACAATACAATACAATATTACAATTTACAATATTTTTGGTAATACAATGTTAAACTGTTACACAACTATATTATTAAAATTATATTCAAAATATTCACTTACAGAGTAAAACGGATTTTCTACAAGAAATTTGTTCAGAAATAATTTAAATTTAGGCGATGGCAACGAAACAATTTTTGTTGGCAGTCGATTCATCATTTTCTGACCCAATAAAATGTAACAGTTATGCGATTTACTTAATCTATGGAAAGGAATACTGATTTTCGTGTTGTGTCTGGTGTTGTGACTATGAATGTTTTTGGTGATTTGCAAGTTATGTAGAATACTTTTTGTGTGTAGAAGTACAGCAAATATGTATAGATTTATGACTGTCATAATACCAAATTCTTTGAACAATGGCTTACAGTGTTCATCTTTTGAAGCATTCGCAAGAATACGAATTGCTTTTTTTTGAAGAAGAAGGATTATATTGACTTGTTTACTATTCCCCCAAACAAGTAACCCATAGTTCAAAATACTTTGAAAAAATGCAAAATAAGCATTCTTAACATAACTTTCAGATACATGATTTTTCAGGTTTCTCAATAAATATATTACTTTAGAAAGTTTTTTACTAATGTAGTGTATGTGACAATCCCAGGAGAGTTTTTGATCTATATATAATCCTAAAAATTTAACACTCTCATTTTCTTGGTTTTCATCAGAATGCCTAAGACTGAACTGCAGGTGTTGAGTTTTATTTACATTTAATAGAAATCCATTTTTGTGAAACCATGTTGAAGCCTGTGTCAAAGTGGTCGCTATTTTGTTGTCTAGGTTGGAGACTTCGTTGCTTATATTCAGAAAGGTTGTGTCATCTGCATATTGGATAGTCAGTGCATCAATGCTTGGGGACAGATCATTAACCATTATTAAGAACAATAACGGTCCCAATACTGAGCCTTGAGGTACCCCAAGTGTAATTTCCCGCTCGTGTGACACATTATTTCCAATACTCACAATTTGTTTTCTATCTACTAAATAAGTTCGAAAAAGATCTAAACTAATGCCTACAAACCCCAAACACTTCATTTTGGTCAAGAGTCTCTCGTGATTTACACAATCAAAGGCTTTGCTGAGGTCACAAAATGTAGCCTCAGCAAAGTCCTTTTTTTCAAATGCATCAATGACATTCTGGACCAGAGTAGCCACAGCATCTGTTGTACTTTTACCTGCTCTAAAACCAAACTGTGAACAACTTATGAGATTAAATTTATCTAAATAATCACAAACTTGTATTTTAATAACAGATTCAATAATTTTTGAGAAAATGGGCAGTATTGATATAGGCCTATAACTTGAAGGACTAATTTTTTCACCCTTCTTATATACTGGGACTACTCTGGCTAGCTTTAATTGTTTTGGGAAAATTCCCTCTAAAAGGCACCTATTAATGCAGTAAGTAAGAGGCCAAAGTATACAATCGATAACTTTCTTAATTATATCACATGATAGATCATGAATATCTAAACTTTGTGTTGTTCTAAGATTTTTCACAATTTTTAGTATCTCATTTGTATTTACTTCTTTGAATTTAAAATGATTATCCATTCGCGGTGGAAAACAGTCAGCAACAAAAACATGTTGCAGACAAAAAGCTGCAGACTAAATGTCTGCAAATCCAGTGTAAACACAGCTTAACAAACACTTGAAACATTGTCAGTGGTTCATGTATGTAAGTTACAGTGTTTTATTTGATTTCTAAGTGTTTACTCTTCATTCGCTACTACTTTGTTGTATTCAACTAATTTTACATATTTGTATACTACATAAAGTTCCGCTTCTCTTGAGTACCCATGACATATTATACTTTAAAAATAGTTCATCTGATGAAGGGTGTGTACTGATACTTAAAATACTTGACATACCGTATTGGAATTATACTGGAATTTTATTTCCATACTGGAGATACTGGAATTCTACTGGAAATTCAAAATAAATACTGAAATTTAAGAATATAATTAATTTAAAATCCGTATAATTTTTTTAATGCAAGAAATATAGGCCTAGATAGCCTATTGTCATTTGATCAATACATACGCATATACCCTAAAAATATTTGACAAGTCATTCATTCTTGCTGCTTAAGTATGTTTATGTATGTAAGCAAACCAAAATAAAAAATAAAAAAAATTTCTGTTCAAATAGTTAATCAAGGGATGTAAGCACTTGTGTAAAGATGGAGCTTAGAAAATGTTTGATTTTGTACTCAAAATTTTAATATTTGTTCTTAAATTGTATTCACGTTTTTTCAATATAGCCTATACTTTTAAATATTAATCAATTTCCCAAATGTTTTGTAGTGAACTTAAGTTTTATTATTACTTTTAATAAATGCACAAAATTAAGTGGGATTAACAGAACGGAGGACTAAAGGGGGAGTTTAGAGGCCCTCATTAAAATATATTAAACCAATGTTATTGTTGGAAAAAATACTTTTTAACTTAATCATAATGTTTTATCTTTACTGTATACTTACAACAACCTATATTAAATTTGTATATATGAAGAAAACGTCATTATTATTACTCCATTTTTGGATGATGAATAGTTTGCGATTGATACTGGAATTTTCAGAAAAAAATATAGGACTACTGGAAATAGTATAAGTACTGGAATTATAAAATCAGATTTCAGTAGACACCTTGTGATGGCTTTTCCGCATTTTCTGGCTTAAGTTATTTCAAATCGGCTCGAAATAACAAAATAAGTAACTCTACTAAACGTAATAAAAATTACGTTTAGTAGAGGATATCAGCTTAAGTTTACTACTCGGAGGATATCAGCAATTGAAAATGAAAGAGGACGAGTCAAATGAAGCACAAAAACGCTTGTCAGTTTTTGGTGGATGTAAACAAACGCACGTGGAGCGCTCCCTCTCTCCCCCTCCAAAACCTCTGATAATGCGCAAAATTGAAACCAAGGTGATCCCGGCCATTCTACAGTATCCATCAAAGGTAGCTACGCAATATTAGAGCAAAATACGCAACGACTGGGGCATATGAGCAGTATAGACGTTTCACTGCGTTTGTGACCATATGGTCCATGCCGGCCCCGGGTGATGTACCTTATGTTAAAATATGGTCCATATCGCACTCAATTTGTTAAGGGTTCTATTCTGGACCCAGTTGCCATTGGTCATTGGGCTATTAATTAATTATGCTTTCTAACAACTGGTTGATGTTAGTAACAAGACTGGGGTTTGGACCATTCTCTGTCAAAACGCTTTAACAAAATAATACCACTTGCGTAGATGCACTCAAAAATATAAAAAATAAAAGCAGGTTATTTTTTTTATCATACGGATGCCACTAATTTTGAAGGCACTAATTTTAATTATTTTTCTTGAACCTCAAAAGAAATGCATATACATTTAAGATGGTTAGTAAATAAACGGTACCAGTTAACTGACACATACTTTCTCCCAACAATATAAAAAAGATGTTAAAAGCTTCAAACATTAATGTCTTGATGACTCAGTCGGATAGCTACCGGCTGAGCAGCGCTCGTTTGACCCTACGCGCGTCTGTGACTTTTAACAACGTACTGCGTTTACCGCTAAACGAAAAATTGAATTTTCTCCGCAACCACTTGACGTAGAGCAATAATTTAAAATACTGGATTATTTAGTTTTTTGAGCTTGATTTAATGGTGATAAGTAAAATTTATTTCAAGACAACAATTATTTTGAAAATCCAAAAAATTGATTTTTGAAACACTTTTTACTCCATAACTTTTGAACGCGGATTTTCCCGGAGATGCGGGTGGTGTCATTTTATTCAACATTTTAAGCTTAATAAACCACAAAATTTTAATCAAAATCGTTAGAGCCGTTTTTGAGAAATTTTGATTTTTGACGATTTTTGAGGGGTTTTGGGGGTAAAATACCCTTAAAAATCAAAAATTCAAAAAAATGAAAAAAACGCCTGGAATTATCGTGGATTTGGACCTATGTACCAAATTTCATTAAAATCGGACCATTAGGGCATTCTCTAGCTCTGTTTACATCCTGACACACACACACACACACACACACACACACACACACACACACAGACATCACTCCGAAAACCACTTTTTTGGACTCAGGGGGAACCAAAATGGATAAATCCACCAACAACTCAAATTCGAAAATTTTGACGAAAACAAATACTTTCTCCATATACTATGGTATAGAGGGAGAAAGTAAAAAAGGTTATCAGACGTCCGGGTTCACCCCCCACTGTCCAGGGTTTAGTTTTTAGCAAAATTATCAATTTTGTCAGAATATTTATAGAAACAACACAGTGTTGTAGTGTTAACAGGAATCATGAGTTTATCAAGTTTCTTCTTAGTGACGAAGTGAATTTAAAATGTTTGCAGTTTCAAAGCAGGCAGTGGGAAATGGCGTTCTGGGTTGGCACAGTCACTTTTTTGTGGAGTTATTTCATTTAAGACATTTGAACCCTTTCTAGGATTTTTTGGGCTTCAGAGAAAATAATAGTGATTGAAAGAAAATCAAATCAAAATATGTTACACCGATGATATTCCTTAAATCCTGGTAATTATTGGAACTATAGGTTATCCAGCAACATAGCCTATATATATTTTGAATTCTCTGTACGAAGTATTATTTTATGATAATCAAGCTCTTCCTGTTCATTTGATTAATGATTATTCAAACTGGTTCACTGTTTCATTATCATGCTTAACAAATATTACGTTAATGTTTTTAATTAGTCAATACATAAATGTCTCTTAAGCCGCGTTTACACCAGAGTTGGAGATCGGAGTTGCAGACTTTTATCGGCAATCTCGATTGCAGACGCTAGTTGCAGACAGAAATTTGCAACTTGTGCTTGCAACTGTACACAGTTTGCTTCTGCAACCGCAACCTGCAACCGAGCCATAAGTCAGTGTGTATAATGCCGATTGGTGGGAAAGGAAGTGACGTAGTGACGTAGCCGATGGGCGGGAGGGGTGGCGGGGTTAGTTGCAGACTCAAGTTGCAGATCAAATAGGCGCTGCAACTCGGGTTGCCGACCGGGGTTGGCAACCGCCTTTGATCTTTACCGACTCCGGTCGGAAAACCAAAATTCGGTCTCCGACTCGAAAATTCGGTTTGCAACTCCGGTCGGCAACGCGAGTTGCAGTTGTTTTAGTGCGTCTGCAATCGAGATTGCCGATAAAAGTCTGCAACTCCGGTCTCCAACTCCGGTGTAAACGCGGCTTTATTCTCTTTCCTCAATACAGCAGAGAAGGGGGAGGGGGTGGGATAACTGTGGTTCTGTTAATGAGTCATATGTTAAGTTACTACATAAATATCCGGGGTTGGCCTCAAAAATATATGGTACCCTATTAACAAACAAAGTGTGAAAATTAGATGATTCAAAAATGAATTTTAAGTTCTGATCTTAAAAAGTCAGAAATGTCTGCGAGGATCTCGACATATCTCCACCCACAGCCGCACTTACTCAGGCAAGTTTACAGTGTTCTGCAGCAGTTAGGTTATGGGTTAATCGTAAGTGTAGCCATAAAAGTTGTGGGAAGGGAGGGGTGGAAAGTGGGCCACATGACTCAACTTTTTGACAAGTTGTATATGAAAACATAATTCTTCAGTAATATAGTAAACTACCTCTAATCAGGCATCCTATGATCCGGCATGCTTTGAGAACAATTTTTATTTGTATAAAAATCAGATAAAGTGTTAAAGTTTGTTTATGATCGGAATTCATGAGGAATACTGTGCCATACAAAGCACTCGAATGTGTGGAGGGGAGATGAGTCATTTTCACCCGACATCGTATAATTCTTATGTTAGTTAATTCTTATGTTAGTTTCACAATAATGTATGGTATTTTTCATTACAGCATGTTATGCAAAGTTTTTTATACTGCAGGTAGAAGGCCCTAAAGCATATTTTTAATTCGCCTACATTTAATGTAATTTTTTTCTTGAACTTACTTTTTCCTAAAATTTATCCTGTAATCTGCAATATTTTGTAATTCGGCATTTGTCAAGTCCGAGACATGCCAGATAAGAGGAAGTTTACTGTACTTAGATATCGTAATGTATTATAGTAAACTCAGAACGTAAAAAGCCCACTCAGGTGGTAATCCTTCCTAATCTCTTGTTGTCAAAACATATTCCCTACCGTAGTGGGTAGCCGGACGGCAAACATCTGCCTGCTATTCGGAGAAATTTCACATGATTTACAATTATGTGACAATTGATGGACTAGTTCTACATTTTAAATTATGGCTCGTTTTTTGTCCCTCCCAAACGAATCAAACAAAAATCACCCCATAATGTATAAATTTGATTTTGTAGGCCTATAGATTTTGTATTTTTAATAATTATATTTAATTTAGCTATAGTAAAATAAAACTTGAATCACAGTACTACAATGTACTGTTTAAGTCTTTGTTAATTGTGTGTAAACTATTTTAAAGGATACTGTATCTTGTAGAACTACAAGAACTACTGTATCTTGAATACTGTGTCTGTGTTTGAAGATTAATTAAAGTGTTCTTCATATTATTATGCATGGGCGCCGACTTTCAAAAATTATTGGGGGGGGGCTCGATGAAATTAGGAGAAATTTGATGATTCTCCTATTAAAATTTTCCTAATAATTAATAATATATAATTTTAAGTTCATATAAACTTTTTTAAACTTATTTTATAACAGTGTTTGACGTATTAAAAACAACGAACCCTTGTTTGCTAATAATAGGTAACCCTAGTAGGGGCTACGTAATTCCATCAAAAATCAAATACTTTTTATTTGTAACCCTGTCCACTCAATGTCGTTTTAATTGTTTTGCCTTCTAGGTTGTCAAAAATTATGTTTTGGGTTGTAAGTTTCAAGCATAGACAATAAATTAAGTAATTAGATGAATAAAACTCAAATTGGTGTCTGAAAGACTTGCATTATCAGTCCAATCAAAAAGTTTTATTTAAAAAAGAAATTGACTCAAAGTTTTATGCTTAGCAAAAAGCCAGATAACCTACAATCATTGACTACGGACATTAGTGTACATAGTCAATGCTACAACTATCACATGGCTGAATAAAATCGTCAAACAGAAAGGTTTTTGGTACAATTTATTTATTTCAATACTACAAAACAGGCTTAACGCCCAGTTACATTAGAAAAACGAAAACTACTTTTCTTATAAATATCATTTTCAAAACAATTAAAACCTCAACATGATAAATAAAATACAAAATCTGTCCCCATTTGACTTTTTTTAAAGATTTGCTGAAAAATTTCTTCTAAACTTTCATGGGCCAGAGATAACCTTTCAGAAAATTTAGAGTATTTAGAAAATCAGTTTAATTTTATTGTTTTCTTTATTTGGTATAGTATGTTATGTATGAAGTTTTCCTTACAGTATTAAAATAAAAAGTCTAATATTTAAACAAATTTTTCTATAAACAACTCTAGCTGCATTTATTAAGTTAACGCAGTTACATTATTTCTGACATATGTAAAGGTACTGATCTTATAAATAAAATAATGAAGAAAAAAGAAAATATTGACATAAAACATGAATAATGGAAATATTGATTTTGTACATAAAGTTGTATTTATAGACAACGAGAGAACTTAAAGTAGGCTAATGTTGCAGTCTTAACTTTGCAAACTCTTAAAATTTATATAATGACCTTAGTTAAAAACAATTAACTGTATTAGTTTGACTTTCTTAACCTTCTTCACTCAACGGACGCGTTCACTAGCAATAATTGGTAATAATCAGGATCGGAATTCGGTCCAGTGGTTGGTGTATCTCCATCTGGATAGGTGAGCTAAATCCCATAAGAGAAACAGTGGTATTTTTGTGACTACCGTGGTAGTCGTCAAGGAGTAAAAAGCATTTAAAAGGGTATCGGTTATCGATGACTAAACCCCGATCACACCAATTAGTGAGCGTGAACGCGACCAATTTTTACATGAGGTCAAAATCAGGTGGGCGAATACGATTGTCGAACCGTATTCAGTAGGTTTATTCTTATAGATTCCTTGCATCGAACTAAAAATCCCTTTCCAAACAATTTACAAAAAAAAAAATAAATAGTACTTTAATACGGCATTATACATGTCAATTACTGTTTGTCACATTTAGTCGCATTCATAAGAAAGCTCGAAGTGAAGCCCCGAAACAGCAGGATAGAGTTTCAAATTTCTACCAACCAATGATAATCTGGACAAAGAGAATTCCGTGAAAACAAAACTTGGAATAAAGAAATTGAATAAGAAAAACGCTCGGGCAGCTTACTCATTCTCAAACAATACGCATTCATAAGAAAGCTCGAAGTGAAGCCCCGAAACAGCAGGATAAAGTTTCAAATTTCTACCAACCAATGATAATCTGGACAAAGAGAATTCCGTGAAAACAAAACTTGGAATAAAGAAATTGAATAAGAAAAACGCTCGGGCAGCTTACTCATAATCAAACAATACAAAGGAAATATCGTAATATCCATGTGTTTCAATTATTGTACTTTAAAGGGGGCTTAACTTTACAGTGGTTATACTATTTCATTTTCTATAATAAAAGGTATTGAAGTACAAAGTGGTATTATAATTTATATAAAAATACCAGTTTTACAAAACCCTTTACTTGTATACTAAGTCACAGCAGCCGAATGTAAATTTTAACTTGACTTCTTTTGGTCTGGGGGGGCTGAGCCCCCCCAGGGAAATTGTTGGGGGGGCTCGAGCCCCTCGGGCCCCATGGAGTCGGCGCCAGTGTCATTATGACTATGCAACAGCGCTGGGGCACCAGTTGCGATAGAATAAAACACAATCATCTACAATTTTGGATTGTTCCTATATGATCTGTTTATTTCTGCAACTTATGACAAATACAATCCTGTTAACTATACACATAAAAATAATAATCATTTTGAGATATATAGGCCTATTTTAATTATTAAATTTAATAAATTCATTCCAGGGCTTACAGAAGCCCTTTTGGGGGAGCTGCTCCCGGTTTTAGGCTACATGAGCTTTTAACTGAAATGTTCTTAGAAAATGTGGTTATGCCATGTATAGGCTAACATTAACTGTGTAAAAGTTAGTCAATGGTTATATTATATTTTTCTTGCATTAGCTGGTTATTATAAGTAACAAAGCATTTCATCTGATTCATCAAATTTCACCCTTCAATTACATTCTTATAAAACACACCAGATTGTGTTGGTGTCTTCAAAGTATTAAAGTTTCATATGTTTCATGTATATTAATCTTATGTTAACTTATGTGTATAATAAAATGTCACATTAATTTATTGCTTTTATGTTGAGAAAGAGGACCAGCAAATTTGTTTTTTTTTGTTTTTTTGTTTTTGTTTTTTTTTTTTTTGCTCATAGGATTGTTTTCTATCAAAATCTACATTGTTTCAGATTTGTTTACAATCACAACATGGGTTTCCTCGCTTGGGTTGCTGTCACAGCTGTTGGAGCTGTGGTCATCGCTGTACCCTGTTTGGCAGCCGCATGCCTGCCATGCCTCGGGTTCGGTGCTTTGGGTCCCGTGGCCGGAGGACTGGCCGCCGCAGCGCAGAGCTGGGTTGGCAGTGTAGCTGCAGGCTCCATATTCGCTACACTCCAAGCCATGGCCATGATGGCTCCCACTCCGTTAGTATTCAGTTTATTCATATTTTTTTCAAGATTCTACCTTACAGCCTTGTACATTACCTGGTTCATATTTTGAGTTGAAACTGAATGGAAAAAGCTACAACTGTTGCTACAGCCATCATAGGCTTGTGGAAGCAAGGGTGTGAATATACCCCATTTATAACTTGGAGGAAATTGGTTTTTATTTATTTTTTTTTTATTTTTTTTATTTTGTGTCTATCTACGCCAGTGGCATTTTTAACGTTTTGACGGGGAACGGTCCAAACCCCAGTCTTGTTACTATCTAACATCGACCAGTTGTTAGAAAGCATCATTAATTAATAGCCCAATGACAAATGGCAACTGGGTCCGGAACAGAACCTTTAAAAAGCTACTAACTTTTCTCAGGATCGAACCGGCAACCTTTGGATTCAAAGGCGAGCACTATAACCACTCAGCTACCAAGCCAGTTTATAGTGTTTATACCACTGTGTTTTACAGTGGACACTTTTAGTATCCTCTCCACAGTCCCCTCTTACCCTTGTATCTCTTTTTCTTTTTCCCTAGCAATCTCTATCACCGCCTTTAGCCATGAAGTTACCGGTAACTATGAAGTTTGTATAACAACCAAGAACTGGAATGGAGTTCTGTGATCCCGGTTAAATTGTATGAAACATTTTATAATTGGGGATCTTGTTGATTTTGTGGCAATGTATTTTTGCAGCACTGAAAAACTAGCTGAAACTTATAACATTGATTTCAGCTCCTCTGGCACAACTTGCATGAATCTGTCTGAATTCAGTATCAAACTAATGCATTGGATGAGAAGTCTATTTGTGTATTTAGTCAATGGTTACACCTATAAGTAAAGTTGCAATTGAATTAGCTGACAATGAACTGCTGGATTCAGAGTGAGCCCTACAGGGCGAAAGCCAAAGTAGGCATAGTGCTGATGTAATGCGATAAGTGATCCCAGGCTATAGTGTCCGAAAGTAAAAGGGGAGTTCTTTTTGGGTCGTCTACTATATTTTGTCCTAGGAGTCACACACTACAGGTTGGCCACATGTGTGCGTAATAGCATTAGTTTTCCTCTCCCTACAAAAATAAAATAAAAATTTATAAATTAAATATATACAACATTAGCCTTCACAGTAAGTATAATCTCATCAGTTTTTATGATTTAAAGTGCATGTAAGTAAATAAATTAACACATCAGCATATCCACTTAGTTATATATTTATATTTTAAAAATCCTTTCTACTATACATTATTGTCACACTGAGAAGACTGCTTGCGTGCGTACAGGCGTGTAAATAAATCTAATCTTAATAAATAAAATAAATCTTAATTTTTTTACAATTCTTTAAACAGTGGTTTAAATTATGACCTTTCAGTAATTCCAAATTTTGATTGGCACTATGTAATGAAAAGCTTTGTGCACGCCTATGCTTAAATAATATGAAACACCATTCTCAAATATTTCATTTGTAGGCCTACTTTAAAATATATTTTGTTTTTATTTTTCAGGTAATTGATAGAAGAAGACTGTGATGACTGCCAACGATTTCTTACTTATTCAAATCATTATGTTTGTATTTAAAAAGTGTTACGATTAGGGTTAAAAATGTTGACTTCAATTTGTTGTTTTTTTTGTTCTCTTTTTGTTTATTTTTAAAGAATGTCAATAAAGAACTGTATTTTCATACATAAGGAATTTGTGGATAGTTTATAGTGAGTTTGGCTATGGTATGTATTTAATTGACAGATTTTTGCTGTGTGCTCTCATTTTGAACTTCATTTTTGTTGATGGAATTAAATATTTTCATACGTACCATTCCAGGGTACATTTTATTTTGACTACGGTAATGTATTTTACAACCAGTATGTTTTTATAAAAACAATATTTTGTACTCTTTGTATTCATTTGTCCTTTTCATCAGCACCAAGATAACTTATTTTGCCAATGGCTTTGCCATCTTTTGAAAACATTCAATTTCAAATATTTAATATTTATACAGTAGAACCTCAATAACACAATTCCCAAGGGGTCATGAAAAACAGATGTCTTACAAAGGTGGTCGTTGCTTGTCCAATTGAGTGTCATGCTATCAAGGTCATTTTAATGATACAATAAACTTCCGCTAATCCGGCATGTCTAGGACTTGACCCATGCCAGATTTCAAAATATTCCAGATTACAGGATGAATGTCTGAAAATGTGAATTCAAGAAAACTGCATTAAAATATGGGTTTTATTGTAACTAAAACCTAGCCTAAAACAGCTTTAGCCCACTACGTACAGTATAAAATATTGCATCACTACATACCGTAATGAAAAATACCACACATGATTATGAAACTAAAATAAGAACTATATAACGTCACCCGATTTCTCATGAATATGACTCGTCTCCTCTCCACACATTCCACAGTGCTTTGTATGGCACAGTGTTGTTTCCTCATGATTTCCAAGCAAAAACAAACTTAAACTATCATTGTTATGTTTATACCTATCAATACTTACTAGGGGGCCCGTGCGCAAATTGCGCATTTTGTAACATTTATATTTTTCAGTTTAATAACTCACATTACAGTTCAAAACTATTGATCTATTTACTTCAAAATTAATCTCTATTTTTGTTTACAATCTGACTTAAAAATTCGTCTGAAAGTAATCAGCTGTTAAGTTACAATTCACGTTTATAAACATCATACAATAAAAGTTGGTCAACATTTTAAAGCGCCCTCTAGAAATAAATCAAAGGCGAGGGGGGCAAAGCCCGAAACAATATGACCTTTTTAATTGCGATTCGTCACTGCGGTATATCCTAAGCTTTAAAATGACACCTCAATCTTAAAAATCGGTTCAGTAGGTCTAGAGAAAAAGGGACGTAACAGACAAAACCCTTATAGAAATAAGAAGATAGATAGGTATAAACATATTTCTGAAAGTTCTGCCGGATCGTAGGATGCCAGATTAGAGGAAGTTTGCTGTGATTCATCTTATTGAGGTCACATGTTTTTTAATTTACTCTAAAGCAAGTCCAATTTCAATAAAACCTCACTAGGAAGAGTTTATAGAAAATTAATGCAATGAACCATTAAATAAAATACACATTTAAACATAATGTTTTATTGTTTTAAAAATCATTTTCTTAAATTGCTAACGCTGTAAGTTAATGTTTTTGTGATCCCTATTAACTGCCACTACTGTACTGAGGATACGTAAATTTGATACAAAATGTAGAACTGTGCCATAAAAGCTTTGACAAACGCGACAGAAATAAAAACATTAAGTTAATTTTTACAGCAAATTTACAGACGGTTTTCACCAATTTTGGCAGAAACAACTGCAGACAAGTCCTATCCAACGATACTAAAAACTTGAAAATTGGTTGAAAATTGTAAAAGGAGTACTCTTAATAAAAAAGCCTTAGCTTATTAAATAAGTACTTTAATAAGATAAGATTTTTGGTATATAAAAAGAAGCTCTTGCAAAGACAATATTGAAGAAGCATCTTGATCATAAGTGCTATTATTTAACCTAAATTTCAAGGGCAAGCAAAACAAAAAACTGCTGATTTTGAAGAAAAGAATGAGAATCCAGGGTGTTAACGTGGGAATCGCCCATTGGTGGGAGATAAATTCTTTCTTTGAAGGCATATTGTATGTTGAAGTTAGTTTGATTTGGCTGAATAGCGGTGTGGTTCTTCAAAAGTATAGGGAACGTTAAGTGAAAGATGGTACCAAACAACTCACTCCTTTATTAAACCAAACGTTTATATATATGTAAATTTAACTAAGTACCAGGGAGACCGAGCTTATGCTCGGTATAATTATTACTTTTGTTTTTCAAACAAAGCTCGTTCGCTCCGCTCACTCGCCAGACCAAAGGGTGCTGCATTTGGTAATTTTCCTAAACCACAGGTTAAAGATGTAACACATTGGTTTATTTTATCTACAGTTATCAGCTAATTTTTGTTCAATATAAAAATCTCCATAAGGATAACATGGGATCTTTGAAGTGCTCTAGCGCGAAAACCGGATTTTTCCCAGCTATGGGACTAGCTCCAATCGATTTCTGGTGGCCAAAACCCCCATATTCAATAAAAAAATCAAAAATCCTGGGAGCGAAAAAAAAACTTTGCCCGTACAAACAGAGCTTATTTTAGAGTAAAAGATTAGCTAATTTATATATTATATTGCTATTTTGAGACAGGAATCTCACATAATTTTTTTTTTTTTTTTTTTTTTTTTTTTTGAGGGTGAGGCGGAAAAATGCATTACGCACACAGGTGGCCAGCCTGTAGTGTGGGGCTCCCCTAAAAAACGGGTTTACCCACTAAAAAACCTCCTCTACTCTTTAGGAATCTAACCTGGAATTGTTTATCACATTACGTCAGGCTAGGCCTAAATTTGGCTTACGCCCGTGGGGCTCGCTCCTTATCCAGCCGCTCGATCAAGGGGTCTGGGCCACTTCGCGGTCCAGATCGGTTTTCTTTTCCAGGAGGATGCCCCGGACGAACTGTGACAAACAATCCCAGTTGCCCTCATCCTCCAAAATCTTTTGGCAGACCGAGTCCACCGAAAATGCACCAAATATTTGTGTGGCCTCCAGGCGGGGCCCTTCCCAACGGGGACAGCGGAAGAATGTGTGTTCCGCATCGTCGGGAACACCCGGGCAATAAATGCAGTCCGGTGAACCGGTCTTTCCCATCCGGTTCAGGTACGATCGAAAATAGCCGTGACCTGTCAAAAATTGGGTCAGGTAGTAGTCCACCTCCCCATGCCGCCGTTCCACCCATGGTTGGACCTGCTTGATAAGTCGCGCAGTCCATCGTCCTCGGGTGTCGTGCTCCCAGCTGTGTTGCCACTGCTGGAAGGTTCGGGAGCGCTCTTCTGTTCTTGCCGTGTCCTTGCCGATCTCGCCACGTCTCTGATAAATCGCTTTCCTCTCCCCTGCCAAGAGCTTGACAGGGATGACTCCGGCGACCACCAGGACGGCAGGCTCGGACACTGTCCGGTAGGCGGAACACACCCGGAGCGCAGCTTGACGCTGAACTCGGGCGAGTCGCAACCTGTAGCACTCCTTATCTAGAGCGCCTGCCCACACCTCTGCCCCGTAAAGGAGCACGGACTGGACCGCGGACATCAACAGACGTCTTCTGCTGGATCGGGGACCCCCGACATTGGCCATCAGCCTACTAAGGTGAGTAACTACCTTAGCGGCCTTGTCCGCCGTACGGAAGATCTGATCCCTCCAGCTTAACTTGGTGTCCACCATAACCCCAAGGTATTTGGCGGCACGAGTTGATGTGACCACCTCCCTTCCCACTCGAAACGGGACGACGGTGTCGATCCTCTTCTTCGTGAGAATCACGATCTCCGTTTTACTAAGAGCAAGCGAGAGACCGTGATCGGACATCCAGTTGTTGACAACCCGCATAACTCGGTTCAACTTTAGTTGGGCCAGCTCAACGTTGCGTGCAGCAATGAGAGCTGCGACGTCATCGGCGTACCCAACCAAAGTGGTTTCCTCAGGCATCTCGGACCTCAGGAGGCTGTCATAGGCAACGTTCCAGAGATCCGGGCCGAGTATTGAACCTTGTGCGGCACCAGAAGTGACTTCCATCGTCCGCGTTCCGTCCCTCGTGTCATAGATCAGGCTTCGAGAGCGTAGATAATCCTCGATGAGCCGCAACAGATATGCAGGAATACGAAAGGTGTTACGAAGCGCATCCAACATATCGATCCACCTCGCCGAGTTGAAGGCATTCTTGACATCAAGCGTAACAAGAAGCACTCACTCATTCAAACAAGAAAACAAAAAGCTAACTGCACTGTCTCTTTAAATGAAAATGTACAAGATACAAATGAAATGAACAAAACTATCAAAGAATTAAAAAATGAATTAGAAAACTTGGAAAAAAGAAAAATTGAATTGGAAAAAGAGATTAAAGTTTTGAACAAACAACATGGTCAATTGAGTAAGAACACTGGCAAATTAGAGTCAACCTTTAAGCAAAATGAGGATAAATGGTTAGATGACAAGTTTCTACAATCATATTTTGATTGTTTGTCAAATGAGGTCATCCTATCTGATTTGAAAAGTAATGTAATAATGGCAGGGCCATCAGTAACTCAAATGCTTAAATATGGTGACTTGTATACAAATAAAATAGCTCTAACGTCCCTAAACTTTGAGGAAGCAAAATTTGTCATATTTTGTCTGAATAACTCTTTAGAAATTCAAAACAAAAATGGAATGAATGGGACTCACTGGAGCCTTTTGGTTTATAAGAAAGAAGGAAATGCGTTTTTCCATTTTGACAGCATTGTAGGGTTCAATCATGACCATGCGGAGAAACTATCAAAAAGTTTAACAGAAGATGCCGTCTTAATTGAAGTAAAAACGCCGCAGCAAAAGTATGATTTTGAGTGTGGTTTGCATGTGTTAGTCAACGCTAAGCTAGCTGTCAATAAAATCATTAATTGATATTGGATTAGCTCCCATGCAAAGCAGTTATAATGGTTCAAAATATGAAAAGCTGGATGAAAGAGAACTTAAATCTACACCTATAAACTTGGCAAACCAAACCCTCGAACAAAATCACGTGACATCACAACAAGATTTTGAAAAAGAAGAGCCATGGGAACGTGTTAAAGTGAGAACGAGCAAAAGAATTAAATCAAAATATGACGAGGGAAAAAATATCACTAAGACAACAAACAGGTTTGAATGCCTCTACGATAAAACTGATGTAGATGTTATTTCGAATGATATACAAGAAAACTCTTTCGATGACTCAAAAACCGCACATAAAAAAGCCAAGAATGGAATGAAGCAACAAACGAGAAATGTCAAAAAGACAATTAAACTGTATACTGATAGCCAAGGGCGTGGATTGGCTACCCTCATAAATGAGAAAATCGAGTCAAACTTGTGTGAGGGATTAGTCATGCCCAATGCTTGCAGTGGACGCATATTCCAATGTGCTGCCGAAGATAAAGCAAAAAATGTTGTTATTTTATGTGGAACAAATGATTCGCTAAAAGATTCATTAAGTGATATTTACAAAAACCTTGAAAACCACATCAAAATGCTAAAAGGTGAAATGGTTTACTTGACCACAATCCCACAAAGGTATGATCTACAACGTAATCATCCTCATCAAGAAGAAATTGTTCTACTAAATAATTATATAAGTGAAGTGGCAGCAAGAAATAAAGTTAATATTATTGATTTAAATGTACTCAAGAGACATCATTTCACGCAACATGGACTACATCTAAATAAATCAGGGAAAATTAAAATAACCAACCTGTTGCTGAATGCGTTTAAGAGTGGTGTTAAATTTAAGGAGAATGTAAAATGTCAACTGAATGAAAAGGAACATGAAACATTTTTTTCTAACCGATCAGAAAAATCCAAATTCAATGAAGTATATCAATATGTAATGACTGAAGAAACAAATTGTGTGCAAGCATCTACAAGTTGTCAAATTAGAAGTAGTAATAATTTTTTAGTTTAAGGCCACTTAACACATCCATAGATTTAACAAATGGCTTTCCAAATTACGTAAGTACATCAAATAAATCAAAAAATTTTAAAACCAACAATTCAGAGCACATTGTACCAAATCAAACAGACAATAATAAAGGCAATATTAGAATATTGCACCAAAATTCACAGGTAGCCACCAATAAAATTAATGAGTTAGAAATTATTTGTGATGAACTCTCACCAGACATATTAGTAATTTCTGAACAAGGTTTTAATGATAAAACCATTGAATATTTTAAAATTGATAATTATGAACGTGCTGTTTCGTATCAACGTAAAAATTACAAATGGGGTGGTGTTGCAATATTTGTTAAAAAAAGATTAAAATATTCTAATTATAATATAAATTTTTCAGTTGATAAAAACTTTGAGGTTAGCGGTATAAGTATTTTTGATAAAAACAATTCCAAGTTATTAGTAATTGGCTTATATAGATCACCCTCAGGTCAAATAGAAGATTTCTTTTTAAAACTGGAAATTCTTCTAAAAAATTTGCTTTCAAAGAAATTAAAATTCATTATAATTGGTGATTTTAATATTGATGTGCTCAATATAGATCACCCTACAACAAAAAAATTTAAGTTACTAAATACATTCAATCTGAAGTGGTCCATCAACGAACCTACTAGGGTGACAGCCACTAGTCAAAGTGCTATTGATAACGTCATAAGTAACATTACAAATATTAATATTTCAGTAATTGTTACGGCACTGGCTGATCACGATGCACAATTAGTTTCCGTTAAAAATTATGTCCCTAGTTACAATTCGCCAAACCTCGCTTTTAGAAGACTGTATAATAAAACCAATATAGAAAAATTACATCAAAGTTTGTCAAAGGAAAATTGGAATATCTTAAATCAATTTGAAACCATAGAAGACATGTATGAGTTCTTTCGGTTCCGACTATTAAGTAATTTAGATATCAACTGTCCATTCAAACAAATTAATTTAAATATGAAACAAAAATATAAATGGATCACTAGAGGAATCCTAGTATCCAGAAGAAAAATAAAAATATATCACAAATATGCAAAAAGTTGCAAAGATGAAAGTTTTCAAATATTTTTTCAAAATTATAAACGTATCTACAGAAGAGTAATAAAAGCCGCCAAAACGTATGAAATTAATAAACAAATTGCTTCGTCTAAAAACATATCCAAAACAGCTTGGAAAATTATAAATAATAATAGAGAAAAAGCCTCCTCTAAACCAATCCATATAAAAATTGGCCACAATATTATTGAAGATCCTTTAATTGTTGCGAATACATTGAACAAGTTTTTCTCTAATGTATCAAATTCAAATTTAAAAGATTATAATACTTGTAACTATGTTAATGACAAGTCTCCATCATCCTCAATGCTTTTAACACCTGTTAGTTTACATGAAATTGAATATACAATAAAAAAATCTTAATTCAAAAAAGACCTGTGATGCTGATGGCATTTCTATGTGGCTTATCAAGCAATGTTCTTATGAATTACTTGAACCTTTATTAACATTAATTAACTTTTCTTTTGCAAGTGGATATTTTCCAAATTCTCTGAAATGTGCTAAAATCATACCTATTTTAAAAAAAGATGATCCAACATTACCTACTAATTACAGACCTATCTCAATTTTACCAACAATTAGTAAAATTTTTGAAAAAATATTTTATGATAGATTAATTATTTATTTAGACAAACACAATATACTGTCTAAACATCAGTTTGGGTTTAGACAAGGTAAATCGACAATGGACGCAATCAACATTTTAATTGAATCAATTGTTAAAGGCTTAGAAGAGCACTGTACACCAATAGGCATCTTTCTTGATTTGTCTAAAGCATTCGATTGCGTTGATCACCAATTACTACTTAATAAATTATACAATTATGGGATTCGAGGAATACCTCATAAGTGGATTCAATCTTACTTAAATAACAGATGCCATCAAGTAGAAATTTCAAACAAAATGTCTGATAAATTAAATATTACATGCGGAGTTCCTCAAGGTTCAATACTTGGCCCCCTGTTCTTCCTAATTTACATTAACGATTGTCAGTGCTCTATCCAATTTTCAAAAATAATTCAATATGCAGATGATACTACTCTCTGCATTAATGACAAATCAAAAAATGAAATGGAAGTATGCGCTTATAAAGATCTAAATTCTTGCGTTCAATATTTTTCAGAGCAAAATTTAAAGATTAACTGTCAAAAGACAAACTACATCAAATTTAATTGCCGTCAAGTTGAGAGATATGAAAACTCACCGATAATTATGATAGATGAATCAATACTTGAGGAAGTTTCAACAATTAAATTTCTTGGTTTACATTTAGACTCTAGACTAAGTTGGACTTTCCAAATTGACAATACTTGCACTAAAGTTTCTTCTAACATTTACCTCCTAAGACAATTATCTAAATTTTGCACTGAAAAAATATTAAAAATGGCGTATTACGGCCTAATTTACCCCCACTTACAATATGGAATTATGTTTTGGGGTCAGTGCGCTGAAAAAGAATTCCAAAGATTATTTGTGCTACAGAAAAAAGCAATAAGAATTATAGGAAAATTAGACCATCGTGAATCATGTCAAAACTCATTCAGGGAATTTGGAATTTTAACACTCCCTTGTATGTACATTTTAGAAACAATAATGTTCTCAAAATTCAACTGTGAACAAACGCGAGGAGTTGAAATTCATTCTTATGACACAAAAAACAAATTAAATTTTAGACCTCAACAACACAGACTAAATTTGTCCTCTACTCTTCCATCACAGGCGGGAATATCATTATATAATAAATTACCAAACTATATCAAAATAGAAACCAGTAGGAAAAAATTTAAATCTAAAATGAAAAGCTTTTTATTGAATAGTGCATTCTATACTTTTAGTGAGTTTATGGACCACCAACACTGACCTGAGGACAAAATTGAACCCTAAAAATTAGTTATAATACTATTTAATAATTAAGTCTAAACCTATTCACAAAAATTGTAAAATTAATTTGAGTTATTTCAATGGATGTGTTGGTGTTGTGTTAATATATTCTGCATTTAATAACCTTTTTAAAATTTTTGTAAAATTAACATTGATACATAACTTTGTAGTTGTTTATGTCAATAAAAATATTATTATTATTATTATTATTATTATTACCATACGGCTTGTAATGAGAAACAAGGTATTTTATTCCCCTGTTCCGGACACCTTTTTTCAACCGATTTTCTTAAACTTGGTAAGTGTTGAATGGTTATATTATATGCCCCCCGTACCTCGAAATTTTGAAAATTTAACAAGTATTACAAAGAAAAATAGAGTTACTTTATTGCAACGTCACAGAGAGTAATTTTTGTTAAATTTTCCAAATTTTGAGGTATAGGAGCCTAATATAACCATTCAACTAAACACTTATCAAGTTTAAAGAAAATCGGTTGAAAAAAGTTGAAAAATCTGGACCTACAACAGAAAAAAGAGTCTTAGCAACAATAGCCTCCGTAAAACCCAAACTATCCCGTAGACCCAATGAAATTCCATCAAAAGTAGTCAAGAACTGTGTCAAACAACTATCAGCTCCACTAATCAGTATAATAAAAAAATAATTCAGTTTAGAACAGTTTCCTTCTCAAGTTGGACTTTTAATTTGGTGTACATATGCTGGCATTTAAAATTTTCTTCTGACTCCTATAGTGTGCATGACATGAGACAGTATTGCCCTGAAAAAGTATACAGGGTGTCTATAAAAAACCTTTACAACTTTGCCATCCTCCCATCCTATTTCCATGTAACATACAAGTTTTCTAAAAACACCACATGAAAGAGTGGCTCAAATTAAAAGTTTTAATCAGTAACAGTTATATCAACTGATTGGTTTATATTGTTGCTTGGTAAACAATACCAAATAATTTGTAAGTCCCATAAGAATCGCAATGGATGTTCGTATTAAAGCGCAGTATGTGGAGTAGTTTACTGAAACCAAGTCTGATGTTGTTCAACGGAGATTTTGGACAAGATAGAATAGGAATCCTCCTTCAATACCAACAGTTGGGGCTTGGTTTCAATAAACCACTCCACACACTGCGCTTTAATACGAACATCCATAGCGATTCTTATGGGACTCACAAATTATTTTTTATTGTTTACCAAGCAACAATATAAACCAATCAGCTGATAAAACAGCTACTGATTAAAACTTTTTTAGCCACTCTTTCATGTGGTGTTTTTAGAAAACTTGTATGTTACATGGAAAGAGGATGGGAGGATGGTAAAGTTGTAAAGGTTTTTTATAGACACCCTGTATTTACAAGTTGAAAAATGATGTAAGGCGTATTATTGCTTCATCTTAATTGTTCAGAAAATGTTAATTCCGTGTCTCGTGGCATTTGGTTTTTGAACTCACTATATAATATAGTTGTTCAGCTAGGAGAGTTTCGTTAGCCTGTGAAAGGGATCGGTTTAAAGTTTTTTTGGTGAGGGGGGGGCACCAAATTGAGTTCTTGCCCCGGGCACTAAAATCCCTAGTTACGTCCCTGTAAATCCTTCTGCAATTATTTATCGCAGATTTACCCAAAGCACAAGAAAAAATCTAGTTATAAACCAGAAAACTATCGCCCAATAACACTTATATCAACGTTCTCTAAAAATAATTTAAAAATTGCCCTTTCTAGTATGTTCCGCCTCCTGGAACAGCAAAATTTAATCTAAAAAACATGGCTTCCTTAAAGGAAAGTATATGCCTATACAACACAGCACTTGCAAATCTAGCTGAACATATCATCTAGCTAGATCAGATAATCTAGAAGAAAGAGAGCATGTCTCAGCTGTGCTACTAGACTGCATTGAAGGCCTTTGATTGCTTAGGACATGAATATCCTAGAATAACTATCACCTTTAGGAGTAGAAGGCCTGGTAAAAGATTGAGTGACTAGTTTCTTGAAAGGAAGCACTCAAAATGGGGGACGACGCAACTCGTACCGGGGTTAACTCTGGAATTTTGGGGGAAGGCGGCCGCGATGAATAGAGTACAGTCTGATCCAGAACCCGGCCTGTCTCGTCGTTGCCTAGCCGACCGCGGCGGCGCCACGCCGGCGGCCCGGGGCCACCTTGGCACTTTCTGATGGGTCTGTACTTCTGACGGATTATAACCCTTCCCCCGGCCGGCAAAAGTGACACCGGTACGAGATGCACTACGCCCAAGTATAAACCTAACAAAGTGACAAGAATAATGATAATTGCTAATTGCGAGTTGCTTTGATCTATACACACATATTGAGGGGCGTAGTGCATCTCGTACCGGTGTCGCAATTAGCAACTCGCAATTAGCAATTATCATTATTCTTGTCACTTTGTTAGGTTTATACTTAGGTATTGAGTAAAATTCATTTATAAGGGGTGTCAGGTCTAGATTTGAGAGAAGGTTTTATTTAAATTAAAGTCAATAAATCATGATTAAAACAACTTTTAATTAGCACTATAAAATTCACACACATACAGCCAAGAGCCATTTTTCAGAGAGAGATAAAATATTAGTGAACGGTAAAGTGGACACTCGCAGGTGAACCAACCTTACAAATTAACTACAAATTTGTAACTGTTTTCAAATACTATAATACATTCACAACACTTCCCCTCTGAGAAGAAAAAAATATTTTTTAGTTAGGCCTATACATTTACATTATTTTTAATCAATGGTTTCATTAACTTAATTGTTAAAAGCAGTCAATCTCAACATTTTATAAAGGTATCATTTTACACCATTTTTTCTTTTTTTTACTATTAACTATCCAACATCTTAGCTGTGAGGATAGTTTACTGTTACTTAGTCAACATACCAGTGCTACAAGAAATTCATTCACTCACAAGTTTTCATTTTAAGCCTAACTTAGTATTACTTCTTTTACATAGGCTAGTTCAATTATCTTTCTTTTTTTTATGTTATTACTTTTATTACCTCTTCCATCTTAGTGTGAAAGTTTTCATCTTAACGTGAAGACATTTCATCTTAGTGTGGAATATTTTACAGGTGTGTAACCAATACACTTAACAAACTCATTCTCCATAATTATTCTTAGAAATTATTTCATGAATGTTTAACAACATAAATATCCAGTAATAACAAACATTGTTACTTTGCTTCTTAAAATTCTATTTAGAGATTAGGGCCTATTACTCAACATCTACACTTTTATTAGGGCCTATTAATTTATAGGCCTACACATTCCTCAAAACAGTGTGAAAGAATTCAATCATATCAAACAGTTACATGTGAGTTGGCTCAACTTGATGCGTACAAGGAAATAAACAAATAGTAACAAGTAATATTTTCCCTTGAAACCATGGGCTGAATAGAATATTAAACTGAAAAACACTGAAAGGCTACAAAATTAAGGGGTTTTACAACACTTAAAACTAAAACACATTTTCTGGTTACTGAATGATTACATTTCATAATCTCTATACCTGATAGATTTTCTCAATGGTCTACCATACCTTGAGGTTGGTTTTTCAGCATCAGCTGTACAATCAGTTTCAATATTTACATTCATTGAAGGCATTTCTTCAATATTTTGACTATTTACAACAGATTCATTGTGTTGGAACGACATACTTTTGTTGCACAAAGGAGTTGAATGACTAATCCTACAAGGTGCTTCAACAGAAAGATTTAATTCATCATGATTATCACTGTACCAATTTTCTTGGCCATCTGTAGGTCTTGGCTTAAGGTGAAATGTGTTACGAATGACAACTCTGCCACTTCGATACAGTTTTACAACATAAGAGCTTATGTTAGCTGTATAGCCTACTACAACACCTGGTTCCCAGATTCTTGAGTTAACATTGTAAACATTTACCTTGTCATTTACTTTGAAGTATCGTCTAGGACGTGTATTCTTATTGTAATACTTAGCAGACCAATCTTGCTTTTTAGAGAGTAGCTTACTTACTACACTAGGATCATGTACCTGTGGTCTTAACAAGTTAGCAGAAATTGGGAGTTTGCTTCGTAGCCTACGACTCATTAGAAGTTGAGCAGGAGAAAATTCACCTAATACTGGTGTATTACGGAACTCTAACAAGGCTAGATTAATATCCTTGTTTTCATCACAACATTTCTTAAGAATTTTCTTAAAAGTTTGTACCATTCTTTCAACTTGCCCATTTGACCTAGGGGCTTGAATTTACAACTTCAAAATTCCATTGGAAAGCAAAATTCTTGAATTGATAGGAACCAAACGGATTATTATCAGCAACTACTTTAGAGGGTATACCATGAATTGCAAACAATTTTTTCAACTCTTGGATCACATCTACACTACTTTTAGATCTTAGTTCTACACAATCCAACCATTTACTGTAATAGTCAACAACAACTAAATAAATTTTACCACCGTACTCAGCAATATCCATACCAATTTTATTGTATGGCAAATCAGGAATTTCATGTGACCTTAAGGGTTCTTTTGCATTGGCATTCATATACCTTTGACATACAGAACAATTTGAAACACAGTTATCAATGTCATCTGACATCCCTGGCCAGTAGATGAGCTGCCTAGCTCTAGACTTTGTCTTCTGACAACCCAGGTGATTTTCATGCAATAAATCAAGCATTGATTTTCTAAGGCTAACTGGAACAATAAGTTTGTCATCTAAAAATACCAGATCATTTGATACATATAAGTCATTACGCTTACCATAATAGATTTTGACACAATCGGGTACATACTTTTTGTTACTAGGCCAACCAGTTTTGAAATAACCTTTCACTAACTTTAAGGCAGGGTCATTTTCAGTACACTCAATGAACTCTTTTTTCCTTCGATCGGATATAGGCAAATCATGACTAACAAAATTTTCAACTAAATCTACGTTTACATGAGATACACTATCATTTATACATGTTCTAGATAGTAAATCTGCAACAACCATCTTTTTACCAGGGCAATATTTAATCACAAGATCATACTTTACCAACTTCAACTTGAGTCTTTGTAATCTAGGCGACATTATCTTATGAATAGGCTTATTCATAATGGATTCAAGTGGTTTCGAGTCATTAAAAACGACAAATTTGTTACCGTACAACATGTGGTGGTATTTTGTAACCGCAAACACTATGCTTAACATCTCTTTTTCAACTTGTGCATACTGTTGTTCTGCATCATTAAGACTTCTTGATGCAAAAGAAATAGGCCTACCTTCTTGAATTATGCAACAACCTAGCCCGTCCTTACTAGCATCAGAATGAACTTCAATAGGCTTGTCTCGGTTAAATGTTGCTAAAACTGGGGCTGTAGTTACAGCTTTCTTTAAATTCTTTACACATTCAGAGTGAATGGGGAGCCACAACCATTTAGCACTCTTTTTAAGTAGTTCTCGCAATGGACTTGTTAGACTTGAAAGATTTGGTATGAAATTACGAAAATAATTGAACAAGCCAAGCATAGATTGAAGTTCTTTCTTATTGCTCGGATCAGGTAAATCTACAACTGACCTAACCTGACTTTCATCCAGATGAACACCATCTGATGTGAAACATAAGCCTAAAAAATTAACTTTTGTCTGCTTGTACTGGAGTTTTTTAGGGTTAAATCCTACACCATATTTTCTAGCTCTTTCAATAACCTGACTTACAATATGGTCATGTTCTTCCTCAGACTCAGCCGAGATCAGTAAATCATCGAAATAGACTGTGACATTTTTCAAATCTGAAAATATCTGGGAGTTTAGCTTTTGGAAGAGCTCAGGGGCTACTTTTATGCCAAAAGGCAATCTTAGAAATCTATAGCATCCAAACGGGGAGCTAAATGTACAGAGATGACTCGATTCATAATTTAAAGCTACATGCCAAAACCCATCCTTTAGATCAAAAACACTGAATAACTTTTTACCACTTAGTTTTGGCTTTGATTTCTTCCACAGTAGGAATCATAAAGGGCTGAGACACAAGTGCTGAATTTAAAGCCTGAGGGTCTAGACAGAGCCTTAAGGACTTGTCACCCTTCTCCACTATGACTAAATTGCTAACCCAATTATGAGGGACATCTACTTTCTGAATAACATTTATTTCCTCTAACTGTTCAAGTGTTGATTTCAACTTAGGCAACAAGGCATACGGTACCCGCCGAGGGGGTTTTACTACAGGTTCGATATCCGGGTTTACCTTAAGGGTATGTTTACCTGGAAAACATCCTAAGCCCTGAAATAATTCTACATTAGATTCAATAAAGCTATCTGTAGATACATCACTAACAGTGTTTACTCTTTGAATTAAGCCTAGCTTTACACAAGTGACACTTAACCCTAAGATTGGTATGCATTTTGGGTGATTCACAACAACAAAATCTTCCTTAGTTGACAAAGTTTTGAATTTACAATTGAGTGTTATCAAACCCTCTGTTCTCAATTTGAAACCACCATAGGACTCTAGCCTAATGTGTCGCATGTATGCTTTAGCCTAATTGCATTAGGCCTACAATATTTTGGCCAGACCTAGCTTTAGTCTTTTGTTAAAACCTTCAATATCCCAATAACCTTTATTCATTCAGTAACCTTGTAAATAAAATTAATTATTATTAGGTTCTATATTTTATTGTCAGTTCTATATTGGCTTTAGGAACAAGCTAGCAAAGCGATCTAGAAATTAATAGAACGAACGTCTAGAAAATGATAGAATAAGGAATTCAATATATGTTTGATAGCATTAATGTTTATTTAACAGTACTAACAGTACTTACGCTTTTATCTAGTTATGATAGGAGATACATTTATTTTATTGGATATTGTAGGACATTGTTTATATGTGTTATTCTTTAGTAAACATAACCTCTAAGTTTTGTTCCAGAGCCGTCTGTCTCTCGAACATACTTGACATAGAGAAATCCGAATTCTCTGGAAATGACTAGTACAGTTTTAGAATGTATATATTTGGGCTGCGCCCGCATAGAGTCAGTCTGTGGTTCAGTTCAGTAGTTTAGTGTTGGTCAGTAGTCCGGTAGACAGTCAGTGGTAGTCAGTCAGTGTAGTGAGTGAACAGTGAATCAGTTAGTGAACAGTGGTGTTACATTGATATAGTGCTGTTGAGTACTAATCTTTGTATGTGTTTATTGTGGTGATTAATAAATTCTGTTTAGTGAAGTGGTGTTTTATTGTGAAGCGTCCCTAGTGATATACAGTGTGCGGAACAGTAATCGCTAGTGGTGACGACAAATTGGCGACCGTGACAGGACTTTGCAACATGAAGATTGACAAGTTAACGTTGGCTGCATTACGTCGGGTGTTAGAGGAACGAGGTCTGCCGTCCTCGGGAATAAAGACCGACTTGGAGATGCGTCTTCGGCAGCATTTACTGGACACTGGAGAAAACCCGGACACCTTCGAATTTGAAGAACCAGCTGATACGGTGAGTAACATGTTTGCACAATGGACAGAAATTTTAGAAAGGAAATTGGATGCCCACTCGAAATTAATAGAAGCCCATGTAGCTCGATCAAAATCATTGGAAGATAAATTAGAGGCCCGATCGAAATTATTAGAAAATATATCTAAACGGTTTGCTAAGAGTATCAAAATTACAGAATCATCCCTGGGCTCTCTGTCAGCCACCGGAATACCTGTGAACCCCAGGGTTATAAAGGATATTAATGAGGATCAACGTGAGATACCTCAACTTGAAATGATCACTGGCTCCAGAGAAGATCAGCCAACGATACTTCATACAGAAGGATCAACGTGTGATACCTCAACTTGAAATGATAACTGGCTCCAGAGAAGATCAGCCAACGATACTTCATACAGAAGATCAACCGGCGAGACTTCCTAAAGTTCAACATCAAGTCAGTAATGATGATCAACGTGAGACACTTCAACTTGAAATGACTACTGACTCCAGAGAGGATCAGCCAACGATACTTCATACAGAAGATCAACCGGCGAGACTTCCTGAAGTTCAGCATCAAGTCAGTAATTATGATCAACTTGAGAGGACTACTGGCTCCAGAGAAGATCAGCCATCGATACTTCATACAGAAGATCAACCGGCGAGACTTCCTGAAGTTCAGCATCAGGTCAGTAATGATGATCAACGGGAGATACTTCAACTTGAAATGACTACTGACTCCAGAGAGGATCAGCCAACGATACTTCATACAGAAGATCAACCGGCGAGACTTCCTGAAGTTCAACATCAAGTCAGTAATGATGATCAACGGGAGATACTTCAACTTGAAATGACTACTGACTCCAGAGAGGATCAGCCAACGATACTTCATACAGAAGATCAACCGGCGAGACTTCCTGAAGTTCAACATCAAGTCAGTTATGCGGATCAACGTAAGACACTTCAACTTGAGAGGACTACTGACTACAGAGAAGATCAGCCAACGATACTTCATACAGAAGATCAACCGGCGAGACTTCCTGAAGTTCAGCATCAAATCAATAATGAGGATCATCGTGGGATACCGGAAACGAAGAAGCCTGCTGAGTCCGGAAATCAGCCAACGATACTTCATCCTGAAGATCGACCGGCGAGACTTCCTGAAGTTCAGCATGACGAGGACCTTAGTATTATAATGGATAGGTACAAATTAAAAAAAAAAAAAAAAAAAAAAAAAAAAAAAGGTAATAAAACGTGGGTAGAAAAATGTTAAGTTTGTAAATTTTGTTGATGATATTGAAGGTTTTAGGGGGGATAATTGTCGCATGTATGCTTTAGCCTAATTGCATTAGGCCTACAATATTTTGGCCAGACCTAGCTTTAGTCTTTTGTTAAAACCTTCAATATCCCAATAACCTTTATTCATTCAGTAACCTTGTAAATAAAATTAATTATTATTAGGTTCTATATTTTATTGTCAGTTCTATATTGGCTTTAGGAACAAGCTAGCAAAGCGATCTAGAAATTAATAGAACGAACGTCTAGAAAATGATAGAATAAGGAATTCAATATATGTTTGATAGCATTAATGTTTATTTAACAGTACTAACAGTACTTACGCTTTTATCTAGTTATGATAGGAGATACATTTATTTTATTGGATATTGTAGGACATTGTTTATATGTGTTATTCTTTAGTAAACATAACCTCTAAGTTTTGTTCCAGAGCCGTCTGTCTCTCGAACATACTTGACATAGAGAAATCCGAATTCTCTGGAAATGACTAGTACAGTTTTAGAATGTATATATTTGGGCTGCGCCCGCATAGAGTCAGTCTGTGGTTCAGTTCAGTAGTTTAGTGTTGGTCAGTAGTCCGGTAGTCAGTCAGTGGTAGTCAGTCAGTGTAGTGAGTGAACAGTGAATCAGTTAGTGAACAGTGGTGTTACATTGATATAGTGCTGTTGAGTACTAATCTTTGTATGTGTTTATTGTGGTGATTAATAAATTCTGTTTAGTGAAGTGGTGTTTTATTGTGAAGCGTCCCTAGTGATATACAGTGTGCGGAACAGTAATCGCTAGTGGTGACGACAAATGTTTGACTTAACAATGAATTCACCTAACTGGGAATCAATTTTACTGACAACTTGTCTTGGTATAATGTTAATCTCTGCACCACTGTCTAGTTTGAATTTTACTTTGTGTCCATTAATGTTAAGAGTTTCATACCAGGCAAGTGAGTCTTTGTTAGATTCAATGTTATTAATTTGAAAATCATTTTCATCAGAAAACAACGCAAGATCATTAACATGCTTAGACTTAGAAGCTACAGGTTTGTTTTTCAAACATCCAGAAGAAAAATGTTTCATTTTGTCACAAACAAAACACTTTTTCCCATAGGCTGGACACTTAGCCGGTAGATGAACTGTGTTGCATTTCTTACATAAATAAGTTTTAGGACTACTCTGAACAGGTTTAGAAGACCTACCTTCAGACTTGTTTCCACTAGGCCTATTCTTAAAACTTTTTGCATCGGACTTAAACGTAGAATTGTTCATGGGCCTATTCTCCGTAGGCCTATAGTAGTTAGGCTTAGAAACTTGGTGTACTACTTCCTCCGACTTCACAAGAGGTCTTGAACGTTGAAGTTGATAAGAATACGGATCACTAACTGAGGCTTGGCCTACAACATTTTTGTCTCTAACCATTGAGGTAATCTGTTCACGGCTAGATTCAACTAGACGGCAGTACTTAATTGCATCATCCAATTTAATATTGGTCTCCCTTAGCAATCTTTCTTGAGTGGATTCATCTGCAATCCCCATCACTATGCGGTCTCTTATTAGATGATCCTCTTGATCACCAAAATCACATGATATAGCTAGTTTTCGCAAGTCTGTTAAAAAGTTATTAAAGGGCTCGCCTTGAGCTTGGGAACGCTTAAAAAATAAATAGCGTTGGTAAACAACATTTTCCTTCGGGGTGAAATGTTTGTCAAAAGCTTCGATCACTGTTTTTAATTCTAGGTCTTTAATGTCTCCAAGTTTGAACGTATAATAGATTGACAAAGCTTCCTCCCCAATGACATTAAGCAATTGGGCTATTTTAACATCTTCACTTTTACTCTCGGCTTCAGTAGCCTTGAGAAACAGCAGAAATTGGTTTTTAAAAAGTGTCCATTCACTGGAAACATTATCACCCAAGGTTAAAGGCTTAGGTGGCTTAAAACTCATTTCGAAAGTTTAAGTAAATTGTTTATGTTAATACTCAAATGAGTTATTAAAGTCCTACATCTTAAAGTTGGGCGTAACCAAGAACTTAACGATGTATACCTGAAAGCTCGTACTTCTCATAATGGTCTCTGGCTTTCTCACTAAGTTATTAATTACACTTTTACCACTTCTTACTTCTCTCATTTTTACTTCAATACGCAGCGCCATGTCAGGTCTAGATTTGAGAGAAGGTTTTATTTAAATTAAAGTCAATAAATCATGATTAAAACAATTTTAATTAGCACTATAAAGTTCACACACATACAGCCAAGAGCCATTTTTCAGAGGGAGATAAATTATTAGTGAACGGTAAAGTGGACACTCGCAGGTGAACCAACCTTACAAATTAACTACAAATTTGTAACTGTTTTCAAATACTATAATACATTCACAACAAGGGGTGCCCCAAAAAGAGTGCCCTTTCTTATTCATTTTGTTTACAAACTACCCTAGCTTCACCAGTGACATCCACATAGAAACCATAATGTATGCGATATGTTACGATACAGTTTTACATAATACTTATGGGAGGAACATCTGAGGCCAACCTTACAAAAATCCTGGTACCGTAGTCACTGAGTAGGCCTACAACCGTGAATTAGGATTATTTTATTGCAAAAGTATAATACAGAGTTCCACTATTCCGAAAATCCGCATAGTTCGAATCAACTCGAACACATTTTATCCTAAAAATATCAATGACGCTGCACACAAGGGTCATCTTCAACCTGGGCCAGTGGCCCATTGTTGCGCAGTCGGCAATGTTAACCATACGGCTTTTAACCCTAGAACGGCCAAACGACTTTTATAGTTGTTTGGTTACGGTAAGATGGTGGCCAAACAACTTTTAAAGTCGTTTGCTACAACCTTTTTTTCAAACCAATATTTTTATATATGCCCAAGCAGTAATCACATTAAAAGTTATACCATTGTAAAGACAATTGGATAAGCTACAATTTTCATGTATAACATACTCATTTGTGTCAATAACGACGGTGGGAATAATAAATAAACATTACACTTTTTGAACTCTGCGCTCGGCGGCATTGCCGTTCGAGAATCGAAGGCAAAAACAGCCAATTTTTAAATTCTGTGGAAGCTTTACTTTTCATGCTGGAGGATAGTGGTTATCACCACCGAATTTATTGATTCTTTCTGCATATTTCGTCTGTTGAAGAAATGAGTCTAGCGCAAATAGTTCACCAGCTGTGATTTGTTTACCAAACCTCTGCAAACAAACATATTAAGATTTTTCTGTATGGCCAAAAAGCTTTTTTAGTCGTTTGGAAAAATTTAGTTTACTCGGCTTGTATTTTGATCTGCAAAATAAAATAAATATGAAAATAAAGAGGAAGAAATCCTTTATTGAACTAACTATAATTATTGAGAGCCTAGCCTCCCGATATTTTGGTTTTAGCAGTTGGTCAAACTGATGGAATTTCCTCAAGTCTGTCGTCGTCTCGTCGGAACACCTGTTGTGCCAAGTTGTGTGTCTCCGTGTTTTGGATGTTTTGTTTTGTGCTGTGCTCTGCAGCTGTGTTTGTTTACTTACTTTTTTAATTGTTTTTATTCTTATTGAGTAATAGTAGATATGTTTTTAGTAATTATTATTTTAATTTTTTATTAAATCGTCTTTTGTTGGATGGGCTCAATAAAATTTTGTATAAACTTACATTGTCTTATTACTATGGTTACCTGCCATAAATATGTTATTATTATTGAATGTTTTATTTTTTCTCATTTGATAAGAAAAAAGCTCAAGTAATCTATAAATTCAAGAAGGTATAAGTCCTTTGATAAAAATCTTGTTTATAATATCAAATCACAACATAGCGCTAAATAAAAAAACTTGCTCTTTTTTACGTTTTACCACTTCAAAAACTTACAAGCTATTTTCCACCTAATAAACTATATATTTTCTGTTTCTGTATAAAATTTCAAACATTTTGTATATTTTGGAATTTTTATACAGCTACAATTTTGTTTTTTAAAAGCTTTTGAAGTTGTATATTTTTTGGTGATTTTCAGTAGGTAAAAAATGTTTTTATTTTTTGAAATGAAATATTGTATATTTTGTTTACTAAAACAAGTATATTTTCATATGGTTTTGTTACTTGTTTACTACTCTAACAGAATGCATGTGTTTATTTTATATTATTGGCCTTTTTCTATATGGAGGCCTAAAACAATAATAAGTTTGCGAAATTAGAAAATTTGTAATATTTTACATTTGACATAATAACTCAATAAGTTTTTTAGTAGAGTCAAATATTTTTAGGTTTTTATGTAGGGAAATAAATTTAGAAAATCTTGTATATATTGAATTTTGGAATAATTTTGTTTATATTTTTTTATAAGGATTTACTTTTGAAATTTAGTTTTTGAAATTTTTTTGTTTCTTGTTTTTTTTGCACAAACCATCAATTTTTTTTAGGAAATATAAGTTTTGTTCGTATATTTAGATTCTGCAGAATATCCCGAATCAAATGGTATATAATACAATATGTTTTGGTAAACAAATATGTATTTCATAACAGTTAATATAAAATGCTGCACAAAGGGCCAAAACTGCCTGGCCCTACAGAAACACTCTATATGGCCGTTCTAGGGTTAATGCAAAACATAGTATTTTATTCCCCTGCTTTGGACGCCGTTTTTCAACCGATTTTCTTTAAAACTTGGTATAAGTGTTTAGTTGAATAGTTATATTAGGCCCCTCATACCTCAAAATTTCGAAAATTTAACAAATTTTGACTAATTAAATAAAGAAAATCGAGTAACTTTGCGACGTCACAGAGAGTAATCCTATACTATAATACGAGGAATATCTGAAGGGATGTGTGTTCCACGATCTCGAAATCTAGCTGTTAGATTTTGCTTAAAGTTTGCATTAAAGAGTGTTTTGGCCAAAAAATAAGTTTAGAAACAGCCTCAACCCCAGAAAAAATCAAATTTGGTCTAAAATTAAGTTTTAAAATTGTAATTTTTAACATTAGTCTTATGGGTTGCTATTTTGGTAACGAAATAACAACGAAATGTAAACAAAAAGATAGAAACATTAATGTTAAGCAGACTTTTTGAAACAGCTGTTAACTGTGAAGAGGTATAGTTGGTTGTTGGTGGAAATTTAATTGCTTTTTTACCTTGACACTATAACAAAAGTGAATAAAAACCAACGAGCAAGGCTCGGTTAACCTGGTACTATTTGTTAAATTTTCGAAATTTCGAGGGATGAGGGGCCTAATATAACTATTCAACTAAACACTTACCAAGTTTAAAGAAAATCGGTTGAAAAACGGCATCCGAAACAGGGGAATAAAATACCATGTTTTGCATTAAAAGTCGTATGGTTAACATTGCCGACTGCGCAACAATGGGCTACTGGCACAGGGGTGAAGATGACTCTTAATGCTGTTTTGCCGTCGCCGGCTTAAGTTGAGTGAGATACATTGGATTAACGGTTGCAATCAATTGAATTGTGGTCGGTACGGTATAGGCCTGTCAGCAGTTGGTTTCCATAATAAGTTTGTGTTGACAAACTCAGGGTAGTTAAGCAACTTGATGTAACCTTCGGCGCAACAGTGAAAGTCACCCCTACGTCAGTCTCACCCCGTCCCTCCCGCCACCAACACAGGTGAGTTATTGTCATATTGTTTTTAAACAGCTAGCCTTGTGGGTTTTATCCTAGAATTCCGAGGCAGTATGGTGTAATATCTCTTCCATCCGGTTATATATCGGAATACGATGTGTCAAACTCATTAAAACTTCAGCCTCCCACAACAAGTTATGCGCTGTCTGAGGCTCCGTTCCTTCTTATCAGCTAGAACGCACTTTTTCGTGTTGTTCCTATAATATTTGTCGGCATCGCCATCAGGTGTGGGAAAGGCTGATTAGGTTTACAAAAATAGCAACGGCCTTATTTAGAGTGGGTTACAATTGATTTAAAATCATGAATTGACAATGATAGTAATGAAAATATATACAGTGTAGGCCTATCGTTTTTTATTAAATTGTTGTGAATTTTTCACATATTTATGTCACCACAAATAAAGTATTTAACGTTTTTCTGGAAACGTATAACTTTCAAACGTTAAAAAAAATCTTTTGCAAAAGGTTTTTTTCTGTTGTTAAAATCTCAAGGCAAGTCTGATGATGAACACCGCAACAATATATACCTATATAGCCATTAACATATAAAATAGATAACACACTATTTCTATGCCGCCGTTTGTTCCCGTACTGAATCCCGTTCTAGTCTGAGGATTTTTTGCATTTTCTTTTCACATGCCCAGATTAATTTTAAATCAAATTATATAAACTTTGCTGATTTACTACTTATCTTCAGTGTTGTGATAATTGTTCAATAAATTGCATTCTTACACCGTACCTTCTTCATTCATGGTGTCAAAATCATTAAAAAATCAAATACTTTTTCATCATACTGAAGCAAAACAGCGAACAGTGGTTTTCTGTAATGAAGTTCACAATGTCGTTGATCATCGTCGCCTTAAAATAGTCCATGGTAAAAAAGAGTTCATTTTTACAGTGTTCTAACAGAAACATTGTGCTTGTTTTAAAAATAATCAATTAAATTAAACTATCAACGGAAAATCTGCTTGCGGACGACTTTACTGAAAAAGGAAAGACGTGAGTTATTCTAAAATTATCTATCTATTCTATATCTATAATACGTGATGCCCTTTTTTGTTAACACTACTCCTCCCTTATTTCTGGACCAATTTTAAATTTTGAGGTGTAAAAAGAATGGTCTCAGTTCGTAGTTTTGCAATAAGGTTTTGGATTTTTGATATTTTAATTCTGGAGCCCACGGGAAGCCCTTAAAGTTCGTATTTTGTCCATAAGATTAACATGGGGAACAATTGTTATTGAATTGAAAACTAAAACAGCTGTTGATAGTAAAACAGATAAACACATGTTAAAAGCTAGCTGAATATGCTGAATAGAATCAATTGAACTGGTGCGATATTAAAATACTAGGTATACAATGCAGTTGTCTGCTTGCAATGTTGAGCGGAGCGACTATTTTTTAGATCAATAATAGCAAATGTTTTATAGGTAATGCATAAGTGAGCTCGTTCGCTACACTCACTCGCCATCAATTTAGTTCGTTCGCTGCGCTTACTCACCTTTTGGGTCGGCTCATTCGCTGCACACACTCGTCGCCAGACATAGGTTGTTCGCTGCGCTTACTCGCCACAAATCTGCAATACTCTAATAATTTTTGATTACGCAGGTTTGCTGCGATATTAAATGGTGCGTCCAAGATTTGCACCTCCTCTCCGTAAACGTGGCATTTCATTCACGTAAACAAACCACTAAAATAAACAAAACAACAATTTCACATAAAACTACTGTATTCACAAACAGCTGATAGTAACAGTCTGCAGTTAAATTTGATCCTTATAACAGCTGTATAATCAACACACAGTAAACAAACCAAATAAAATATTTCTCCCATTAAAATAACATGGTAACTTTAAAGGGCCGTAGGGCAGAACCCTTATGTCCGATTTGGACCATTTCAGATTTATACCTTCCCATAGATGGTTACTATGACCGAGCAAAATTTCGTGAGGATCACTCCAGCCGTTCAGGAGGAGTACTTGTAAATAAAAAGCCAGAGTGTAGTATAGGAGCTTCGCTCGCTCCGCTCAATTAGCGCAATTCCATACTTTAATACAAAGGGTGTCTATTGTGTGGGACAAATTGTATGTTTTAGGTACCTTTCTCTCAAAATGTAGCAGATAGATTTTGCTTGAACTTTTTCTATTTATGTGTATTTGGACCCAAAAATAAGTTTAGTAACTTAAATACAAAAAGATTCATTCTAATGATGCACAAAAATACGGAAATTGAAATTTTTGACGTGGGTCTTAAGAGTTATCATAAGATTGCTATCAAAACATCAACGAAATACAACAAAAAGTTTATTGCAAAAATGGTTTGTATGAGGAGGAATTTTAACCAAAATATAAATGTCACATTAAACCAAAATGGGCACTCAAAAATTGTAGGTTTTCTTAATTTTTGTGATTTCTTTATCTAAATTCTGTAATACCACGGGAAGTTAAGATAAAGAGGATTTAGTTTGTTACAAATAGTAATAGTGTACAGCCACCCCAGAACCGACGAGTTGTAATGAAATATTCATTTTTACGTTTTATCTGTGATGAACTATCTTTAAACGTCTGTGAATGTATTCTATAGTTTACCAGATCTTTTAGGCAGAGTCTCTAAGACAAATTGGCATAAGAACCATCATGTAATCCTAGCTAATTTGGACCTAAAAGAACAATCACTAAATGTCAATACTAGGCCTATAGCATTGGGAAGTTGGATAATTAGTAATGAAGATCGATTGATGACATACCAATATGGTGTAATCTGATTTTCACTACAATTTAATTTTCATTCAAAGACTCTCGGTAAATTGCCATGGAGCAAGGTTTGATCACCAGATACTCTGATAAATGCAGCGCATTGCGCTGCACGGGTCCCCTAGTTTTCTAGAATTTAATTACAGTAGTCATATTGGGTACTGTTACATGTGTTAATGAATCCTTGTATTTTTATTTTTAATTAACAGTCTATTTTTGAAAGGCCCATTTTTGAATCAGCAAATTAATTTCAAATGTTGCTTTCAACAAAATTAGACTACTGTGTATCAGTTGATCCTTATGTAAATACAAATTTGACCTAAAAACTAATGAAAATCTGAATCTAAAACATGAGCCAACAAATATATAGAACAAAATCAAAAGTTCGTATAGGACAGTTCAATAATTTTTCAAGCCAAATGCAACAAAAAAGTTGAGTGTTTGGAGATGAAGACTTGTAGACCTACAGTTATCAGTTTGCAGAGTCTCATTAAACTTCCGCGGCGGGTTATCTTTGATGTAGTCTACGGGTTAAAGGTTTAATAGGCAGGCATATTAGCGGCTATTAAAATTGTCATGTGGGTTGATAGTTCTGCGAATATCCTTTGTGAATCTGTAGTTCATGTAGGCCTAATTAATGTTCAAAATTATTTGATTTCTAATGCCCTAAAGGAAGTCTTGGAGTCTTTTGGGGAAAACTTTATTGGCCTACATCATATGATAGATTATTTTAAAGAGCTTTCCATTCTGAGCAATTTGCCACAAACCCGACGTCAAAAGGTGGAATGTATTGGAAGTTATTGCATTTTGTTCTTTTCAGCAATACGATTTTAATGCAAACCCATGAAAAAAAAAAAATAGGTCCAACATAGATGTGCGGAGTTTAAACCCTCTAACTTATACCGATGGGAAATAAATAGGGGTTAGGGGACTTAAAACCCAACGTGTATTTGAATCAGTTTACAATTTTAGGTAACTTCACTGAAATATAATTTGATTTTGATTTTAATCGAATCAAAACTCATACGATTTTTACACACTTGTATGATCTAAGGACTCAACAAATATTCAAAAGGCAAGTCATAACAACACGAGGATTGCAAAAAAATTGCCTTAAAGAAAAATATAATTTTTGTTTGTGTTATGCGTTTTTTGGGGGTATTAACGGTATTAACTAATAACTTATAGGCTACAGTATTATGAACAGAACAACCTAGGCTACATTTAGAGGGCTAATGCGTTGAAATATGAAATAATTTCAAAACTTTATCTACGTCTAAATTTATATTGTTTTACAAGCACACGTTGTTCCACGTTTTCACGTCTATAGAGCCTACACTCTACATCACTGTCTCACTGTCTGTAGTCTTGCAAAATGCATGTGTTGGTTGGGTTAATTGAGCTGGTCTTCATTCTTCAATAACGTTTTACCTTACTTATTATATATGTTTGATATTTGTCTAGCCCAAGCCTAATGCCACTACTAATACTTTACCCAACACATTTACTTTATTCAATGGCAAGTATCTGATTGTTGATAACGTGACGTGACGGCAGACACAATGCCGTGGTCCGGGCTGAGGCAGGCGCTGACGACGCTGCTGCTGCTGATCTCCTCTGCGTTGTGTTGGAGTGCTGAAGCCAATGCCAATGCCCCGCCCAGGCCGCACATCATTGTCATCATGGCCGACGACATGGTAAATGGTTATTCAATTATTGTAAATTAAATTAAATGGTATTATCATAGGGATAGATTATGTATGTAACATATCATTACGTTTTACATGACATGCTTTCATATTCTATATCAGCCTTGAAGCGGTCCTATTTTATAAAAGTGCCTTTATTTACATCTTTTAAATCGGCTACCCTCAAAGCTTTTCAGTCGATATCCTAACTTTGGAACCGGGAGTGGTTCGGATAAAATAGGAAAATGATTCATTATTCACTACTTTATTTTTAGAAAAAAAAATTGATACAGGGAATAAATTTAGGAGCTAAGCTTTTCATAATCATTTGATTGACTTTTTCAAATAAATTAAGAAAAAATTCCACCGTGCTGTACTACACGTTATAGTAGAAGTTCAATAAGTCACCTCTGATATCATAGCGCCTGACGACGCATGGCAGATTACAGTTGGGTAACGCGGATAGTTTCTAGGAAGTGAAGGCGTGTTAGGAAATTCTGGGGAGATGAGGGAATTTTGAAGACTCGCTTTTCCGAGTTTGTAAACCCGTCCTTCCAATTCTACGTCCAGGCAGTTATGGTTAGGCCTACGGCATCAGTAAATGGAAGACGGAAGGATGTAACACTAATTGTTAAAGCATTCCCAGAAGTCAAAACCACTACGAACATGACTTGAAGATCACCCTCTTCAACTATTTAAGAAATATATTCCTTTAACAATTGCTGTGGTTCTGGCTGAAGAGTCGGGTTCCTTCTTTAGTATTTACAGTCTAGCGCCTTAAGAATGTACCTGATCTGAAATCTGATGGAAAATCGTCAGTGCGGAATTAGATTATCTGCAACTTTCGTATTTGAGGTTTTGCTCTATCTTTTACCATTTTCACACTAAATCGCTTTTAGTGTAGTCATTTCAAATCAAAATTTCTCCATTACCTAAAAAAACTCTTATAAGTGTGAAACTTGGTATGTATAGCCTATTGACATGATATTTACATCTAGAATAACATATCAAAAGTCCTCGAAAAATAAACTTGTGCTATGGCCGCCATCTTAGAAAATGGCCCCCTTGCTAAAACTGGTTTTTTCCCAATTACTCAAAAACTATTCCTCCTATATAAAAACATTAAATGTAAAAAATGTTCGCCAAAAAAAGAGCTACAACTTTTTAACCCGACAATGCTGGTTTGCGAACTCATGAAAATAGACCTGGTCTTACACCTTCATACCAAATTTCATCAAAATCGGAGGTCCCTTTCAAAAGTTATCAGTACCACGGACATATATTCATGTGCTGTACGCCAAGCAGTCAGGACGCACTGGGTGAGCGCTCTGTTCTAAGCTGTGTTAATCAAACATAATAACCTATTCAGTGCTACTAAAGTGCCTTTAACTATCATCAGTCTTGGAGCTAAACATTCCATAGAGCTTTTAACCGAGGAAACATCTTATATATTAAGTAAATCAACTGTAACTGACTATTACGCAATACATAACCTCAAAGCAAAAATGGTCAACTGCAAGTCATGCTCCAAATCTGTGAATAAAAATCAGTGTAAGATAGTGTGTAGTGACTGTAATGATTCCTACCACGGAGATTGCGTCTCACTCACTAAGCAGGACGTTGCCTACCTAACTTCTGAAAGTCAGCCCTGGCGTTGTTCGGTATGCTCTGCTGAGCGGCGCAAGAGCCTGAGACTTGAATCGGCCCTAGATGAGGGCAAAGTGACTTTAGAAGATATTGTTAAGCTGCTTGAAGAGGCTAAGGCCGAGCGCAGGAAATTAGAGCAAGATCTAGGCAAGTCGCTTAATGAAAGTCATGAAAAAATTGACGAAACGAATAAAATTATTCAAGAGCAGGCAAAAATGTTGCATGAGTTGCGGGAGACGATCGAGAGGGAGAGGTCTGAAAATAAGAGACTGACAGAAAAAGTTAAAAAATTAGAGGACCGCCTGGATGAAAGCGAACAGTACTCCAGGCGCAATGCTGTTGAAATCTATGGCATACCACAGGAAGAGGGAGAAAATATTATTGAAACAGTAAAGAAAGTTGGTGATGCCATAGGGATGTCCGTAACAGACACTATGATTGACGCTTGTCATCGCCTTGGCAAACATCCAAGCCAAACCCAACCACCTGGAATAATTGTCAAGTTTTTCAGGCGATTGGATAAAAATCAATTCATGGTTAAAAAGAGAGCTGAAAGAAATCTGACGACGGCGAAGATGGGTCTTTCTGTCTCTAGGCCCATCTATATCAATGACAGCTTGACAAAGCGGAGGCGGGATCGAGCTACTGTCGGCAACGCGGAAGGCCAAAGTCGACAAGGGCTTAGCATATGTGTGGACCAAGGAAGGACGAATTCTACTTCGGAAAGAAGAAAACGGACCTGTGGTGGAAATCAGAAGCATGGATGATGTAAATAAGTTGTAAGTTTATGTTTTTAATTGTTTTGTCTTTCTAGGAAACCTATTTGCAGTTTTAATAATTTTTATTTTGTTTTTCAATGTAACTATATTTTCCTGTTTGTTGCAGTAAATTATGGGAGCGAATTTTTTTATGTAAAAAATTGTGTAGTGTGTACTTAGTGGTTAAGGAATTTTAAAATAAGTGAATTTTAGATGTGTAAGCTACCTTATCCTATATTATATAAAATGGCGTAGATAACATTTTAACTTATTATATCCTTAAATGGTTTCATATAAATGCCTATTTTCTATTAAAAGATAAGTGATAAAATGGAAAGTCAAAACTGTCTAGATATTTTACATTTAAATATTCGCAGCATGCGGGAAAATTTTGATTCTTTTATTACGCAATTGCAAAATAGGGAACAATTACCTGACATCATAGTATTGTCCGAAGTTTGGATAATGCAAGATGAACTCGCCCACTACAGCATACCCGACTATCAGGTCCACGCAAACTGTAACGACACATACCGAGCGGGAGGAATAGTTTGTTATGTAAACAATGCGCTGAATCACAGCGGCCGGCCGATTGTCGCGACATCAGCTGATTTGGTCCAGGTCGTAGTTGACCTAGGCGCCGGCAGAGCGCTCTCGCTACTAGCCGTCTACCGATTACACGCGCATCCGCTAGCATTATTTGTCGACGAACTGCAAGATGTTATTGATACCATAAATAATAGGAATTTTCTTCTGATAGGGGATTTTAATGTGTGCATTTTACTAGACTCAAATAAAAACTTTGATTATTTAGCTCTCATGGCTAGCAATGGCCTCGAAAGTTTTGTTAATGTACCCACTAGAGTCACAGAAACGAGCAGTACCTGTTTAGATCATGTCTTTTTCAGAAGTAGGGATAGAATTGGTTGTGTTGCAGATGTAGAAGATTTAGGTATAACTGACCACAGAATGATTCAATGCAAACTATTTTGTACATCCAGTAAAATAATAAAAGAACAACAGGACCCCAAGCATATTAAAAGAATTGATTTTACTAAATTAAAGAAGCTAACAGAGGAAATTGACTGGTCATATATATATAAAACTGGTGATGTGGATTTGGCTTATGCGGAGTTTATAAATAACGTAGAAAATACAATTGCCAAAGCTACAGAGAGAGCTAAGTTTAAAAGATCAAGACAGAAGCTAAAGCCATGGATAAGCCAGGAGTTAATAAATAAAATTAGGACGAGAAACAAATTGTTAAGTAAGTGTAGGAGATTTCCAAATAATGTACGGTTTGAAAATGAATACAAGCAGTTCAGAAATTCCCTAGGCAATGAAATAAAGCTTCAAAAACAAAACTACTATCTGAATTCATTTAATGAGAATTCAAAAAATACCTCAAAGCAATGGAAAACCATTAATGAATTGCTAGGAAATAAGACTCAGGACAAATCTAAAGACATATCAATTAGAGAGACGAGGAAAATAATAAAATCTTAACAAATCCATTTGAAATTGCCCAAAAGTTTAATTCAGATTTTATAAATACCATCCAAAGAATAAGTGATGGACAAATGATTAATAACCCACAAATAAACAATAACGACAGTTTTCCAGAAGCAATGACTCCTCAAAACTCAATGGTATTTTTTCCTACATGTCCTGAAGAGGTTAAAGGTCTTATAAATAGTCTACAAAATAAAAAAGCACCCGGAGTCGATAATCTGTCCTCAGAAGTATTAAAAGCACTTTGTAATTTTATATCACCTGTGTTAACTTACATTTTTAACATTAGTTTAGAAAAAGGTGTTTTTCCATCTGAATTGAAAAGAGCGATTGTTATTCCAATATTTAAGAAAGGTGATAGTAAACTGACAAACAACTATCGACCAATCTCTTTGTTACCCTTAATTGCTAAACTACTCGAGAAATTAATTGGTTAAAAAAAGGTTATTATCATATTTTAAATTAACAAAATATCTCAGCCCAAAACAATATGGATTTTTGGAGGGGAAAAGTACTGAAGATGCTCTTATCAAAGTTTCAAACGAAATTCATGATGGAATAAATCATAACAAGAATGTAGCAGGTCTGTTCATAGATATTACCAAAGCCTACGACTGTGTAGATCATAAAATCCTTTTGAATAAACTGGACTTAGCTGGAATTAGAGGTGTGGTTAACAAGTGGTTTGCAAGTTACCTTGAGAATAGAACTCAACAAGTAAGAATTCAAAGTACATTAAGCACTCCTTTAAATATAGAAAGAGGAGTTCCTCAGGGCTCAGTACTGGGATCTATTCTCTTCCTTGTTTATATTAATGATTTATGTGGAGGTGTTTTTGAAGGAAAACTGACCGCTTTTGCTGACGATACGGCCTTAACATATACCTCAGAAAGTCAGCCTATTATACTTCAGACAGCGATGCAGGAAGATCTGAGAAAACTTAAGTATTGGTTTAACAAAAATAAAATGATATTAAGTGACAAGACAACTTATACATTATTTAACTTACGGTCAAGTACTATAACCGACACAATCATAAAATATCCTTGCTCTCAATGCAATGTTAATATTAACTCTACATGCAATCAATGCTTGGAAATTGAACATAGCTCAACTGTTAAATATCTAGGTGTGGTTTTTGACGAAAATCTAACTTGGAAGCATCACATTTCAAAATTACAAAGGGAACTAATATCATCACTACGAAAATTTTATTTTTTGCGATATCTTTGCCCAGAAGAGGTTTTGCGGACTTTATATTTCTCTCTTGTGCAATCAAGACTTCAGTATGGTATAACCTGTTGGGGAGGAACGTATCTAAGCTCTTTAAAACCAATAATTGAGCGGAGCGAGCGAAGCGAGCGAAGCTCCTATACTACACTCTGGCTTTTTATTTACAAGTACTCCTCCTGAACGGCTGGAGTGATCCTCACGAAATTTTGCTCGGTCATAGTAACCATCTATGGGAAGGTATAAATCTGAAATGGTCCAAATCGGACATAAGGGTTCTGCCCTACGGCCCTTTAAAGTTACCATGTTATTTTAATAGGAGAAATGTTTTATTTGGGTTATTTACAGTGTGTTGGTTATACAGCTGTTATAAGGATAAAATTTAACTGCAGACTGTTACTATCAGCTGTTTTTGAATACAATAGTTTTATGTGAAATTGTTGTTTTGTTTATTTTAGTGGTTTGTTTACCTTTGTACATGAATGAAATGCCACGTTTACGGAGAGGAGGTGCAAATCTTGGACGACGCACCATTTAATATCTTGTAAACATATAATACCATGTCGCAGCAAACCTGCGTACTCAAAAAATTATTAGAGTATCACAGACTTGTGGTGAATAAGAGCAGCGAACAACCTAAATCTTGCGACGAGTGTGTGCAGCGAATGAGCTGACCCAAAAGGTGAGTGAGCGCATCGAACAAACTAAATTGACGGCGAGTGAGCATAGCGAACGAGCTAAACCCTGACGGCGAGTGGGCGTAGTGAACGAGCTAACCCAAAAGGCGAGTGAGCGTAGCGAACGAGCTCACTCGAATTAACTATAAAATATTTGCTATTTTTTATTTTAAAAATAGTCGCTCCGCTCAATATTGCAAGCTGACAACTGCATTGTAAACCTAGTAGTTTTGCAGAAGAAAATAATAAGAGTAATACTTCGTAAGAACCGAATGGAGCCGTCGTATCCACTTTTTAAGCACCTTGGAATTCTACCATTAAGATCTTTATTCATCTATAAATGTCTCAGAATGTTTTACATTAGAAGTGGGAGCACTAGAGTCAATACAAATGAATATAGAGATAGGTTAAGAAACACTTTTATTACCGTTTTTAGACCTTTTAAAGAATCATTCAAAAAATCGTTCAACTACCTTGCACCAAAAATTTTCAACGTTTTAAGACTCTTTGAAGAACAATTCTCCTCGATTACAACCTTTTGTAAATTTATCAAGGAGCGCATTGCTCAAATAGACGATATAGAAGATATCATGAAGTAGACAGATTTTGCAAGTTTAAATGTTCAGACCACTAAATATTTTTGTGATGTTTTGCTTCTATCTATACAACTACCCAATCTTTGCATTTTCATATGATTTATGGTTATGTAGGAATATTGGGTCAATTGATGTTTTGAATACTCCAAGCAGAGTAAATTTTTATTCTTCATCGGCATTTATAAGTAATTGATTGAAAATAGTTTTTTTATATGTAATACTCAATGTAAAGTTCATTAAATTGTTGCTCACCCAAGGCATATGAAAAAGCCTCGAAACAGGTTTTCCTAATGAGGCTCTTTATTTTCATGTGAAGCCTTTATATAATACAGGATGATGGAAAATATATTTTAAATAATTCAGTAAAAGTACCTAAGAATATGGGAGTTTTAGCATCTGTAGCTGATTTATTACTTTTTTTTGTAGAGATACTTGTAGTTCTATTTTTGTTTGTAGATGAATTTTTTTGTTTTTTCTTTTTGGGATGTTATTGTATGAATTGTATGAATGTATTTAGTTAGTTTGGAACTGTACTGTTTATTTTTTCGGTATTTAATAGTAGTGTGGTTTTATATACAGTACATTGTAAATATATATAAAAAATAAATAAAAAAAGCAATTTATAAAATACCTCCCGTCGCAGCAGACCTGCGTACTCAGCGAATTTCCAAAGAATTATTGTTTCAACACCAAAGAACTTAGTGGCTATCTTATATAATTAATAATCTTTACAAGGAAATATATATAATATATTTAATGGCATTATATTTCTGAGTAAATTATTTTTATTTAATATTTTATATATTAATATCTATATTGCAATAAATGGCTTTTTTAACAGTAATAAAAGTGCATTATCCAAAGCTTCCATGCAAAAGGAATGATTTGTTTACAAAAATAACAAATCATAAACATTTCAATTTTGACAAATATGCAGAAGACAGCTGATCAGCTGATTAGGAACAGATACCTTATTATCTCCATCTCTCTTGCTCCCATTATACACTTATTTTCCATGAGAATACCATGGGATTTAGCATGTAGGTTTGCTGCCGCATGTGGTTTTTTTATGAAATCTTAATTACTCACCACCTAGTGAAGGTTCATACAAATTTTTACTAAGATATGTTGATAAATAAGCGGTATATAACTTTTTAAAAATTTACCCATAAGAATAACATGGGAAACTTGATTTGAATTTTCTCTACAACCAGTTAAGCTATTTAAAAAATTCAAAATACTAAATTGTTTGGTTTTTTAAGCTCTTTTAAATGGTTTTCGTTAAAATTGATGAATTTTGAAAATTAGGTCCAAAAATGCCAAAAACCCATTAAAAAACCACATAATACCCCGTTCCCATAACCCGACAATGCTGGTTCGCGAACTCATGAAAATAGACCTGGTCTTACACCTTCATACCAAATTTCATCAAAATCGGAGGTCCCCTTCAAAAGTTATCAGTACCACGGACACACATATATATATATATATATATATATACATATATATGAAAATGAACGAATGGTGTTTTTGGCTTCTGGGGACCTCAAAATGAAAAAGTAAAGTGGTCCCGGGCTTAGGTCTTACCATGGCTACTACGGTAATAGCGTATTCCCTATAGGGAAATTCGCTAAAAGAAAAAAGAGAATGTGGATAAAGAGAATTAAGAGAATAAAGAGAATAAGAGAATAAAGAGAATGTTAGTAAGCAATTCTAATATAAAATTTTTTTTATAGATATTGTATATTTTTATAACTGCAATTGATCTTTGAGAGTATATTGTATAATGTTGCAGATGTTGAGAGATTTCATGTTTTGTATTGTGTAAGACTATTGTTATGATTGTAAAATTATGTGCTTCTATGAAAATAAACTTTATTTATTATTATTATATATATATATATATATATATATATATATATATATATATATATATTATTGAAGTTTGTTCACTTTTTAGGGCTACTATTAAATTATACAAAAAAAAGGGTACTCAGGTATTTATTCATTTTGTATAATATATATATATATATGTGTGTGTGTGTGTCTATATATATGAAAATGAACGAATAGTGTTTTTGGCTTCTGGGGACCTCAAAATGAAAAAGTAAAGTGGTCTCGGGCTTAGGTCTTACCATGGCTACTACCATAATAATGTAGCATATTCCCTGCAGGGAAATTCGCGAAAACTAGTTAAAATAATTTTATGCAAGGCATGGCAAGAACAATTTATGCCCATATCACATATCCAGCTGTGTTTGATCATGCACAATGAATAATATTATGTTGTTGTTATTCATGGATAAGGAGACCCCGGCCGAACCGTTGAGCACGTCTGCCTCTAATAGGTATTTTGCGCAAGCACCCGGACGGATGGGATATTGAAGGAAGAGAAAGGGTGAGACAAGGGACTGTCCACTCATGTTCCAGTTATAGGGGTTTCTATGCCCGTCGCATTCCCCACCCCCTGCGCTGTCTTGAACATATGTTCCAGCTAGGGGTTTCCATGTCCATAGCACTTCTCCTCACCCCCTGCTGTCTACATATGTTCCAGCTAGGGGTTTACATGCAGTTCGCATTGACCCCCCACTGTCTTGAACATGAATGGATTATGAAGGAGGGGAAATTGTCATAGTGGACAGCCAAAAGACTTACCACAGTGTTATGACAACTTTGTTTGCTGTACCCAATGTCAACTTCGCAACTAGTATATGGTAAACCAGTTTTAAAGTTGTCCTGGGATGAATAATATTATATAACAAGGAAGAAAGATTGAAAGTTCCCAATATACACATAAACTTTATAATTTTTTGATCTCATCACCACAATGGTATAGAATCACTTGTCTGTTAGTAGGGTTGGAATGATGTGAGTTTCCACGGGTCGGACCAGATCCTAACACCAAACATGGACAGCTTGGCCTACCACGGAGTGATCCTTCACCATCACTACACCCAGCCACTGTGTACTCCTAGCCGAGCCGCCTTCCTCACCGGCAGATACCCTCTGCACACCGGTACAGTTCAAACTACTAGACTGACTCTAAACCAAACACTTTTTATAGGCAAAGTTTTGCTTAAAAACATTTAACAATCGAGAAAGCCCTAAGGGTAATCAATTCTTCATTGCAGAATTTCTTTTGCTCTCTAACACACCAAATTGGTTGGTTTGAATAAAGAATTCATTGATGTCTTTTGAAATAAAGAATGGTGAACTACGGTTGAGAGCCAGGAACGTTTTACGAGTTAAAATATAATTTCTGTTGTGTTATGATTAAAATCTTTACTACATTGTTGTCAGCCCTGAATTTAAAATGATTTAAAGTTGGGAACTTTATCTATCTTACTAATTCTGTAAGCAAAATCTTGTGAGCAGCAAAACTCTTTTATTTATGAACCGATTTTGATGATTGAGGTGTAAAATTAAAGGGAATTCTCTGTAGTCGTCATGGAATAATTTCCGTCACACTCAGTTTAATGTGATTTGCCCCATTGGACTTTTAAGTTTCCATGTATTTTAAATACAAGAAAAAAATTTGTAAGTTTACCTAACATATATGATTAGTTTCATGAAAAAAAACATAAAAATAATTTGTCTCTCCCTTCTGTTATTTTAACTTATTTAGTTTTTCTGTTTAATAATCAGTTTACTTTCAAATTCAAATACTACGATGACTGAGGAAATCGGATAGTGTTTACTAACATGCAGTTTTCATTCAGAGTATTAGGAGCAACAATTGGTTTATTTAATTTTGTGATTTTATTTTATTTTCATTTTATACAAGTTTCACACAATCTGCCTAGCGCTTAGACTGGAGCTGTATTCGTCGAGTATTGACTGGCAACGACTCGTTGGAAACTATTTTTTGTAGTTTTTTTATAATAGGCACCACAAAATTAGCAAGCTCAGAAATTTAAACAGCTGGCAGCTGATTTACATTATTCTTAACTGTGATGTTGTCGGTTTTCTTTTGTTTTGATTTTTACCTATGGTCACAGTGGTTAATAACAAATGCCAACCCGAATAATCAAATAAGGCTATTGACTCCGATTGGATGAGTCGGTACAAATTGGCAACACTTGTAAATGTAGGCTCTCAATTTCGCGATGCCAAAACTATAGTACTATTAACAATGCATAATTTCAAATCCTAAAGCTAAAGCTTATTTCAGTTGTCATATTTTGCAAGGAATGCAACATGGAGTGATTTTGGAGCCAGAGCCTTGGGGTCTGCCGCTGTACTACAAACTGCTACCCCAACATCTGAACACCCTCGGGTATTCCAGTCATGCTGTGGGAAAGTGGCACCTTGGGTACTTCAAAAAACAATACACTCCCATTTACCGAGGATTTAAAACTCACTTTGGATTCTACAACGGGTACCAAGACTACTATAAACACACTGTGCAAGCATCGGTGGGTATTGTTGGTTTCCCATATTGTGCTGAGTATACAGTATTTTTAAAACAACAAAGACTCTATGTTAGAACTCCACAGTAAGATTAGGGATAACGATTAGTCACCATCTCAATGAACACATAATCATTCCTCAATGAGTCTAAAAAGTTTTAAATGATAAGGCATTAAATAAGTTTTTCTAGAGATTAAAAAAGTTTCAGTAGAAACCAGAAACCAAATGAAACGAAAAATTAAACTTATGCATTAAAAAAACACTAGTTTATAGAGTTCTAAGACAAAATGATTCCATTAAGAAAGAAATTAAGAATGATTAAGGAAGAAATCATTATCAGGAGCAGCTCTGGTTTTCATTATCCTTAACATTTTTAACTATAAAAGCTTTGATTATCATCATCTGCCGTGGGAGCTGAGTGGTTAAAGAGCTCGCCTTTGAATCTGAAGGTAGCCGGTTCGATCCTGAGAAAAGTTAGTGCTTTTTGATGGTTCGATACTGGACCCAGCTGCCTTTGGTCATTGGGCTATTAATTAATGATCCTGACAAATAAAACAGCTGATATTTGTCAGTAACAAAGCTACACCTCATCTGATCCATTACAATCATCACACTCATCCCTTCAGTCATACTCACCTTAAAATACGCACCACAGAGTGCGTCGGTGTTTCAAATAAAGTATCAAAGTATCAAAGTATCAAAGTAAGTAAGTAAGCATCATCATCATCTAAAACTGGTAGTTATAATTAGAGAATAAACAAAAGTGAAGTTTGATGATTGAAATTGAAAGATAGGTTTGCCATACGTCCCGGTTTTACCGGGACAGTCCTGGTTTCTAGCTGTTGTCCTGGTGTCCCGGCCGTTTTTGCTTTTGTCTCAGTAAAAGTTCAGAAAACAATAAATTATTAATTGAAAAATAGCATTTTTGTTTGTTTTATTTTTTTAAATGTAAACAATAAAAAGCACTATTATTTAATTAGCATGACGATTCAATTTTTAGAAGGCAATCAAATTTAAAGTCAAAATTTAGTTCGTAAGGTGGGGGGTAAAGGTTGGCTGGGCAAGTCTAGTGCACTTGGGACTTGGACATACTATCGAAAAAGATCTATTCTAGTCAAATTTCAATGACAAGAAGAGATGATTTTTTATTGTTGCAACTTTACATTGATTCAACAAGCCCTGTCCTTTGGGCACGTATTAGAACAATAAGCTAACCAAAAATATACAACTACTTTAATTTCATTTTAATTATTTATTTATTTTACATTTTATTAATTAATCATTTGCACACAATGTAAATATATTAACTTTTCCAAACTAAAATAAAATATTGTATGTATGAGCTAAAATTTGTTTCTAAAATATTTTTACTCTAAGCTTAAATTTTGCATAATTGAGACCACCATTCTCCATTTACGCCTTTAGGGGAGGGGTGGCTGTTTCATACTGGGCGTCCCGGTTTTTGTCCTGGAAAATTATGGCAAGCCTAGCTAAAGAGCCTACATGTTGGCTAACAATCAGCTGTGATATATATCAGGTACCTAGGCTATATTTTATAATTTTGTACAAAAAAATGTTTGTTACTGAATATCTAAAAAAAATAAATACAGTACAAACTTTGACAAACTCAGTCATTTCCTTTTAATTGTACCAGTTTACCAACTTTGAGGGTTACGACATGCGACTGAATGACACAGTGACGTGGAACGGGCTGGGCCGTTACTCCACAGACCTGTTCACAGAGCGCGCCACTGACATCATATCCCAGCACGACCCGTCACGCCCTCTGTTTCTGTACCTCGCCCATCTCGCCCCACACGCTGGAAACTATGACGACCCCCTGCAAGCTCCAGCCGACCATGTCAACAGGCACAAGCACATAGAAAGTCAAGAGAGGAGGCTTTACGCAGGTGCACTAATGTAGTCAAGTTTTGTTAACTATTATACATAACGATAATATGTGTAAGGAAAGAATGTTTGAAGCTCATCGTTTAACAACATGAAACAACATCAACATGAAACAAAGAAACAACACCATGGGTTGTGTCTTAGGTAAACACCAAGATTCAGTGGCGGCCGGTGGTTAGGGACGCTGGAGGGGCTCTTATCATTATTTTATTTATATTTACGCCAGTGAAGATAAGTAATGTCTGCTTCAGGAAAACGGTTATGTCTTATGTCAATAAATCATAGTTACTCCATCAAACAGGTATAATTCACAAAGTTGAATTAAATTGCAATATAGCCTAAAAATCTTAATCACAATTGCTGACAAAAAGTCATCTCTATTTTACATAACTGATAATCTGTTGTACTGCAGAGTATCAGTTACGTACAACAGAAATGACTTTTTAGGTCAATAAAATTGACCTTAAACAAGCAGTTGTTTTCCGTCAATTTTATTCAGTTGATATGAATCCGTTTAATGCTTAGGCCTACTTCTTTTTCGTGACATTTGTTTGAATTGAGGAAACAAATCAGACTGAAATAGTTTTGCCGCGGGATTATTTTGCCATAGACTATGAATATATAGTCAATGATTTTGCTTAACGAAATCCAGCAAAATAAATAAATAAATAAAAATAAAAAATCTGCATCTCTCAAGACATTTTGTAGGCCTATAGTTTTATTTAATGTCGCAAATCTAATGTTGATCTATCCAAGCACTTCATCAAATTCTATACACGCCTTGATGTGTTTGTCACTCGTTTTATGTATCTTAACTTTTTATCTCAAATGTTTAATCTCTGATATACTGTACCATCAACAGTTAAGGCACGATCCTGAATCCCTTTAATCAAGCAAGTGTTACAGAAAAACGAATTTTTAATTTTACAGCCACAGAGCCAATTGGCCTAATTGTATAAATTTCTAAAACACTTTTGATTGAAACTATTTTTCTTTTTGTTCAACTTTGCATTTGATTAATAACTAAATTTGGCCTTAGAAGCCCCAGGTTATTCAAAGTAATTCTAATATTCAGTGTGTTTTCATTCTATTACTTATTATACGATTTACCTGGTGTAAATGTTGCTCATCTCCAATGTCACCCATTTCACTTTCACCCATTTACATTTCCTCACAAGTCTATATAATTCACTATTTCAACACAATGCACACCAACATGTACAACATTACGCACAACAGAACCCAGACGGACGACTGCATCGCGAGGGAACTGACAGTCACATTTTTGGCACTGCTCGGTTGGTAGCAGTGGCTGGAGCAGTGGCGCGCGCAGTCTAGGGCGCCGGGCAGAGCGTTGCATTAGCAGCCGTTGGGTGTGCCTGTGTGAGTGAGCTGCGCGTATGAGCGTCTCCATTTGATTTTACAAGAGCGCTAGGACGCTGTGGCCGGCCGGCCCGAGCCGGCCGCGATAGAATTAGGGACACAATTGTCGTCGATTTTGGATTTATTTTGGTACGATCTGTTTCTATCTTCATTTTTAAATAAAATACTTGTTGATATAAAAGTAGCTCTATTAAAAATAATACTATCAATTTCAACCGGTTTAAGAATTATTATAGAGTGGAGTTTATTGTGCTTTAACTCCGTCTCCGTCCAACTTATGACCTATACAATTGTCATTCTGTTAAATATTCTCATAATAATATTTTTGTTAGTTTATTTATTTTGATTTTTAATGAATCCTTTAGGAGGGGCAGCGTCCGGGAGTCCTTATGGGCGAGCCACTGGGGACCATTCAGTAGACTTACAACTTAATTAAAATATTTTGCTCTATACAACCAGCCAATGATTTGACAAGTTTGCGGCTAAACATTTTTTTTAATTCCTGTCCTGAAATTACAAAATTGTAAAAATCTTACTTTAGTATAAAGTGATGCTACTGGTAAACTTACTTTTGAATACACTTGTATTTTGTTTCCGGTAGTAAAAAATTACATCAGCTTCCGTAGCCACATTTGTAGCCACCACCTCTATGCAGTGACTTATTTACATTTGGGGCTCTAAATATGAGAGGTTTTATCTTGTAAAGATTAGTTTAACTAACTCTAGGTATGTTTCCTTGGAGTTTGAATTGCCGTTAAATTTGAATAAATACAATGGTTTTAATGGATCGAGGTAAAAGCTGGTTAAATTTTATTTGTAAATTATTCAACAAATGTAGTTTTTGGCATAAAATAATCTTATATGAACCGATAAAATAAAAAAATAAAGTCATGCACATGTTACAGTGGTGGACAATTAAAAAGGAGCATGTATTACCAACTCCTTGTTATTGACAGACACTAGTCATGGACACCTCATTGCAATTAATACACTGTTTTTTGCCATTTCGTGTTCAAAATAGATTTTATGCTATTTTGATTAAAGAAATTAATATTTGTCAAACAATAAACTCTCATGTTTACAGTTTTTCAAAGAATTGTTGAGGCAGAATGTGAAAAGCCACAGTTCACATTTTTTAAAGCTTTTCCAATTTGCTTCTCTGAATAGGAAAAAAATTTTAATTTCGCGACGACATCATTCTTCTTTAAATCAAACAATACCGTATATAACCATAAATAGTTTTAGATCATACTTGAATTCAGCGAATAAATCAATGAAAACTCTCCAAGAATAATTGTACTGAATAAATAAAATTGCGTAAATAGTACTCTTGCCATACTTAGAAAATGTTGATTTTAGTACATACAAAATATTCATATTGTAACCTGAAAGTCTAAACTAATTTAGTGCTTGGTAAATCCAACTTAAGTTATAAGTTATACATGAGAAATATTCCAAAACAATGTTATTTTGTACAGGTCACACAAACCCTCCTCAGCACTCATGAAAGGTGTTGATTACAGGTATGGTCAGTAAACTTGATGAATCTGTGGGGAAGATAGTGGAAGCTCTCAGCGTTGCAGGAATGCTGCAAAACTCCATTATTGTGTTTCTATCAGACAACGGAGCGGCTACCAATGGACTACATGTCAACCACGGATCCAACTGGCCTCTCAAAGGGGTATACACTAACTCTATATAGTATACAGAAAATTAAAATAAAGAGGTAGACAATTTTAAAAAACAACACAAGGTTGAGTGGAAAATCAAAGGCATAAAATATATATACTTATTTAATACGCTAAGGGTTTTTTTTTTTTTTTTTTTTTTTTTTTTTGTAGAGAACTCCTACACAATTCTAAACCGATTTTCAAGTTTTTTGTGTCGTTGGATAGGGCTTGGTCTGTATTTGTTTTTGCCAAAAATTGATGAGAATCAGAGGTAAAATAAGGGCACTGTCCGCAAATTAAATTCGAAATTTTCCCATGGAATAACTTAAGATTGGTTTGAGCATTTTAAACATTTGTTAACGTACAGCTGTAGTTTTTGGTGATCACTGATATTCACAATATTGGATTGATCAGATGTCATTGATTTAGAACTAAATGTAACTTTTGTATTATATAAAAAAATTGCTCTATGACGAGCAACACGTGCACTAATTATTTAGAAAGCATAAATTTGAAAAGACTTTTAAAGATTCACTGACACTCTACCATTAATTGAGAGAACCAGGGGGACCGAGCTTATGCTCGGTAAAATTATCACTTTCATTTCTCATACAAAGCTCGTTCGCTCCGCTCACTCGCCCTCCTTCTTGAGACGAGCTCGTTCGCTTCGCTCACTCGCCAGACCAAAAGGGTGCTTTACTTTAGTATAATTTTCCTAATAACAGTTTAAAGATTACAGTTAGCACATTGATTTATATCTACAGTTATCAGCTGATTTTTATTCAGTTTAAAAAATCTTCATAAGGATAACATGGAAACTTTGAAGAGCTCTAGAAGGAAAACGGATTTTTCCCAGCCATGGGACCAACTCCAATCAATTTCTGGTGGCCAAAACCCCCATATTCAATAAAAAAATAAAAAATCCTTGGAGGGTAAAAAAAACTTTGCCCGTACAAACAGAGCTTGTTTTGGAGTATAAGATAAGATAAGATATGGAATGTTTTTTAAAATATTTTAAAATCTTTTATTTTAAGTTCTTTCAAAATCAGGAAAATTTTTACAGCTTTTGAACCAAGGACTAGAACCAAAAAATCATTTGCAATATTTGCCTTTGTAATTTGCTGTAAAACTAAAGAAAAAACACTGGTATTTTAATCCAATATTAATTTGATGAATGGATGTTATTAATAATCATAATCTGATCTCATTAGCTCAAAAAAATTAAAACAAATCTACTCTTGTTTCCCCTTTCAGAAAGGGGAACATACACTAAGAGTGTGTAAGCAAAAGAATATGTTCATTAAAGTTAAATATCTTTTTCAGGAGAAAGGGACATTATGGGAAGGTGGTATCCGCACTGTTGGCTTCGTCTGGTCTCCTCTCATCAGAGATGACCAACGAGTTGTCACGTCTCTGTTCCACATATGCGACTGGCTTCCTACACTTTACTCTGCAGCTGGTAAGACAATGCCAATGCCATTCAAAATAGTAGTTTTCATCACTAGGACGGAAAGTGGCTTTTTTCCCATGCTCAATCGTGTTTTACAGAAAACATCATTTGAAATTTAGTTCAAAGACAGAAAAAAACACTTTCAGTCCAAGTGATGGAAAAACGTTTTTCATCATATTGCAAAAAATATTCACAAATTAATTAAAATTTCATTTATCTGTTTACGTTTAGTAGTTGATCATCCTAATTGAAATATTCCTTCCAAACAGCTGATCTGCAACTTGAATGAAAAGGCCACAATAAATACTAACTTTGTGGACTAATTACAAACCAGGAACTTCTTTGAGTGCAGTCAGGACTGGGGAAAACTGCTGTAATGTAATAGACAAGGGCTGTTTCATTAGCGGGTAAAACGATGTAAAAATTAGTACCCAAAACGTCACTAGCCTGATCAGCTGGTACATGTTATTCTTATGGACATCAGATTGATTACGACACCGGCCTGACTCAAAAGCAGCATTTTCCAACATCAAAGGAATGAAACAGCCCTTCTTTTGTTCATATGTTCTCCGCAGTCCTGGAGTGCAGTATAATAAAAAAAACCATTCAGACAATCAATTATGAGAAACAAAAACTATACAAAGAGAAAAATACACTTTCTAATGAATATAGTAAAATAGATTTGCTCAAGAGAGAAAAAAGTAGTACTGTAATATTTTTAAGAGATACATCTCTAAGTTTTTTCAACGGCTCATAAATAAATGTTCTACAATATAGATGCATTTTATGTGCCTTACGGGTCACAGCAGACATAACCTAAAGAAGTCAAATTTGAGCCAAACCTTTCCTTGGGTATTAATTTTAAATTCTATTTCTAATATAACCCAGCATGAAAAAGTTGCATGGTATCAAGTATGGACTGTGGGTGGGCGCTCAGGAAGGACTTAAGAGTTTTGAAGTCACCCTTGGAAAAATTTGCTCCAAACTTGACTAAAGAATTGATGACTGCCATGTGATTCTTGGGGTCTGAAGTAAAAAATTATAGAACTCTTACGATTTGTAAAAAACTTTGATATGTCCTCTTTGTAACAGTATCAAGTAAAATTTCATTCATTGCTTTTAATAAAGCACTTTTCAACTATGGGATCAATATAAACTGGTGGCTGTATATGGTAAAGCCTAAAAATAAACAAAGTATTCCTATTATTGAACATGACTGAAATAAGTAAAAAAATCAAGTATTTCTCTTAAAAAATACCATTTTGCTGTGTTCATCAAAAGCCTATAGAGAATTAATCTCTCAAGTGACAAAGCCACTACTAAGACCGCCTATCATGTCTTACGTTGGCACGACAGGCCAACTTAACTTTGAGACCCACTTAACTTACAACTCAGCAGTCTGAGGAGGAACCACCCAAGGAAATCTCAAGTGCATCCTGTCCAAATAATCCAAGGTCTTGAATGACGTGGTAGCTGTGGGGGAGTTTTCAGCCAACTGAAAATCCCAACTGTCATTGTTTTAGCCAGAATTAAGTAAATAAATGAAAGCATTCTGAATCATCTTACAAGTCTTATAATGGGAAAGTGAGTTTGTGTATGCAGCAAAAGGAAATAAAACTTTTCATACTACAAAAAATAAAACTTTTGTAACAATTTACTGAAGAAAAAAAAAATAAAAATATTAATATTAAAGATGAATTATTATCATAAGGTTTTCTGGTTTTCAGGTGGAGACTTCAAAGACTTGGGGGACATTGACGGTGTTGACCAGTGGCATTCTTTAGTGTTCAGAGACTCGGGTAAGCCTTTGCCGCGCCACGAGATTCTTCACAACATTGACCAGAAAACAGGACTGGTTGCAATGCGTGTTGGGCCTCTTAAGTACATCAACGGTGAGTCTCAAGCTAAATTGTTACAGTAAAGTCCCACAAACTCAGATTAATGTGGATCGAATGGTGAATGAATTTGTAAAATTGTTGGGTAATTTAAAAGGTGCTAAAAACAATAATTACTTATTAGTTTTTAAAAATAAAATAAATTCAGTTGTCTTTTAAGAATAAAATAGTTTACAAATGTTTGCAGTTAGCAAATAACGAGATCTTAATATAACTAAACATAGTCATAATGAATAACATAAGGTTCAGTATTTTTCAATATTTGTATAACACATTAGAATGTATGTTTCAGGCACAGATCTACTAGGATTTTTGGACAGCTGGTCTGGAAAAGAAGATGCTGAGTATCAATTACCAACCGATCATTATTTCACTCAAGTTTTACAAAGTGATACGTCTAAACATCTTTCTAAAGTTAATTTAGAGAAAAGCGCTTTGTTAACATCAGAAAAAGTTCAAATCACAAGGGATTCAATAAAAGTGAAGTGTAAAAATAAGGAATACCACAAAAAGAACAGATCAATGATGCTATGTCATAAAACTCCATGCATATTCAATATAAATAAAGACCCGTGTGAACAGGAAAACTTATACAATCTTGTAAAGGATACTGGAATCATAAATGATTTTGAAAACAGGATAAAAAGGCAAACCAAGAATGTTGTGAAACCTCAAAACAAACCTTTGGATCCTAAAGCGAACCCCAGCTTGCACAACAACACCTGGATCAGTTGGCAGGACTGATTCTGAGTTGGGACTGATTTTTGTCTTGACTAATACACAAGATTTACTGGTGACTAACTTAATGAAAGAGTGTTCATATGTGCTAAATGAAAATAATTATGTATACTTTAAGGGGCATGAGGATGCAACAAAAAGATGATCTTAGGGTCATGTAATATAATAAATCAACCTTTAATTTCTCTGGTCTTTTTTTGCCTATTAATATATAACAGCTCATCCGTTTCTTAAGGTATCAATTGATCCAATTAAAAGTAGAAGCGATTACTCCCTGAATCTCTCAAGTATTTGTTTTACCATAAATATCTTCATCGTTCTTAATAAATGTCATTGCCCTTCTCTGTGTACGCCCTTCTCTTTGTACATTTAAAGAATAAAGAATGTTTGACTATTGACTGTCTTCCAAAGCTATATTACTAAAAGTGGCTATTACCACAATTCCTAGGGATTTAAGGTCACCTAAGAATCGCTAAAAAAACTTTGATTAAAAAAACTTTTTATATAAACTCTATATTTACATGAAAGCTGGTTATTACTATAATTCTTCAAAAACTTTTTCCACTCCTTTGACCACAGTGACATAACCAGGGGAGCGCAGGCAGTGAATGTGACCCGGGTACCAATTTTAAGGGGCACAGCAAGGCCAGCTCTAATGAAAGCAAACTTGACGCCCCAGGGCGCCAAAGTTAAGCCATCAATTGTGACCGAGACTAGCGCCCTCGATTGACGGAAACAGAGCCCCTCGACAGTTAAGGACACTTCCGATCAGTGGTGGAGAGAGCGCTCACCCAGTTTTCACATCAAGAGAATGGAAACTCACGTCATGATACAAGAAAAAAAATTATAAACACACCTACATGCAACACAACTTTTTACCAAAAGGGGTCAAACTATGTGATGATAAAAATTTACAATAATCCATCAAAAGAACTCAGAGAAATTAAAAGTACTGTAATATGCATTTAAGAAGACTTTGAAAGTAAACCTAATAGAATGGTTCGGATCAGAAAATAAAGACCAGCAACTAAACAATTCAATTTATTACATTTTAAAATACAAATCACCTTTACTTAAAACCTTAGATATAATTTTTAGCTTACTTTTTGTTTAGATGGACTAAATCGTTAGGCCCAATAAACTATAATGCTTTAAAAGAAATAAAAAGACCGCAATAAATCTTAAAATAATCAGGGCAATTAATAACACACTTAATATGAGTTGTGTAACTTCTAGGGTCTTTATAAAACTATTACTTGTTAAAAATGATTTTTTTGGGCAAATGTAACAGATTTTTTATGAGTTTTGTGATGTTTTACAAAAGTTGAGGAATTATAACAGCGTAAACTTGGCGGTTCGTGGAAGTAAACAAGAATTACCAAACTAAACTATCTTTATGCAATGGTGAGTATTTTATCGTATGTTAACTTTTGTTAATAGAAAATATTAGAAGGAACAAAAAGATAACAATTAAATCATCTATATATTAATACGCAAGCATTTTTCATTTCCTCCTTTTTTCTCAGCTCGTGTGCATCGTAGGATAAATCCGCGCATACCATTAGAAAGGTATAGTCCTGTAGATGAGCAGAATCGCATTCCAATTCACATCGGACTCCAGGGCTACGCCCCACAGGCTTTCAAAGTTCCAATGTTAATCTTATGGAGAAAGGAGAATTGAATGAATCATTAGACAGCTGTTGTAAAAACAACTGCTAGAAAATTAGGAAGAACAGATGTTTTAGTTCTAAAATATTTTTAAGCTTCTTGGGTCCAGATAAACTGAAATTTTGATCGAATTTCGATCAGGAGGCGATCTCTAGTATACATAAATGGACCAAAGTCACGTAATGAGGGATTCCAGTTCTGGTACTAATGCCACCTTGATTTTGAATGTCATATAGGACCAGTGCTTGCTGTCATCTCGATGGCTTCATTTTATGTTCACGGGTTGGGGCACTATTAGTTTCACTTCAATGAATTTTTTACTGCTTTTACAGTTCTCTGTTTTAGCTTTTGCATTTATTATTTTGTTGACTCTTTTCATTGTTCTGAGTTTTAAGTACAGTCTTACCCAGACTGGTGTGCTGTAAATAACCTTTTTATGTTCCTCTCTGAGGCCGAGATTAGATTCCAGAGAGACCTAGTTACCAAAAACTTTGATTTTACTATTCTGTGATAGGAAATATAATTTCATGTTTTGAAAAAATGAGCTTCACAATTTAAAATAGTTAGCACTTTGGGCACAGGCCAAAAGCTGGAGCTAAAAGAGTTCAAGGTAAAATTAAATTTTTATCAGGCATGTTTGCTGCACCTACATAGAAAAATTTCAGTACATCACACTCCAGGATTAGACCGAAGTCATTTCATAATTTTATTATTTAGTCTGCTTACTTATACAAACCTGCAGTAAATAATAGGAAGACACATTGAGAAACAATAAATAATAACAATGACCTAATACTGTATATACTACAAATAAAACTATTCTACGACAGAAGGTAATTTACAAGGTTAATTTTTCATTTCACTAAGAACTAATATCACTTTTAAATGTAATCTGTACCCTATATTATAATTTTTCTCTATTGTAAATGGTTGTTAAGTTTTATAGTAGCCTGGGTTCAGTTGTGCTAAATTTACCCTTAGTAAATTGTTGTTACACTCTGTGGAATGTCAAATTTATTTTACAGTACATTGTTTTAACTTGAATATTATCTTAGTTTTCTGTATAAAAACCCTTGCATTATGGTACTTGTAGAAATCTAGGATATAAACCATAAAAGGCACAATTTTAATAAAAACTCATGGAACTCATGGCACTCTTTACGGAGAGTATTAAAAATTATACATTTTTCAAATAAAATGTTTTTAAATCATTTCGGACATTTCGTAGATCTGCCTACCCTGTCAGCACTGCCTTATTTCGTTCAGTCTCATTATTTTGCTTCAGTGGCAATGGTAATCTTAACATTTAGAAGTTTAAACTTGTGTAAATAATGTATACAAAATATTAATGGAAAAATTCAGCCATTTCATGAATTTTCTAGCTTAGACTCCACTCGAATAATTTTGTCCATTTCTGGACCTTATTGTGAAAGAGTGGTGCAATTACATTCACGAGCATTACTCATATCTTTTTTGGGGGGAAGGGAGGGGGGATTGTACAGTACTGTAAATTAACTCGGGTCTGTTTCTTCAAATTGACCTGTGATTTAAATTAAATAAAGTAATACACATAATTGGTAGTCATACAATATTGCACCAACCAAACAGATTTGGGTATATTTATGACTTGCACAGAAATATCTTCCATATTCTTAGTAAAAAAAAAATTGATATTTAAAATCAACTAATAGACTCAACTATTGTTTAGACACGTAACTAACCGAACACAAAATTAAAAACATTAAGTTTGACATTTTTAAAGGACAAACACCAAGAGAAAAATTATTGGTCACCATATGTACAAGTGAAAACACTCACTTAATCTTAACTACTGTGAACAACATATAAAAATCACAACCTAACCTAGTTATTTACAATTTTACACTTATTATCAATAAGTTACATAACACTAGGTAGGGGTAGGACCGCTGGTGTTGTAGGTATATGATGGCTGTTGGGGTTGATTGCACAGGCCTATTAACAGTGACTGGAGCTTGGCTGGACTTGTTATTCCACTCGACATGAAGATTATCAAAATACGATTCTTCCACAAAGGTGATACTTTTGCATTTGATGAAAAACATAATCTTCATTAGGTCATCCTTCTTCAATGTCTTCAGATTCAAGGAGAGGTACTTTATCTTCACAAATCACTATTGTATGATTCTCGTTCATTTCCCGAACTGCAATCATCCCAATAAAACCATCGAAACCATCGTTCTTTTAACTAAAACCTACAAAACAAAATTCTATAAAAATGACTTATTTGCATGCCACAATTAAATAAATAATGGAATGAAAATTGAAAATATGTCCCATAAAATTATTTCTATATTTATGATTAGTTTTTCAAATGATTGAACAATTAATCAGCAATATTGCACATGCACAATGATGAGCCGAAACCAGTGAGCACCAGATGTCTAATCTTTTATCAATCTCACACATCCACAACACTTAAGGTTTTGATTCATACTTGTGTTATGTCAGAGAGGCAAATAGAAGATTCATGGTTTCACTATGTTGGTTGGAATTTTTATTTTTTATTTTCTTTATATCTACGCCTTATGCATTTTATAACATTTTGAAGGGAACAGTCAAAACCCATTCCGTTGTTATTGGTTTTTTTGCCAAGATGTTACTGAATTATTAAGAAAGAGACCATGTAACATGAAATAGATTATTGTTTCTCTGAATAAATGGCGGTATATTTTTAACTAACTCAACCCCCCTTTTAAGCTAGGTTTCTTAAGGGTGGGCATTTATGACATATTTGTTCCCCTCTGGCAAAAATTTTCATGGCAATAAAAACCCAGCTTTTAGCTTAAAAAGTTAACATTTTCTTGGCATAAGGTTTAAAAAAACTGTTAAGAACTGTTTGTATTAAATATGATTATGAAGTATAAATGAAATTACATAAAACATGCAATGATTATTCTATTTAAACCTTTATAATAGCAATCGTTGGTGTTAACTACTTATACAGAAAGTGAACTGTATTATTCTAATGAAAAGAACTTTTTTAAAAATGTCAACACATTGGTTACTAAATGGCTCAAATGGGCAATCCAGCAATTAAAATCAATTGATTAAAAATATAAAAAAAGTTTATACATAAGTGCATTATAAATTTTAAAATTTCAAAAAAAAATCTAGGAAGTAAATATGTAGTTTTCTCTAGTATGTGTTAATTTTCTTAGTTTACAGTTATTATAGTTTTTTTGCATGTATTGAATAGATAATAATAAATATATTTACAGAAATAAATGTCAGCAAGCAAAAAGCAACACCTTAACTACCAAAGCTCTACTAATTAAACTACAAACCAACCAAGCTTTACCCCTGACCTGAATCAAGTTCTAAGCTTCTGAAGCCCTTGAAAAATTTGTCTGCCCAATCTTCTTGCACGGTGGCGGGGAAAAGTTTCTTTACTAGATGATCCAACTTGCTCCATCTATTAATTAAGTCATCTACCACAGGTTTACTTTAACACTTGCAAACTTATAACTATGTAATATTGTTTCACAAAATTTTATTGACCCATTTAAATCCACGTCAAAATATATTTTGAATAGATTTCAAAATGATATTTACTGAGGTATAAAAGAAGTATTTGTCATAGAGAACTGAGGAAATATTTTGTAAAAAGGTTCTGGATGTAAAAATTAAAAGTAGTGAAAATTCTTATACATAAGCATTAAATGAACACTAAAAATGTTTTACAGCAGAACCTGTAAATTAAAAAATTTCTGTGATAGTTAAATTTTCTATGTTACCTTCAAAAAACCTCTAATATGAAAAAAAAAAAAAAAAAATGGAAACCGATAATTCTAAGTGCTTTTGATGCAATACATTATAGCCTCTAGAAACCACACTCGAGTATATAGAATTCAAACTCGCCGTAGTTCAAATCATTACCTCCAAAATTTGAATTTAACCCCTACAGTTCAAACTGTGATCCCGTATGTATCTGAAATTTGGATTGGGCACAATTAATAAGCCTGTTGGAAAATGAACTGATGGATACTTTTCATTTGATCGGGATGTGCATTCATTGGCCAAGAGAAATAACAAGACAAGTGTAAAAGTCAAAGACGGAAAAGAATACTGTCACATCGCCATAACAAAGGAAGCTCAGATTGTAACTATCCGGATGTTTGTGAAGCAATCAAATTAGATTGGGGGAGCTTTTGTTAGTATTGAAATATTAATGATCATATGCAAGATGAGAACACATTGAAGCAGTCAAGAATTAAAGATTTTTTTACTGTAAATATTCTCTTAAAAATAAAGTAATACAGTAACTATATATTATTATTTTTAGTTATCGATTATTATTTCTTAGTTATTATTTTTCTGCAAATATTTCTTGCTTTTACACTGTTTTTAGTATTTCTTTCATCTCTTTCAGTTGATTTTTTTATTATATTCATAAAACTTTTTATCTTTATATAATTTATGAACTGTATTACATGTTGAAATTGTCTTCAACATATTTTCTATTACAGTAGAAGCCCTCAAATCCGGCCACCCCGGGATCAGACCACCAGCCGGATTTTAAAATGGCTGGATTAACTGGCGGTTTATTAATCGGGTTAAACAGGGACCTGTAATATATGTGTGTTAAAACAATGAACTGTTAGGGTGTTTTTAACACAATTAAGGGTCTCATACTTGCCCCATCAATACTGTGCAACAACTTTGTAACAATCATGATTTGCTCGCTCAGACATTGTAATTGCACCGAAATGATGATCTGACAACAGACAAGCAGTTACTAGCGATGAAACTGCATTTATGGACAATATTACTGGTCTTCTGTCAATGAAGGCGCTAATATATAACATGGGACCGTAATAGCGACGCAATCTGTCTAGTAACCTAACTTCCGTGTTACATCGGGCCCAAAAAAATCTCCAAAAAATTATCAAAAATAAAACACAAACACAGTGTTTTAGAAGACATCCGATAACGAATAGTCCGGAAATCGGCAAATGAAGTGATACATTTTAGTGATATATAACATTTGATAAGTTGACTCTTGTCTACTTTAACCGTGGAAACGCCCGCATTTGAACATTTCATTTCCGAAAGAATGCGGCTGAATTATCCGGCAGCTAACCCATCTGCGGCCGGATTAGAGGGCTTCTACTGTAACTATAATGCGAGTTTGTAAAAAATAAAGTTGGGCCTCTATAATACAAATTCAATCTATATTAGCCTCAATCGTGTACATGACACCTTGTATTTACAAAATAAAACTCACTAAATTGATGAAGGCCAATAGATGTCGAATTTTTTCTTTCTTGAGACCGGTTCCGAATCAATTATGATTCATCATCAGTCCATTTATATCCTTAGACTATAAATTACATTCTTGTGCATTTATAGGCCTTCATCAATTTAGTGAGTTTTAATTTATATTAACCATATTTAATTTAAACTCTTTTACCTAATTCAAAATTAATTTTCCACCCCATGAACTTTGAATAAGAGAAGTTCTTCTGTATAAGGAATTAATAATTTAAGACATAGACAAAATAAACGGGTTTAACTTTTAAGTGAATCAATTCTTCTATAGCAAAAAATATACACAACACTACGCAGACATGTATGTTTCAACGCCATAGGTCTCTTTATCATCATAAAGAAAATTTTCTGTGAACAAAGTCTTCAATCTTTGTTAACGAGGACAATGATTTCCTCAATGCTGACAAAGAGGCCAGTAACCTAATATTTATGTTTGAATTTTTTTAGTATTGTTTTAGGTCTAAAAATGGATGATACCATTTCTAAAGATAATCCTGCTTGTCCTGGCCATGATTTACTCCTCAGACAATCAGCCCTTAAAAAAACTAACTTCGTTTATAGATATTTATCTCAGTTGAAGGATTGTTGTGTCAAGGGTAAATACCATCATTGGTTTCACTTAAATAAATATGACACTGAATTACTAGATTTTAATTAATTCAACTTCAATTGAAATACATTTTTGTAATGTTTTCCATCTAATTGTTAAATATACTGAATAAGTTAAAATTTACTGAAACCAGAAGATTTTGTGATATTACAGGAAATAATATTATTTTTGGCTGCTTACAGGGCCGGCGCTAGCACTTTCGCCGCCCTAGGCCAAGGTTATATTTGCCGCCCCTGCCCCCCTTTCCCCCACCCCAAACCTACCCACACCCTAGAAAAGCTACAAAAATTTACAGTCCATTGCGTGAGATATTATTTCCCTATTCTATTTTTCACATTCACAGTTCTTCTGTGTGTCAACAATGAAATCTAAAAGATTTAGCGATGAGAAATAGACTTGACAAACTATAGTAGTAGCGCAGTGTGTTTGCCGCTCTCGTCAATTTAGAAACAACACCGCTTAAGTGACATTCTTGGCAAAATTGAGTTTTGTATCTCTATGGAAATATTTGCATTTTGCACATCCTTGCGACGTAATTTAGTGAAAATCCAACAGAATTCGCTGCTATTGTATTTCTTTTAACACCGCCTATCTCACTGACTAAAAAACACCGCCAATGTCCACCTCCACCAGTTCTGTTATAGCATGGTAGTCAACAAGAGACGGATGTCATTCTGCATAAGGTGAAACTTATTTACCGTTTTGATTGATTTCCATTGATTTAAAAAAAATCATAGATAGTGTTAGTTATTGTCTTGGTTATAAAACAAACATTTTAAGAGTCAAATTAATAGCTTAAAGTGTTTATTGGAGATAGGCGGAGTTATATTGTACTCTTCATGTAGTACAACCCCGCCTATATCCCTCGCGAGTTTTTTGGCTCCACTTAAAAGGTTATGGTTCATCAAATTTATAAGTTATAAATCCAGATACAGTTTTATAAGCAGGGTGTTTCCGAACAACCAGGAAATATTTTGTATTCTTGTTCCTTAGGTTGAGACAATACAAAATAGTATATTTCATAACAAGAGTGGAAAGTGTCTTTTCCGGGCCAAAATAGCCTCGCGCGGAATTTCGGGTTATGAAATTACTAATTTAAAACGTTGTTTAAACAAACGGTATATGATTCTAATTAAAATATAACTTATTCTAAACCATCTATTGGGCAAAAAATAAAGAAGTTATATGACAAATGGCGGGGAAAGGTTTAACATTGTCTTATAGGAAATAAATCCATCATGGATGTACCCTTTCACTGGTGCGGCAAAACGCTGCTACCGGTAGCATAATATGAAAAGGTCGAATAGGTCCCAATTTTGACTACTATTACTCAGCTTCAATATTTAACATACGGTAGCCCTATTTTGATACATAACCAAATTGAAAAGTTCACAACAAATCAAATTGATTTCATTCTAACATTTTATTATTGATTATGTTGACAGGTTAAAAGGTTAAAATACAGCAAGCTTAAATCGCCTACATGATAAATCGTAAACCATAGGCCTAAACCTAATACTTCAAACATAAAATTAAATATAGAATCCCGATGACATTAACCAAAATTAAAAACATTAAGTATTTGATATGTACTAATTTAATGAACCCAAAACGTGATGATTAGATGGTATCAATGTCACATCATCGACAAGTGAATTGTGCACAGGTGCGGCCCGTGCGAGGAAAGGGAAAGGTTTGTTGGGGCGGCACTGATGTACACAGCTCTGACAACTGATGAGCACAAGCGGTCGCTCAGATCAGATTCATGGCGCGGCAAAATCGGTTTTGGCCGGGATATTTCAACTTTATTTTTTTCATTTTTTGCCGCCCTAGGGAAAATGCTGCCCTAGACGGTCGCCTAGTTCGCCTAATGGGTGGGGGGGATGGGGGCCCTGGCTGTTTACCATCAAATACACAATGCAGATTTTCATCCTTGTGTATGATAGATTCGTTTTTGAGATTACTACATTTAGGGGTACACGTCTCAGCACATGTGAAATTGTTGTCTATCGTCAACTGTGTTTGTCATCTATCATCTACAGCCGTGTACAAGCTAGTTATCACGTTATTTGCACAGCATGTATTTTTTATCAAGTGGAAAAGAAGGAACTATTATTCTTTACAAATTTTTAAAGGGTGTGACATGTACCCATTGATGGAGTAGGCCTAATCTCTTAAACAGTTGACTTACAAGGATGAAATATCTGGCTTGTATATTTGATAGTCAACAGCTAGAATAATATTATTTTATGCACACAATCTGCTACACTCACAAATGTGCATAAAATAGTGTAAGTAGCAATTTCCACGAACAACTTGTAATGGAATATTACAATTGACAACTATTTAAAGTGTTGGAAGTGAGCAGGGATAAATCTAAGCAGTGTGGAACTAAGAGATTTAGTGGGATATTTATGTTACTCCACATTCTAAGCTATTAAACAAATTATAAATCAGGCTGGTTTTTGATGGAACAACACTTTGTATACTTTTAGTAAAGTTACAGTTGTAAAGTAAAAGAAACCTTAATCAATCAGTGAATCTGTCTATGGCTGATGCCATTGAATACATTTTAAAATCATAATTTGAAAATGAGGCTCAATATTAAATGTACCTTAAATTAGGAAGAAAATCTTCAAATAATATATCTAAAAAAATTAACATAAACAAAATAAAATTACGATATTAAGTTTTTAATTGAAAAATAATTATTAACTCTAATAAAAAGATGAAGACTCGTAATCTTCAGCACTTTTAAGGTAATACAAAGTAAAAAATGTAATCAATTATCTGGTTTAGCAATTTTATTGGCTTTTATTTCGGTATACATGCTATTTAAAAAGATATTTTTCAAACTCAGTTTACCGTTTAATAACATTAACAAAACAATTTCAAAACAACTAACTTTAGTTTTGATGTTGACTCAGTAAACTACAATTAAATAAATAAAACTAACCTAAAAGACAAAATAATATTCTCTTACAATTAGCAAAATTAGGAAGTTTGGTTATGATAACCAATCTGAAAATAACAAACTCCTACACACAATCCTGAGTTTTACTGTACACATCAAGCAATAAAAACATACAACAACAGGAAAGAAACAGCAAAGCATATACATGGTACCGGCTAACACACTTCCAACGTTAAGTAGGTTTGAGGACTAATGAGTTTGTGAACATTATGAAAAATATGTTTAACATCTTAACTTTCTCATAAAACAGATATATAACAATCAAAGGTTTCATTTTATAAATATATAATCACATTTAATTGACAAACATATTTGATTATGACATCAATTTTTATCATATAATGATTACATAAAGACTTTGTCAATAACTTCATCAACTAATTTGTCCGATGAGTGTATCATTTGATGGAATTCTGATAGAAACAAACACATCCATTTTCAGATGGAAATACATACTGAATGTTGGCTGACAATTAACACTTTTCAGATAATCACAACAATTAACATTAACTATCCATTATTTTGAATACTAATACATAAAGAGCGTCTTTTGACTTAAACAACGCCATGAAGTAAAGAGAGAAAACTAAATGTTGCTGTGTCGCTCTTATGAGCAACTGTTCCTTCAGGTATGAACAACGATGAGAGTAAAGTTTGTTGGGTGTCTCACAAGACAGACACTAAAATTTAAAAAAATGTAAACAAAGTGCCAATGTTGAAGTATCCAATGTTCAAACTTAACCAGACATTTATAGAGCTGCTTAATCACTTACTGCAATGGGGTTAATCTTTTCACACATTTACAAATTACAGTTATCAATAAATATAACTACAAAAATAAATACTTTATGACATGTTGGCAAGAATATTACTCATATACAACAAACGGCTTTACAGTGGAATAACACTGGATCAGGTTCCTCGACTTAACTACGAAAATCAAGCCGAAACTAGCACCAAAAATACAAGAAAATAATTTCTTTGGGGCGTCAACGTGTTTAAATAAACTAAAAGGGTTTTTAAAAGTACATGTAACAGGGGGCCAAACATATTGTGCCGACAACAAGTGCGCAGAGTTAGCAGATAGATCCCAAGAGCTCACATAGGCGCTACACTACCAGAAAGCACTTCAGGGCCGCCTTGTCATGGAAAACTGTACAATAATTTGTTAGTAAGAAAAAAGAAATATTAAACTGAAAAAATAACAGTAACAACCCATGAAAGTTTTTTCAAGAATGCAATCGGTTTATAATAGTTAGACAAGAGTGCTCTCTGCACAACCGTTCTACTCAGTGGTGATGCCGCTTGGACCTCGTAGTTCTACCCTTATCCGTACTGCTAGGGACAACATTGGCGGGCGTACCATTTTTCGACGTGTGATGAGTGGGCGGGTGCTCCTTGAGAGGTATCCTGAACAGTTCTATGTGCAGGTAATCACAGATCTCCCTGCAAACCTGAGCACTATAACGGATCAGGTCTAGCGTTACCCAGATCTGTAACAACAATATTGCAAAACTATTGTTATCACTGTAGTGGTTTCACTTAGACTAAATAGAAAAAGACCAACACAAAAAGTCAAGCATATTGTAAGACTTACAGAAGCATTTGTAAAATAAACTATTTTAAGCATAATAACTGCAATTCAAAATCATTTTAAAGCTACGATCAAACAAGGATAAATGTCATCGATTGGTCTATATTTTTATATAGAAGCTAAGTTTATATATGAAGCGCCTTGTCAAAACTAGCCAAAATGATTGAAGAATATTCCATATGTTTTTCTACACCTTCAACAAAATTTCGGTTTCTTGTTCTTTAAGATTACTCGTGAATGTTCTTTACAGGTCATAGGGATTGAGAGACTGCTCCTGAACTTCATAAAACATCTTAGAAAATTATAACTGACAGACAAAAAGAAATTTATTTTCTATTACTGTACCACGTTTGTGTAAAATGAATTCCTTATTAGAAATGTGCAAGTACTTAAAATGTGGAGTATTTTCAATGGATTGTTAATCATTTAACATGATGATTTTAATTAATTATTGACATATAAACTGAATACGAATTTCTCACAGACGGCATAATATTATTCCCTTTATATACCCACTCAAGGGAATCATATAGTAATTTCTGAAATCTCATGAAAAAAGACAGTAGCAATGTGATAAAATCATCGAATCAAATAAGTACACAAATAATGTTTTCTTACAGAAATATGAATTGTGCTGACATAAATTAAATACACTGTATACAAATGACTTCTAGGATCAGGCGAATAGGCAAAACCGTTAGTACAACCAGTCCAGAAGCACATGTTATTATCACCCCCTATTTGCTATATTACATTAGCAACCCTAATTAACATAAGACAACGAATTACTCACCACACAGAGCCACAGAACGTAATACTCTCGTATGAAGCAGTTGAAATACTGATTAAGGAAAAGCATTGCAGGGCCAAACAATGAAGTATCCAAGTACTCCATTTCATTTTTTGTCATATGGGCGACCTAGAAGCAAACATAGTTTTGTTCCAAACATTACAGGAAAAAAATGGACTTTTTTCCCTGTAGGATAATACTTTGTTAGTTGAAGGAAACAATCGTAAAATAGTTGATCGTTTCTTTACTACTATTATAGATTACTGGGAAATATTCATAAAAAGGCTACACAGCTCCCTTTAGTTGGTGGCAACAGTAGATTTAGTCACGCACAGTCAAATTATTTAGTTGTTAGTTGACTAATTTTAATCCAAAATATAAACAGCCACGAGGGGAACTCACTGAATCAGTATACAAATCTCTGATGCAACCGTAAGAGACTTCACATTTTGCACACACGTAGCATAAATGTTTAGTACCTGGAGGCCGTAATGTGGGACCATAATTTCAGTTCATGTGGATCGCCTGTACTCAATTAGTTAAAAATATATATGATATTTGAAGTATCTATTCCTCCTGATCTGCCATTACTGGTTATTACAACTGCTGTCTGATGGTACAATTAAATTACCCTCCTACCATTAGATTAACCTTGAAACTTTAAAATCCTCGCACAAATAACTTCAGACTAAGTACTATGTAACGACACTAAAGACTTGAAATCTGGATGAAAATTGTAGGAGGCGTAGCAATTAAAAGAAAACCCTTAAAGTAATAAATAAGTATAGATTCAATGTTTTATACATAATAGAAATTTTATATATACTGACAATATGATTTACGGCAATTATTTAGTAAAAAATAATGCCTGTAAAAGAATTCATCCTTAAAACAGCTGAAGAAAAAGTTAGGTTCTCGTTTTTTTTTCAATTTTTTTACTTTACTTGTACTGATTGGCGCTCAAGCATACCCCTCTAAGACGATTTGACACAATATTATTTCACATTAATAATAGGCCTATCACAAAAATAGAAACAGAGGTACAGTAGAACGTTGATAACATCGGATTAATCAGGGACTGATCCCGTCCGGATTTTATCGAAATTGCCTTAAAATTGCTAGAATGCACTATTTAAGTACAAAAATTGTTAAAATAGCATTTTTTCTCTTTTAATGTAAAGGTTCTTGAGGTGAGATATGAATAGGAAATATTGTTGAATGTTCAAGTACTGTATCGTATTGTATTTAAAGCTACATCTGTACAGGAAAAATATCAGACATTATTTGAGTTTTTCTAAAAAATATATGTGGTGGGCTTTTGAGCTGTGGTAGTGGTTCGTCTTATGCAGCTAAGGTCATAGGCGGCTAAAGAGGGGGGCTTGGGGGGCTTAGCCCCCCCAGACTTCCGTGGCTTTGTAAGAAAAATTTCATATTTTAAAATAATAAATTTGTATGTTGACTGACGTTTCTAAAACGCAATTTGGCAGCAGAGACTGCATAGAGTTGTGTGAGATTATAGTGTAAATAATAGAATATTGGAATAAAAATTTCAATAGATTTAAGGTTAGGCTAAATTAAAAAATATGGGGCGCTACACTCACACATCGGTATTTGTTTCTTATATACATAAGCAATTATTTATTTTTTGTTATTTTGAGCTAGGGTCATTAAACGCAGAAATTGAAAGAATACTATCAACTAAACATTGGGTGAAAATTACACATTGCTAAGTTTTACGATTTTTAATTTATGCTTCCTTAAAGTCAGCCATGTTGCTGATGATTGTGGCGAACGCATCTCCGTCCGAGGCCGCGAAACTGGGTTAAACGAACTCAGACTCAGCCAACTTTACAGCGCCCTGCGGCGAGTAAGTTATGTTTGTTATTGATATTTAGGCCAGAAATACTTTCAAAAATTATTCACAGTGAAAATAACACAGGTAATCACTTGGCAAATCAACCGTGGCTATACGTAGCGGTGAAAGTATGCTTCCGTCAACGAACTGATCATGGTTTATTTATTGCTGTCTAGATTGCCGGACGTATGATTTAACGCTAAAATATGATTTGTTTTGAGTTATTGAAAGTATTTCTGACCTATATATCAATAAAAACATAACCGCTGCAGCGGGCTGTGTAAACTTACCTGAGTATGTGTAGTGTCGCGGCCTCGGCTGGAGATGCGTTCGCCGCAATCATCGGTGACATGGCTGAATTTACCCAAGAAAAACTAAGAAACCGTCAAAATTAAAAACGTTAAATTTTCACACAATGTTGATTAAAATAACCCTAAAAATTCCAAACTGGGTACCAAGCGTCTTTTTGGCCAAAAGCGTGATAGGACTTAATGGATCTTCTTTCAATTAATGTGCTTCTTTAAGATCCCAAAAGACCTAATTCAAAATACAGTAATCTAAAAAAAATGTTTGGCTTTGTGTATTACAAACAATTACCCTCCCACAAACCTTCAACAGTACCATTCCCTAGCTGCATGCCATAGCACTCATTGTTTTCTCACTTTCTGTCAAATAGACCTAGCAGTACAAAATTGTAAATTTCAGATGTCAAGTTAGTGTACCACCCGTCCCGTCTGCTCTCTGTCCCTTTGGTATGCCTTCTGGGCAAGGAATCTCCTTTTAGCAGTATTGATTACTGACAATGATAATGTCATGGTTCAATAATAAGTTCCCAAGCTATCTGGCTCGGTTTGTGTTCTTTACTCATAAAATGCTTGATCCAATATGGATTAATTCAGCTAGGCAAATTCATTTTGTCGTCTACTTCTTAGTGTCCATCAGGTTGCCGTTCGACTGCAACGGTAGCCTACTAGGCCTATACTGTAAAAAACCGAACCAGATACATGGCATATATGTATGGTGAACTTAGCTATTGTGCAGGTTTAAATTTGTATATGTCCACCAATTTTTTTTTTTTTTTTTTTTTTTTTTTTTTTTGAGGGAGAGGCGGAAAAATGCATTACGCACACAGGTGGCCAGCCTGTAGTGTGGGGCTCCCCTAAAAACGAGTTTACCCACTAAAAAACCTCCTCTACTCTTTAGGAATCTAACCAATGAGTGATATAACTATGTGAATAAACAATGTTTGCAAATAAAGCTTTCGTTTTGCCAATATAATGCTCTTAATCAAGTAGACCTATCAATTATCCCTTGCCCAGACATTACAGTTAAATTTTAATAATAGAAAATTGAGTAATTTTTATTAATTTTGTCTTGCTTATTTAGGAGATTTAATATTTTGGAGGGCATCCGTTGACTATGGACCATAACAGTAAGCACATTATTTTAAATTGAATATCCATTATTTCAAATTATTCTAGTTACAGTATCTGATCGTATATTCAACAGTAACTTATGTACACTATTTTAGATAATTTTTTATCAAAAACTAAATAATTTAAACAAGGTGGACGTTCATCATTATTCTGTTGCTCTGAACACATATAAGTTATATCGGTCTCTTCCAAATTTCATTTTTATTACAGTATTGTAATTTGAAATAACTTATTGTTCTATAAATTTAACCACTTTACATTCAACATTGGATTACATAGGCACAGTTTAGGTAAGAAAGATGAGGTTGTTTGTGCTGACGTATTAGCAACGTCAATGTATTGGTAATGACGGGGGGGGGGGGGGGGGGGGGGGGTTTGCCGGAGATATTTAGTGTGAACACTTCTAAAGCCCTAGCCCCCCCAGAAAATCTAGTCTAGAGCCGCCTATGGCTAAGGTTTTAACTTTAACTTAACAAGAAGTGTAATTCTGTGTGTTTTAATGCAAGCACAGAGTCAGTTGACTGATGCTTGTGGCGGGGTGGTTCCCTTATAGCAGGGAGTGGAATTGGCCTTGTGACCTTGAACCCAGCCCCTTCCCCTTCCACGACCACTCCCCCTACTCGTTGCTACATTCCCTCATCGCTCGCCCTCCAGTAATGAGTAGTGTATTGGCATACGGCACATAATGTTTTATTTTTTGCTAGATGCTAATCCAAATTATTGACGTTCCAAATTTTTGACATCCACATTATTGACGTTCTATTGTATTTATAAAGATGTAATTATAATAAAATATCTAACATTTTAAATAATAGTTGCATGAAAAAAACTGACCAGTTAGCAAATAAATTAAGTAGGTGACATTGCTGTAGCCTTTTAAAATAATATACAACCCAATTTCATCCAATGTCTTCAATCTTTGCAGGACAATTAATTGATGGATATAGCCTAATTCATTGTTTACGGATATTTAACACTCACCACGAGACGGTTGGTAACCTTGGCGGCCACAAGCCCAAACGCCAGCACGTACAGGCAGGGATGGTTCTCGTACAGGTTCTCTTCGCTTTTCCTCCAGATTATGAACGCTGGCACGATCACCAGGGTCAACGGAATGACTGGAGACAGCACCGAAGTACCCTGTTGTTGAAACACCATTACAAACAATTAGGTAAGCTTCAGTCCAAAAAATTTATCCTTTTCAGTAAAATATTACCTTAAAATAACCTGGTTTTGTAAAAAAGTTTAAAACTAATATAATAGTAATTTTTTAATAAGCAATTTTAAATAGTTATTACAATAGTAGAGCCATTCCATTAAACTGATTGTTTTGTACCATAAACTTTAAAAATTAACCATCCAAACTACCAAATAATTAAACATTAAATAGCCAAGAAATACAGTAGAACCTCAATATGACAATTCTCAATGGGTAATACAAAACAGACGTCTTACCAAGGTGCTTCTCTAATTCAGTGTCTTACTGTCAAGGTCATTTTAAAGTGCAATTTCAATAATATCTCACTATATAGAAAAAAACCATAGAAATCAACCAATAATTAAAACATAATGTTATAATATTATGAAAATATTAGTTTGTTCTTATTTATGTTGACCGTTAACGGCATAAATTTAGGTTTTCCAGACATATTTCTATGATTCCTATTCTCTGCCACTACTACACTGATATGTAAATTTAACAAAACACTTCTTTGGTAGCAATCGAATCTTTACCAAACGCGAAGTAAATGAAATCAATGACTTTAGTTTTGACAGATGTCATGCAACTGATTGATAAAATGTGTCTTCGGAAGAAAGTGTAGGGAAGGGGTTTCCTAGAATTGAGCATAAAGGCATTGTTTACTTTAAGATAGGCTATCTGCTCAAACTGTGGGAACTAATTCATGAGAGAGGTGATTTGTGTTATAAAGGTTCCATAATGAGAGCCTTCGCACTACTGAGATTAGGTTCAGGTTACAAAATTGTTGCTATAGAGGTTTAAACATTTTGATATACGTGTTATAGAAGTTGATTATACAGAAACTGACAAAATACGTGCTATCAAGGTATTTGTATTTAAAAAAATTATAATATTTATATTATTATATCGAGGTATTTATATTATTAACATTGAGTGTTAGGGGAAATTCACGAGGACTAGAAAATATTCCTTGTTAATGCAGAAGTCGTGTTGTTGAGGGTTATGGTACCAAGACTCAACTGTACCATAATTTAACTAAATTTCCAGACTACCTTTAAAGTACTTTGTAGTTCAGCTGGGGAAGGCTCCGAAGTGGAAAATCATTACACATTTGCTGCTGGTGTACTAGATTCAAGGACAAGACAAGCAGAAAATATATATTTTTTTGGTTGTTATTTTTTGATACGAGTAAGAAAGTACTTCAAAGAAATACAAGCTTGGTTTAAACACTACAAGTTACTGTTACTTTATTGAAAGCCAACATTAACTGCAATATACACCTATAATAAACAATCAATTATACTATCCTTAGGTTTATTTTTAGATTTTTTAGATTAATCTGCCCTCATTACAAAATGTTCCACAACCCCTTCACTTGGGAACCATTTATCACTACCAGTTTTAAGGATAAAAAATTATGCAAGGTTATAAAGTTTAAGAGTTGTGTTGGTTTGAGCTGTTTTTTATTTCTTCTTTGCTAAAATGATCCATTCCGACAAAGTTAACATACTTTAGGCCCCTTTTATACATCGCGTCTTACGATGTGCGTCAAAAGACGAGCGTATAATAAATACATTGCATTATATAGAGGCATTTATACCCGGCGCCCGACGGTCGCCCACCGCGCATTATCCAAGTAACTTTTATACAGCGATTCACGCGACGGTGCGTGCCCAATAAGCGCCGACGAGCATCGCTCGACGCGATGTATATAAGGGGCCTTGGGTTTAAATTATAACCCAAATTGTGACCATTGTAGATAAAAAGCTGAGCATTTAACCATGTACACGTTCTATTGTTTTTATTATATTTGTATACTTAATATCTACCTTGTTGTAAGTTATCTGATTCCAACTATCATTGTATATTAAGAGCGTTTTGTTTTATACTCAGTCAAATCAGCATTATACCTTTAAAACAGTTCATTTAGTCTATTAGACACCATAACCATGTTCTAATAGATATGGAAATGTCTGGGCCAACTATTACCATTCAGTCAAGAAACTACAAACTATTTGTTTTGGAAGTTTTTAGAGTTTTTAGGGAATTTCCTTATGAGGAATATGCTATTACGATATCTATGGTAAGGCCTAGGCCCGGGATCATGTTACTTGGTTTCCATGACAACAGCTTCAAGAGAGTCTTAAACCCTAACATGGGTATATTTATGACGGTCCTTGGGCTAAGCCACGAGGGCTATAGAAACCAATGGGCGACAAACCTTCTCCATGAAATTTTCCAGGTATGTAGCGAGTTTCATGGCAAACGGTCCAGTGGTTTCCGGGTCCATAATTTATAAATTTACAAACAAAATTTGTTGATTATATATATATATATATATATATATATATATTATATATATATATATATATTATATATATATATATATATTATATATATATATATTATATATAGGTATACATTTATCTAAGTGTCCGTGGTTCTGATAACTTTTGGAAGGGACCTCCAATTTAGATGAAATTTGGTAAGGAGGTGTAAGACCAGGTCTATTTTCATGAGTTTGTGAACCAGCAAAATCGAGTTATGTAATTTCAAAAGAGTCCAAAATGTTTTTTTGTTTTTTTGCTTTTTTGACCTAATTTTAAAAATTTTTCAATTTTAACTTCAACTATTTAAATAGTTTTAAAAACAAACAATTTAGTATTTTGCATTTTTAACTTAGCTTAAATGGTTAGCCTATGGAGAAAATAGAAAAAAAGGTTTCCCATGTTATTTCTAATGGGAAATGAACAAAATCCTCTACCTTTCTTATTGACATAGATTGATAAAATTTTGTATCAATAGTCACTGTGAAGAGTTTAACTTACAATTTCTTACAAAACCCACATGGCAGCAAACCTACATATTCAACCCCATGATGATTTTGGGGAAATAATAAAATACCAAAATTCTGCTGGAAATGGAAATTCATTGAGTACGCAGGTTGGCTGCGACGGGGGTATTTTGTAGGTTTAAAATTATAAACTAACTAACTGTACAGTACTTAAAATGTAACTGTTATTAGTATTATCAACAATTAAATACAATAATTATCATGCATCATCCAACATCCAATAAACACAAAGGCAACAAATAATCAACATTTTTTTCATAACATGACACATACATGCAATTATTGACAACTATTGAAAAACTGGTAGTATAAGTTAAATCTTGTGAACAAAGATATTTTTTCAGGGGAAAATTTTCTGTCTCGTTTATGGGTTTGAATATCAAAGTACCTTTGCCTCTAAAAATAAAACTAGACCATACATGTTGAAGGTAAAATAATATTTAGAAATCAACGTAAATACCCTGCATTAATTATTTCAGAACATATTGCTATGTAATTTTGTGACAAAATTCCATCATTCTACTATTTTTGTCAATCAACATTATTGCTGATTAAAAGAAAAAAAAAAACTTACAACAAAAGCTCTACTTCTTTAAATAAGCGATACTGTTACCGATAATAAAATAGTAGCGAAACTCACGGCAACGGATGAACCATTTTTCCCGACGCCACCTGTGAAAATGACTGCCATGTTGGAATAGAAAAGGTAAGCAGCCACAACGGTTCCGACCAACCCAGGCGCCACCTTCCCCTCGAGGTCAAACCAAGGTAGCTGAACATCAAAACTCAAAATGCAACACACAACCACAATACGCACACCACACAAGGAATGGTATATGTACAAACATGGGACGAATCGCTCGCTACCCAAGCTTGTTCTACTCTGGGTTTACGGCTATTTGTACAACTGTTATTTGTAAGCATATAACAAATCACATTCAATACGAAATTAAAGGCAAAATTTGTCCATAGTAGGATAACCGAGACCATGTCCTCTCAAGTGAATAGGGCTGAGCTGTAAAAATCCCTAAATTTCACTGCAGATTCCCATGAAGGCAAAGAACAGAATTAAGAGAAGGAATAAGAAATAAGATATTTCTTGGCAGCAAAAATCAATGGAGTTAAACAAATTATCACACTGTTTTTAAAACTTCTTGTGTTAATGACAGATAGGAATTAAAGGGCAAACATCATTTTACAAGGTTTGATTTGTATTTATCTGTTAAATTTATGGGACAAGAAGAATTTCATGCTGTATATTTTGATGGTTGCATAAGATAGCAATAGCAAAACATTACTGTTCGTAAGGGGTGTGATAAAAAAGCTAGACATAATTATATCCTGTAAGTCACTTGTAATAACCAATATAAATAATGTAAACTAGTAGTTTATAGGCACAGAAGCCCCCTTTCATAAAATTAAAATAGGCCTTGTATAAACCATAGCAGATTATCAGTATTTCACAACAAAAGTTTCCTAGGATTTAAATTTATTTCAGAACATTTTAGGGATATCGTTTTAATAGACCATCCCCCACAAAAGCAACAATCCTGTACAGTACTATTAAGTAGTTCATTTTGTCTACTGTTAAAACCCATATCAATCCAACAAAACCAAAGGTCTTGGAAAGCATAGTCCTTGAGCTATCTATGATTACATATTAACGAGGTGGCCCGTGCCCAAATTGCGCATTTTATGTATGAGTGAAACTCATCTACAGTACGTAAATGTTGATTATGAAGTGACAGAGATCTATTTTTGTTTACTATCTGGCTTTCAAAATTCATCTATAGGTAATCAGCTGTTAAATTACAATTCACATTAAAGAACTTGCAATAAAAGTTGGTAAACATTTCAAAGCGCCCTCTAGAAATAAATCAAAGGCGAGGGGGGTGGAGCCCTAAACAATATGACCTTTTTAATTACTATTTGTCACTGCCTATCCTAAGCTTTAAAATGACACCTGAATCTTAAAAATCGGTTCAGTAGGTCGAGAGAAAAAGGGACGTAACAGACGAAACTCTCATAGAAATAAGATGATAGATATAATAACATAAAAAAGGCAAAAACCGTGATGGATGCTTTCCACCCTTTTCACTGTTGAAACACTTTTAATAATGTACATCATAATACACCATCCATTATAAAACCTTCTGATCGACTTGCTTTGTCCATAAGTTGAATGAATAGTTTTGCTCCTATCAGATTTTCTTATTTTTTAGTGACACCAAATTTTTTTAATATTTTTTAGTGAGTGCTTAACAAAGTACTCACTGCCAACATTCAACTGTTTTAACCAAAACATGGATTTTTGAGTAAACAGAGTAGATTTTATTGAACCCGTTATTCTTTTACAGTGGTTATTTTTAATTTAGTTCTTAATTTAGTTAGTTTTAGTTAATTAAGTTTTGGACATGGTTTTATTTTTCCTAGTCTTTAGGACAAATGTCCTTAATTTTAGCCCTTTCTTATCAGTCTGCCATTTTTTAAGAGCCAAAATTTTTTCTTCGGAAATTTTGCTTCGAGAATATCAATATTTGTTGACTGCCATATTGTAAATTTTATAATCAATATGTTATCATCACTCAATGTGATAGTTTGACTATCCTTTTAACCCTCCGAGCGTTCAATATAGCACCCCTGGAGCGTTACGCATTTTTTGAAGGTTTTGCATACTGTACTTTCAAATAAAAATTAGTAAAAAATATATTTTATGAAATAGCACTATAAATGTATATATTATATGAAAGTAGATCAAATGGACTACCTGACAATACAAAAAATTTTACCCTTACTTATAGTTACAAAAATTAGGCTATAGGTTAAAAATTATAAAATTACAAAAAATTTTGTTTATAACTTTGCTCTCCCCTAAAATAATTTTGTATACACATAATTAAAATTCCAAGATATACATTTTGTTTAGAATTTAATGCAGTTCAAGAAAATATATAATTTATATAGGCTAGAAGTATTTGAAAAAAATTTATGTTGAATAAAACCAAATATGTCCATTGGTACTTACCCTAATCCCATAAGAAACACATGTAAAATCAAGCTAGGAATATTACACTAATTCCTACTCATATTTATGATTATAAACTCGATAAAACATATTAATTTATTCCAATAATGTAAATTAAAGGTATTAGTAACACTTTTAATCATTCATAACCTTAAAACGATTGGTAAAATATGTATTTCGTTGTTTTACAAAGTTAGCAGATGGTAACAGTTTTTTTCCCAGATGTTTCATTGCATATTACACACAACCAATCACGTTCCACCATTTGAAATGGGTGTTTTTGGATAGCTTAGAATCTCCCGGTAACAGCGGTATCGTTCACGGGTCCGTTTGTGTTATTCACTATAAAGTTACGTCACTTTTTTGAAAAGTCGAAAAATCGACTCAAACGCTCGGAGGCCGAAAAGCTGGGCCGAAAAATCGACGATTAACGCTCGGAGGAAATCAAACCAGAGCACATGTTTTAATATAAACAAAATATGCGTTTTTCAAACTAATAACTTGCACATTGCGCCCGAATCACAATACAAACGCTTTTGCGACTTTGTACACTCGACTGGTAAACCATTAGATTTAATTTTGTTACTATTTAAATGACAATGCAAATTTAGCTGTTAATTTATAATAATTTGTTAGTTTGGTAACGCTCCTAGAGGAATTTTTTTTTTTTTTTTTAGTGTGTTTTAGGTACTATAGATAGCCCACTGGTCAAATTCATCCAAAATTTCAATTTTTTCTGGACCACAGAGGTTAAACGTTGTTGAAACATAAGAAAAATCAATATTTGACGACAACTCCCCGGTTCTATATGAGCTATGCAGCACCCAACTAGTTAAAAAAAAATTTAATAACTGAATGTTCAGTTCTTCCACTTTTATTAGCATTTCTTATTACAATTTAAGTTAAAATATAAATATTAAATCAATTACCATTCGTCCATAAGATTAATATTGAAACTTTAAAAGCCTTTAAGGCATAGCCCTGAGGGCCGATATAAATTACATTGGGTGTCTGCTCATACATAGGACCTTTCAGAGGTATGTGCAGATCCCCTATGATGCACACAAGCTTAGAAAAAAAGGAGGAAAAGATTTTTGCTTCTCTATTAATATATAGATAGATCTACAAACACCGAATCTTAACAATTCAGACAAACTTTAACAAATAATCTATCAAATCACTGTGGCCAAGTAGGATAGAAATGAACCGTCACTCCCAGCAAGAGTCTGAGCCTTGTGTCGAAGGTTCTTGAAGTTTCTTAGAGTCTGCCTAAGTGGAAACTAAAGTAGGTATGGGAACTTTTAGAATTTCAAGACCTAATATTCTACAAATTTTTCCTACCCATACTATGTGTTTTCTCCAATACTTTAATGAAAATGCAGGCATAAAATAGTTTTAAAACGATTCAGGAAAAACCAAAACAGAACAATTCCAAGCAAAGGTTTTATTAGACTAGGGGGCACGTGCAGCGCAATAGGCTTCATTTATCAGAGAAACTGTTGATCAAACCTTGCTTCATGGTAATTTACTGAGTTACTTTGAATGAAAATAAAATTGTAGTGAAAATCAGATGACATAATATTGGTATTTAATTCATCAATCTTCATCAATAATTCTCCAACTTCTTAATGTGATAGTGTTGAGATTTGGTGGTCGTTCTTTTAGTCCAAATTAAATAGAATTACGTGATGGTTCTTAAGCCGAGTTGTCTCAAGATGACTGTAGTGGCACAGGTGAACTACATCCCATAAGAGCAATGGTGCCAATTTCTGCAACAACTACTGTTGTCACCTCCGAGTATGTAGCGGTTAAAAAAGTGTTAAAAAGTCAACATTTTACTCTTTGCTATCTGTAAGTGTAGCTAATGCTGCAGGAAACAACAATTGTTTTCATTTGCATTGGTGATTGTTTGTCTTAACCGTAACTATAGTACGGAGTTAACCAGTTTAAAAGGGTAAAATTTATAATTGGATATTTACCTTGATTGTTAATTGTTAATTTGATAATTATCTAATGGTGTTTTTTTAAAAAATAAATAAAATGTAAAATAGATTAATATGGCGTTGTTACGATAAATATCGTACCTATAGCAACACTGCTTCGTCTACTTATTCAGTCAGCTGCATAATGGTAAATATTATGACTTGACTTCCGCTTTAGTTTTTACACTTCATATCCGGGGGAAAAAAAACAGTTATACAGCAGACCTTGAGAAGCAGTTAGTTATGCTTTTACTCTACCGACCTTGGATTTGTCTTATAGCCTCTGCCCAAAAACTCCAATAAAATTTAGAATGAATTCACAGATGTTGATCTAGATAGTTCATCACACAAAAATGTAAATGATAACATAAGAAAAATCAATGTTTAACTACAACTCCCCTGTTCTGTATGAGCTATGCAGCACTCACTGTGGCTGTTTTTGTAGTAATGTAAGAGTTAGTGAATGAACCCACACTATTACTAATTATAACAAACCAAATCCTTTTCAACTTTCCATGGCGTTACAGTAATTAAATAAAGAAATCATAAAAGTAAGGAAAACCTACATTTTTCTTGGAGTGAACACTTTTGGTTTGTTGTGGTATTTATATTTTGGTTAAAATTTCTCTTTATTGAAACCATTTTTCCAATAAGCTTGTTATCTACACTGGAGGTAAATACTTTTAAATGTTGTCTCTTTAAAAAAAGTGTTTTAATATGTGTAGCATTCTGCATTAAATTTATGATAGTATCACAGTAAACAGGTTATTAAATTTACACCTACAACCAAACTACCTATTTAGTTAGGTTGACATTTCGATAAAGGTATAGAAACTATCCCTTTTCCTAGTTCACAGCAGTTTGAAAACCCATGCACAAACAGTTAGTGTTCTATTTTCATTTTTGTTAACTTTCGTTGTTGTTCCAATACCAATCTGATAATTCATAAGACCCACGTCAAAAATTTCGATTTCCAAACTTGTTTTTGAATAAGAAAATTAATTTTTCTGGGGTTAAGTTACTAAACTTATTTTTGTGCCCAAATACCCATAAATACAAAGTTCAAGCAAAATCTACCTGCTACATTTAGAGAAAAAGATCAAACACACAATTTGTTCTACATAAAAGACACTTCTCGTATTAAAAGTATAAAATTGTGTTGATATTTCAGTACCATTAGGTTAATTGCCTCTATTCAGCTAACTTTTAACATGTGTTTGTCTGTTTTATTTTGCAATTCAATATAAATTGTTCCCCATGTTAATCTTATGGACAAAAAACGATCTTTAAGGGCTTCCCGTGCCCTTCAGAGTAAAAAAATCAAAAATCTTAAACCTTAATGCAAAACTACAAATTGGGACAAACATTTTGACATCTCAAAAATTAAAATCGGTCCACAAATAATGGAGGAGTTTTGTTACAAAAAACAGCCCTCACGTATTAATATAAGAGATGCTCCTTCCTAGAGGCTTTATTTCCTAAAGGTAACATATTCCTATCTTGCCATAACACAAGAAGATTGTGAACGATAATGAAAACATCATATAGGAAAGAAGATAACTTTTGATCTCTTACAAGTAAAATATGACAGTTATTTCCTTTGTTGTCAAAATGCTGTATCTGTCAGAGTCAAGGTCATCAACCCATCATGCGATGCACTTATCTCATAAACAAAGCCGGACACTTTTTGCCTAATGATAATGCAATGCTGGCAGCTTCCATTGTTGGTTTTATTATTAATTTTTTTCACCAAACCATGCTCTAAACCGAACTCTTCAAAGTAATAGTAATTTCACAAAGTTAATAAATGGTCAATTTATTTAAGAGTGATTTTACCATGTATTGCAAGCATCTATTTATAAAGGTTTTGCCCTTAGCTATTGTTTGTTTGTGGCAACTGTGTTCAACTGATTTTGTTAAAAGTTAGAAGGAAGTCAAGTTTACAGAAAATATCTTACTTTGCCTACTGGATTCATCAACCATGGATTTAACTGGCAATAGAACCAAATAAAATGCATTACCTTGCGTTATCTTAAAAAAAATCAGCACCTTTAATTTAAAGGCTAAAGTAATAATTGCCTCCTTCAATAACTTTAAATTTCCTTAAATAATTTATTAAATTTTTAATAAAGTCAAAATTTATAAAATAATATTCTTTGAATTCCAACGGGGACTACAACGGGGACTGAATTTCACGACTAATCAAAATTATTATCAACAAAACCAACAATACAGCTCAAAATTAAAGAAAATCATTGTATTTTAAATAAGTCCTGATCGCTGCACCTATCCATAAACTGTAAACAGTGGTATGACAAAGTACATAAATAACAGGCAAACAAGCTATTGTGTACTCAATCAAGGAGCTAGCTGACAGTGCGGCCACATGCACGACTGACACAGTTACTAGCTGACCAAGACGATCGGACCGATATCACCAAACTTACTGCCACTGAAGAGCCGTTTTTACCGGCCCCGCCTGCCAGGAATCTTTGACAAAACTCAAGGAAATTTTTGCCATAGCCCAAAAAGAAAATAGCTCCAAAGCTTTGATTGTACTGCAAGTTGATGAAACTCATCTGGGAAAGCAAAAACTTATTAGTTTTAAAAGATATTATGTTACATGGTCAAAAGCGTTTTTATGGAGAAAAATGTTTTCTCAATGTACAGAACCAGTAATTTACATGACATATATAAACTGAATTTCAATTTCTAATTTACATGACAAGAGTAAGCTGAATGTGAATTATAACAACATAGGCTATGGATGAAAACAGTACATATTTTGTGTGTGAAAGAAAAAATAATTTAGGTTTAAAGGTTTAAAATTTAATCAAACTATTTTTTTATTAACTTTAACAATTTATACCTAATTATCAAATGTATGTATTTATAACAAAAAAATTCTTTTAATCGTATTAATTCAGGACTAAAACCATCTAATACTCATCATTTTATAGACACAGGGTAGAGCGCCTACAAAAAGAAACAGCAGAGGGAGCCAATATAGGGGCATTTTGATAAGTAAATTGAAATAGACAATAAATGGAATCCTCTAACACTGAACCCGCAAGAATTAGAAGGAATCACCAGGAAGAATTGACAGCCCGGTTATTTACTTAAAGTTAAGGGACACATACACTTAATCTGGTATTCTTAAGGATGTTTTAACATATTCCCCCGGTTGGATCACATTACAATGGGGCATAACTCAAGTATTGTTAGTCATCATGCAGCTAGGTCCCCACTCTCCACTCGCCACTTACTGCCACTGTGGATCCGTTTTTCCCCACGCCCCCTGTAAAAATCACTCTGAAGATATGGTAAAGTGATATGGATCCACAGACTATTGTCATTAAAACAACTCCAAAACGGATTTCCATAAAATCAAGAAATCCAACCTGAAATAGATAAAACTTAACGAAAACGAGCAAATGTTGGAATTTTTAGCATGGTAGATATAAATAAACTTAAGAATGAAGAAACATTTGGAATTTCAAAAACAGCATCCTTAATATTCATGTACTTTGAATTGATGTCCTAGAGATAAAAAAAGACATTTTAAAAAGACACGCTCTAGAAAAACTTTGGGAATACTTAAAAATTGTTAATATATGAATGTCTGTTTACTAAAAACAAGTATATTCGAGACAATTGTTTATCAACAGCATAATTCAGTTTCTCTGCAGATTCATCAAAAACATATTTTCAATATTGGAAAAATTTCAGGAGCAAAAAAACTGTAAAATTTTGAAATATTAAGGAAGGCTTAAACCAGGGTTTTCATCCTCACTGCTTCAATATAAATTGACATATCAATTGTCGAATGAAAGACAAAAATTACGTGACAGTATGATAACACTCTTCTATTGTGTTCTTCAATGTGTCAAATTCAACAACTCAACTCGCAAGTCAACTGAACTCTTGTGCTAATATCATAAACACAACTTGTAAACTGAGGTATGATCTGATGTTTAACAGATTCATATTAACAGCCTGCTTTAAAATGAAATGGACAGATTGAAATTTATGGCGTTATTTTAATTTTAGATAAAAGGTCTTAGGACAAAATTAGGCTTACAATTACAATTAATGGAAATCAACATGTAGAGATACATACCTTGTTAGACCAAACTTGAGAGCCGAAAATAGCAGATATCATATGAATCAACATTATAGTGAACTGAGCTTCAGTCACATCTACACGTCCAAATCTCAGCATTCCTATAAGGGACAATATTGTAAAAAATAAATAAAAATAGCACAAACTAATTGTCGGTTGACAACTTATATTATGATTTAAACATTGATTTTCTTTCAAAACTCTCAGTGGCAAAGCACTAATGTCCAAACATTGTTTTTCCTTTTTATTTGTAGTGACAGCAAATTTTTGGGACTTTTACGCCATAATCCATTTGTTTCACTGAAAATTCATGCCTCAAATTGTATTGCAAACTTAAAGAAGGCAATTGTTATCAAATTGAGCCAAATTGTTGGGTAAAACATTGGGTTTTTATATACAAAATAATATTAAGAACCATTGTGGGAGTTATACTGGTACTCGTTAGGCCAATCTTTTTTTTCTGACTGTAGTGCAAATACTTACAACACTTTATATAATTTTCGCTTAAGCTTTTTCAAAACCTTATGATATTTCATAGAGTTCACTTAAACATCAAATACAATTTTGTACTTGTGACATCATCATCAATTTGTATTGCAGAATAGTAACGTTGGTTTAGTAAGGTAACAGCTTTAAAATGATCCACACACTGATTAAATATTTCAATTGAAAAAAGGAATTTTCAGTTTACTAGTCAGTTGCTCACCTGAAACATATGTCTGCCAATGTGCACAGTAAAACAGTGTTACTGCACAGAAACACTGGAAAAACATCCATGCTGGGCAGTGACCCAACTGGACGGCTATGCAAGCTGACAGAGCGACAAACACTGCAACAAATAATTGCCTTTATTAACCCTTTCACAGTATGGACATTCCTGAACTTCCAAACCACCTGTGCATTGAGGAGTAGCCAATTATAACTTTCAAGTAGCCCAAAGGAGTAAGATAAAATTTGTTGATTTTGCACCAAAGCTCTTCTTTTATGTAAGTTTTAGCAGTATCAAAAGTAAATTTAGTGGAATATTGTTGTCCCTGATTTCATTATTTCTTAGTCAATGTTTTCAATGTTGAAGTTTCTATTCATTTTTACAATTAGAAATTTAAAATACTACTACAAAAGACTGCAAAAGCACTGTAACTAAGCTTGTAGTGTAATGACCGCCGACAAGTGACGAGTTACAACGCTAGCGCAGCAGGTGGCAGAAGTGGCATTTCACAGCACTAATAGGCCATGCCCTAACCTCTATTTGTGAGAAAGTCCCTAGCTCCTCTCATAATTCAATGAATTAAAACCTATTAATAGGTTTAATTTTGAGTTATTTTTTTATATAAACTTGTTAAAAAGTTGTTCTTTTCTCATTTGTATTAAATAATTGCTAAAAAATTTAAATACCCAAGAACGTTCCAGGACATCTACACTATTTTTTAACAGTTTGATTATTGACGTTCCAGAACGTCCATCCATACTCATTTTCCATGAAAGTATCTTACCCATCAAGGTTTAAAACACAAAAAAATTTAATAATTCACCATAAGTGGGACAAAAAGCAAATATTGTTACCAAATTGCAATTTTGAATTATCAATATTTTAAAATTACCTTTCTTAATAATTTTATGTAAGTTTAATTTGGGTAGCCTATCTACGATTTTTTTCATTTTAACTATGCAAGTTTGAACTTTCCCAAAGAGAAACAAGCATTTTGAGGAAAAATTCCCTGCAAAGGTTTAATAAAACTTAAAATTTTCAATTAGGTTAAATTTAATTTTGTATCGATTTTGTTATGACAAAATACAAAACATAGTAAACATCTATAGACAAGATCAATTAATTTACATTCCAAGGCAATTTTAAAGCTCTATTCAGTTCAGCATGTGAACTATGAAGTTCAGCTTAGTATTTACAGGTCTTTTTTATTCCAGTACTGTATATCAACTAACTGGTATTGTGTAAAAGAGCAAACAAATAAGAGAGATTGAAAGACAACTTAGGCTTACCTAGTACAAAGTATCATAGTCGGTTTAAAAAGACATTCAATTTGATAACAGAATAAATAGTAACAAGGTAAGTTTATTTGAACCCTTATGGAGTGAATGAAAAGTAGGTACCGTATTATAAATGGCAACAAATATAACCCATTAAATCTTATGAGGTAACTAAGGTTAAATTGGCATACCTGTTGATATAGAATCGCAGCCATGGTCAAAAAGTTCACCTAGTGGTGACGAAGAATCAGTTCTGCGCGCCTGCTTTCCATCAATGGCATCAAGACTCTGATAGATGAATAGTCCAACCGCACAAAGACAAAAGGCCCATCCTGGTGCCTACAAATAGGGACAATTTTGAAATGAAAAAGTTTACCAATATATAAATGGTCTCATCCTGGTCCTATAAAATTGATCAATTTTGAAAAAAATGTTCTTAAAATATATTTTAAGAACATTTTTTTCATAATCACAAAAACATTCTTGAAATTTTTTTAATTTTTTCCTGAAATATTGGAAAGAAGTTAATTTATGCGTAAATGATTATTTTTATGAGTGAAACGTTCTTAAAACATCAATTTACGACATTTTTATTCTTGAGTATTTTTTAATTTATTCAATGGTTTTGGAGATATGAGCAGATAAAGTTTGCCCCATGTTATTCTTATGGAACTAAAAATGAATTTTAATTGCCTCTAGCTCTCTAACCGTTAGGGTTAGAGAAAAAGGGCATAGAATAAAAAAAGTCTTAAAATCACATGAAAATTTCAAAAACACTAAAATGTAGGGTGTTCCATAAGAAATTTTAAAGTTGGCTGCCATATTGGAAAGATGGCGGGAAATTTTGAAAATTGAAATACATACCTGAAAGCAAAATAAAAAAGTAAAGGGGGTCCCCCATAAGAAGTATACTGTCAGATATAGAATAAAAAAGTTAGCTATTGGATCACTTTAAGAAACTCACCCTGTATATATAGGGTCATAGGATGGAAAAAAAGTCTGGAAACGGTTTAATATCTTTAAAAGTATTGAAGTAATGAAACTAAAACTTTGCAAACTTATTTTGAGTGACAAAGTCTACTGCCTGAACTACTTTTTGTCCTTAGGACTCCAAGGGGGGACGGCCCATAAGGAGTCAGAAGAAAATCTTAAATATAAGCATAGGTCAATATATACATCAAATTAAAGGTCTCTAAGAATAGGGAACAATGCCGCAAACCCGACCTCAAAAGGATGACCGAGTCAAAAATGGCAGGCAATCAAACTTTTCATTAAAATCATATTGCTGAAAACAAATACCCCCGTCGCAGCAGACCTGCATACTCAGCGAATTTCCAATGGAATTTTAGGTTATTTACTTTCCCCATAAAAACACCATAGGATCGAGTATGTAGGTTTGCTGCCATGGGGCGTTGTTAGAAAATCTAAGTTAATCAATAATTGGTGAATGTAAACACAAAATTGTATCAAGCTCTGACAATTTTTATTTCCCCATAAACCCCATGGGGGTGAGTATGTAGGTTTGCCGCCATATGGGTTTTGTAAGCAAGTATAAATTAAACCCTATCTAGATAATGTACATACCAAATTTGACTAAGTTATGTCAACAAATAAGTAAGATATAGGGTTTTCTTGATTTCCCATAAGAATAACATGGAAAACACATTTTTGGATTTTCTCCGTAACCATTTAAGCTAAGTTAAAAATTCAAAATACTAAATTGTTTGTTTTTTTAAGCTCTTTTGAATGGTTTTAGTTAAAATTCATGAATTTTTAAAATTGAGGTCCAAAAATGCCAAAAACCCAATTTTGACCCCTTTGAAACCCCATAAAACCCCGTTCCCATAACCCGACAATGCTGGTTTGCGAACTCATGAAAATAGTTCACCTGGTCTTACACCTCCATACCAAATTTCATCAAAATCGGAGGTCTCCTTCAAAAGTTATCAGTACCACGGACACATAGATATATAGATATATAGATAGATATATAGATATATAGATAGATATATATATATATATATATATACATATATATGAAAAGGAACGAACGGTGTTTTTGGCTTCTGGGGATCTCAAAATGAAAAAGTAAATTGGTCCCGGGCTTAGGTCTTACCATGGCTACTACCGTAATAGCGTATTCCCTATAGGGAAATTCGCTAAAAATGCAATAACTCCCGATACACTCAACCTTTTGAGGTCGGGTTTGTGGCAAATTGCTTAGAATGCAAAGCCCTTTAAAATGATTTATCATATGACGTAAGCCAAATGAGTTTCCCTGACTACTACCACAAAGGGACATCCCTAAAGGAAGTCTTGGGAAAAACTTCATTGGCCTACGTCATATATCATTTTAAAGGGCTTTGCATTCTAAGCAATTTGCCACAACCCGACCACAAAAAGTCAAGTATATCGGGAGTTATCGCATTTTTCGTTTTCAGCAATATGATTTTAATGAAAAGTTTGTTTTGGAAAAAATTTATGACAAACCAAATAGGCCTACTTTAATTTATGATGGAAAAATATTTTTAAAAAAGAGTCTTTTCTAAGACATTTTTTTGTTGGGACATGTTCGTTTGATAAAAAATGTTCAGAGATAATGGGTTTGAAAATTGTTCCACGTCATTTTGTGGGAAAAAACTAAAATTCAATCACCAAATTATCTCCTAAACCGTTAGAATTATAGCTACAAATTAAATTGTAAAGTTGTCTTAACGTCTAGGTTCTAACGAAACATGATTTTAAAAACGCTAAGAGAAACATATCTTCAATTAGACCGTTTCTGCATTTTATCATTAGTAACCTATTTTGTGTCTTTATTATTGTTTTTATAAAGGGGGCGATCTTTTGCCGAGGAACTGGGTCAGATCAAATCGCAGGCCAAACCGGAAGAGACCGACACCACTATCAAGTCCATCCGGCGAACCCAGAACGGAGATGTCCTCCTCGAACTGGGGAAGTCAAAGGACAAGATTGGGTTTGCCGCTTCCCTCAAGACTGCGTTTGGGGACAAAGGCTCCATCAAGGCCCTAGAACCGAAGTGTTCGGTAGAGGTTCGGGACCTTGATGCCCTCTCCACCGAAGAGTTGTTTGATTAAGGTGGCACTCCTGGAGATACCGGCTGTTGGACTGAGGGTGTGGCTGACAAAGTCTAACCGAAGTCAACTCCGGATGGCTGTTGTTGAGATGGGCGAAAGGCATGCCAATAAGCTGCTTAGCCTTCAGCACCTCAGAGTCGGTTGGGTCAGTTGCAGGCTCAAACGGAGGGTGGTAGTAACGAGATGCTTCCGTTGTCTCGGTTTCGGCCACTCCTCACGAAACTGTAAAGGGCCCGACAGGAGTGCCAACTGCTTCCAATGTGGAAGCCAGGACCACAAACGTAAGGAATGTTCATCGAGCCCCTCTTGCTTCCTCTGCAAGGATTCAGGCTCCAGTTCCCTTGTTCACTTACCCGGGTCTGGTCAGTGCGGTGCCTTCAGAGCCACACTCTAATAGGCAAAAAGCAGCGGTGGGTAATTCGCATCCTCCAGGCCAACCTTCATAGATCGTGGGGAGCTGATAACCTTCTAGATCAGCTCGCCTGAGAACTTGGTGCTGACGCGCTCCTTATCAGCGAACAGTATCGGGACAGAGACCCAAACAATTGGATCTCCGACAGCCTCGGTACTGCTGCATTTTGGGCACGTAATTCACAGGATTTCTCGGTGCGGAGTCACGGGTGCAGCCGAGGATTCGTCTGGGTTCGGTGTAGGGACGTGACTATCTTCAGTTGCTACCTCACACCCAACGAGGCCGACCAGGACTTCCACGACAAGATAGATGCGTTCTCGGCACCACCGGGCATGTCGTCGTTGGTGGCGATTTCAACGCCAGGGCCGTCGAGTGGGGAATGCCCTCTACCAGCTCCCGGGGGAAATACATCCTGGATTTCATCACCAGGGCCGGTCTTGTCGTCCTCAACCAGGGCAACACAACTACTTTTCGGCGCCCCGGGCAGAGAGGCACGATCCCAGACTTTTGCGTCTGAGTAGCTCGGAAGGAGCGACTCAGAAGCCGGTGACGGCTTCTCTCGCTGAAATTTCCCTTCCGACTCTCAGGGAGCCGGAAAGGGGTGTTTCCGGCTCCCTGGAAAACCGCCAGGCTGGTACTGATCAGCAAGGGCAAAGGTGATCCCGAGCTGCCGTCGTCCCACAGGCCTCTCTGCAGAGAGGCCACGGTGTTTGGACACGGCTGGGAAGCTGTTCGAGAAACTGATCCGTTCCCGCCTGACTTCTGCCGGGGACTTATGCCCCCGTAAGTACGGCTTCAGAAAGGGACGGTCAACGATCGACGCTATCACCGAAGTACAGAGAGCTGTGAAGAGAGCCGAGAGCCACAACCATTTCTCCCACCGAGTAGTGCTCCTTGTTACGCTTGATGTCAAGAATGCCTTCAACTCGGCGAGGTGGGTCGATATGTTGGATGCGCTTCGCAACACCTTTCGTATTCCTGCATATCTTTTGCGACTCATCGAGGATTATCTCCGCTCTCAAAGCCTGATTTATGACACGAGGGACGGAACGCGGACGATGGAAGTCACTTCTGGTGCCGCGCTAGGTTCAATACTCGGCCCGGATCTCTGGAACGTTGCCTATGACAGCCTCCTGAGGTCTGAGATGCCTGCGGAAACCACTTTGGTTGGGTATGCTGATGACGTCGCAGCTCTCATTGCTGCACGCAACGTTGAGCTGGCCCAACTGAAGTTGAACCGAGTTATGCGGGTGGTCAACAACTGGATGTCCGATCACGGTCTCTCGCTTGCTCTCAGTAAGACGGAGATCGTGATTCTCACGAAGAAGAGGATCGACACCGTCATCCCGTTTTGAGAAGGAAGGGAGGTGGTCCAATCAACCCGTGCTGCCAAGTACCTTGGGGTTATGGTGGACACCAAGTTAAGCTGGAGGGATCAGATCTTCCGTACGGCGGACAAGGCCGCTAAGGTAGTGACTTACCTTAGTAGGCTGATGGCCAATGTCTGCAGAAGACGTCTGTTGATGTCCGCGGTCCAGTCCGTGCTCCTTTACGGGGCAGAGGTGTGGGCAGGCACTCTAGATAAGGAGTGCTACAGGTTGCGACTAGCCCGGGTTCAGCGTCAAGCTGCGCTCCGGGTGTGTTCCGTCTATTGGACAGTGCCCGAGCCTGCCGTCCTGGTGGTCGCCGGAGTCATCCCTGTCAAGCTTTTGGCAGGGGAGAGGAAAGCGATTTATCAGAGACAAGGCGAGATCGGCAAGGACACGGCAAGAACAGAAGAGCGCTCCCTAACCTTCCAGCAGTGGCAACACAGCTGGGAGCACGACACCCGAGAACGATGGATTGCACGACTCATCGAGCAGGTCCAACCATGGGTGGAAAGGCGTCATGGCGAGGTGGACTTCTACATCACACAGTCAAATGTGAGAATCTTTGGATAGACACTGGAGAATTCTGGGGTCACTCTCGGATCATTCTGACTGTACAGGGGAATGTTTTGGATATGCCCTCGGACTACATGTCGGTCAAATATGCCTTCGGTAAGTCATTCAGGGTCCTTCTTCCAGCGAGGGAGGATTGGCTGTCTGGAGGAAACCCTCTTCCACCTGCGGATCTGGAATGGTTCACAGATGGGTCCAAGGTAAGAGGAGGAACAGGAGCTGGAGTACATGGGGTGCAAGCGGGGGTAGGGATTCGTCTCCCTATGGGGATGCATCCCATGGTGTTCCAAGCGGAGGTTGCTGCGATAATGGAGTGCGCCAGAGTAAACCTGTCAGGGACAGGAGCATTTCCATTTTCTGACAGCCAGGCAGCTCTAAGGGCTCTGGACTCCTGCGAGTTCAGGTCAAAGATCGTCTGGGACTGCTTCACCACAGTATCTGCGCTAGGTAGATGCAACAGCGTGACGCTCTGCTGGGTCCCTGGTCACACAGGGATACCTGGGAATGAGGCTGCGGACGCCCTTGCCAATGCAGCTTCATCTTCAGAATTTACTGGTCCGGAGCCTTTCTGTGCTGTCTCTCGTGAGTATGCGTGCCAAGCGGTCATGTCATGGGCGAGGGAGGAGCATCGTAAGGCCTGGTTCAGACTTCCTCAATTGAGGGTAAGTAAGCTCATGCTTCACTCTCCATCTCGGAAAATTGCCTCCAGTATTCTGCAGCTGGAGAGGAGGCAAATTAGACAGGTAACAGGGCTTATAACAGGACATTGTTCTTTAAGGAAGCACCTGCAGCGCTTGGGTCTCTACAATGGTGACCCGGTATGCAGGAGGTGTGGGCAGTCAGAAGAAACTGCTGATCACGTGCTGTTTGACTGTGGGGAGCTGGAAGAGGCTAGAGAGAGGGCCCTTGGAGGACTATGGAGGGGCACTTTCCTTCCTCAAGAGGAGCTTGTCTGCAGGATACAGAAGTTCATCAAGTTTTTAAACAGGGATGAGCTCTGAAACTACATTAGGGGAGCGCAAAAAGCCCTTGCGGCTGACGCGCCTTGGGATTAGGTCCGCCCCATTGAATGAATGAATCACACAGTTCCTGGCAGGTCACGGCTATTTCAAGTCGTACCTGAACCGGATGGGCAAGACCGTTCACCGGATTGCATATACTGCCCGGGCGTTCCCGATGACGGGGAACACACCTTCTTCCGCTGTTCGCGTTGGGAAATGCCCCGCCTGGAGGCCACAAGAAAACTCGGTGTTTTTTCGGTGGACACGGTCTGCCAAAAGATTATGGAGGATGAGGGCAACTGGGATTGTTTGTCAAAGTTCGTCCAGGGCATCCTCCTGGAAAAGAAAACCGATTTGGACCACGAAGTGGCCCAGATCCCTTGACCGAACGGCTGGATAAGGAGCGAGCCCCATGGGCGTAAGCCAAATTTAGGCCTAGCCTGACGTAATGTGATTTCCAGGTTAGAATCCTAAAGAGTAGAGGAGGTTTTTTAGTGGGTAAACCCGTTTTTTAGGGGAGTCCCACACTACAGGCTGGCCACCTGTGTGCGTAATGCATTTTCCCTGCCTCTCCCTCAAAAAAAAAAAAAAAAAAATATTATTTTCATGTATCGATAGGCACACACAGGAGTTAATTATATTTAACAACATTCTATTACAAAATCATAATTATTTACCGGTACCCAAAATTAAGATGACCGAATAAAAAAATTAGAAAATATAGTCCGGATTGGCATCTGAATCATCACCCTCTCTGAAGTAGCCATTAATTTCGCTGTCATCCGCCATATATTTTCGTATCTGGTCACTAAAATTTGGCACACCAGGCCTCACAGCCCTTCTCTTACCACATCTAGCCATTTTGTATCACTAGGTGTTTAGTTACTTACAAAAATAGCAAAACACAATACATTTCACTACAACACAGTAAGAGAAACTCACAGACACGGTAAATTTAACCAACCGTATTCATAAAAAACGCATGGTCCATACAACACCGTCGAGCAAACTGAGTGAATGTAACCTTGAAGGACAGAGTATTGTGGGGGAGGAAGGTACTGTATTAGAAGCGGCAGCTCTCATGGCCCAGTAGTTTAGCCACTATTACAGTGCAAAATTACTCATTAAAATTTTACCGATGTTTCGTTGTAAGTGTTAAAATTTCATGTGAAGAACCCATACATTTATTACAAGGGCCAAAGCTCATTTCTGTAGGACTTCCAAGAGGGACATCCCTTAAAGGGTGTGTAAAATTAAACATCTTTTGCCCCTTTCACATCATACACCATTTTAAAAGTCTTTGCATTTGGAGTAATAAACCACAAACCCGACATAAACTGGTTGAGTATTAAGAAAGTTAATGCATTTTTAAGTTTTGCCCAAATGATTTTAATGGAAATTTTGTTTGTCTACCATTTCCGTCTCGGTCATCCGTTTGAAATATAGTTTGCGGCATTGTAAGTTACTCTGCTAAGTAAGACCTTTAATTTATTACCAAACTCGACCTATGCTGCTATTTAAGAATTTTGTCTGACTCCTCAAGGGCCATCCCCCTTAATATGTAATAAATAAGGGAAAATTAGTGACATTCGGTGTAGGAAGGTGATTTCTGGTACACCCTGCACAATGGAGTCACTGACAATTGATAGAGCGTTTTTTCATCAGTTTACTTATAATTGCACAGTTGGTTAAAAACGATTCTAAAAATTTTAAAAGGGGTAGGCTATATTGGTTTGGGACATCCAATAAAGTTAAGGCGCTTTGACACAGGAGGCTTGCAAAAATAGTAACAACATACCCGCACATATTTTTGGCCCTAACAAACAAACTACTTAGGCCTAGATTCCCAAGTTGAATTTTTCTACAGGTTACTTAAGCTTATGTGTTTTAAACATACATAGAAAAACATATTTTTTCAAAATTTTAAAAATTAAGCCAACCTGTAACATTTTTAAAAACTGCTTTTAGAAAACATTTATTTTGAGAAAAAAATATTTGTTATAACTAGGCTAAGTTATAAGTACGGTACTTAACTTATATGTTGTACAATATAAAAGCTATATAATTTGAAGCAAAACTTTATGTCCCATCATGATTACAAGCTGAGATATTCTCGTTTCAAGTTAATAACGTCTTCCAAAATCCGCGTTTTTTCAAACTTTGCAATTTTAGGCCTAAAATACATCTCAAAATATACATAAGTCAAAAATCTGGAATTTTAAATAAAAACTCATTTTATGGCCTAAAATAAGTGCACAAAATTTCATTAAGTTTTGAGAACATGAGGTTAGGAAAAAAAATACTTTCGCCTGGTGTGTTTTTAACTAGAGCCTAACTTTTTTTATGTTCTAGGCCAAGATATTTCTTCCACCTCAAGTCAGGGTCAGATTCCAGATACCGAAAGGTCGCGAATTTATTTTTATTACTCGAGATTTAAAAGGTCCGCAATAATTTATTAGGGTACAGTTTCATATAGCGCCTACATTTCTAACGAATTGAAATATTGATCGATATGATCGATATATCGCATCGGATCGATCGATATATCGCATCGGATCGATCGATAAGATTGATATATCGCATCTGGTCAAATTTTTAGGTATCTTCTTATATAATAAAAGAGTGTATTTAAGGGTCTAGAGAGAGAACTACTGAACGGATCGAGGTCGTTTTGGTGTCAATGGATTTCTTATGATCCCTAGATGATAGGAATAATATGGTATCCCTCGGAAATTGCCTTATAAAGCCGCAAAATGAAAATTAGACCTTATTTAGACCAATCTAAGACGTGATTTTGTTGATTTGTTTACTGCTCCAGGTGATCCATATCTTACATTGAAATTTGACACCACTGCTGCTTTACAAAGTGTTTTTGTAAACAAAACAGACAACTTTTCATTTCTATGATAATTGACAGATACAAATGAAATCAAGGACACGCAATGTTGAAGTGGTTTTTAAAGCAGTAAAATAAATATTTAACAGCTGATGTTAAAAAAAATTTTAGTTGCTATACTATATAGAGAGTTTATTTAATATAGGTGATTAAATTTATGTATTTAAACTTACAAGTTATTTATTAATACCTATTTGTTTAAACATATGTTTTTATAACTATCAACTAATGAGCTTTATGTTTTGAAATGTATAAACATAATCTTTTGATCGTGAAATTCTTAAAATTCGAAATTTTATTTTAATCCATTAAGTTTTGTCATAACTAAGTTATATAACTTCCTTATATTCTTATTTTTCATCCTTTTAAGGTCGCGTAGGCTTATGATTCTACATGTTTAACAGTTGGTTTATTGTTCCCACTAATATAAACAATGGAGTACAAAAATATGAAAATGGAACTTTGAACTGGAAGAAATATATCTTGAAGTATACAATAAGAAATACCAAGAATAAGGAAAGGAGATGGAAGTAAAGTGGAAACCAAAGACAAAGAATAAACATTTTGAATAGTGTTTTAGTGAAGGTAAAAAATCTACTACTGTATACGATTGACTTAGAGGACAAAGCAGTAACACTTAGTATATCCAGGAATATACACTTCTATACAATTGTGTGAAAAATTCAAGTGAGAACTTGAAAGCAAGGTTCAATTAGATGCATAAACATTGTGGAAGAGCCCACAGAATGGTGCTCAGCGGTGGTGATACCAAAACCTCTGCGTGGATCTATCTGATATAACAAAATGAAACAAGAACGTAAGGAGGGAAACGTGCAATCAGAGATTGAAGACACACTTAATCAGATTGGTAAATCTTTGTTTAACAAATAAGATACAAATTCCTAATTCTGGCAAATTAAATGGACTCTGAGTCAGCGAAATTGTTCCAATAAGTTAATTGGCCATACAACTAGAATGGAATAAAGGAAATACAATTAAAAAACCTTTAATCATTATCTTTTTTTTGTAAAGTCTTATAGGTCTACTATATTGTAAAACCATAGCAAGTATTATAAACTATTTAAACTTATAAACTACTTAAACTTATAAACTATTAATGATATACTAGAGATCGCCTCTTGATCGAATTAGACCACAATTTCAGATGATCTGGACCCAAGAAGTTTAAAAACATTTTATAACTGAAACATCTGTTCTTCCTGTTTTTAGCCATTGTTTTTACAACAGCTGTCTAATGATTAAATCAATTCTCCTTTCTCCAAAAGATTAACATTATAAATTTGAAAGCCTGTGGGGTGTAGCCCTGGAGTCCAACGTGAATTAGAATAGGATTCTGCTCATCTACAGGAGTATTCTAATGGTATGCGCGGATTTCTCCTATACAATACAAATGAGCTGAGAAAAAGGAGAAAAAGAAACATGCTTGCCTATTATAGAAGACTAGAAAATCGCCCACTGATCGAAATTCGACCAAATATTTAGTCGATCTTAAGCAAATTATATAGTTTAAAAAAATTATAGATAAAACAAACTGTTTTTCCTGATTTCCTATAATTTGTTATTAAAACAGCTGTTTCATGATCAATCAATTATCGTTCTCCTAAAAGATTAACATTGAAACTTTCAAAGCCTGTAGGGCGTAGCCTCGCGGGCTGATGTGAATAAAAATATCATTCTGCTCATCTACAAGACACCAACTTTCAAACGGTATGAGCGGGTTTCTTTTACGTTGCTCACAAGCTGGGAAAAATGGAAAAAAAGAAACACGCTTGCCTATTAATATATAAATAACTGTTGACATTGCCAAAGAAATGGAAAATATTTTGTTTTAATACTGTGTTGTCTACGTATTAATGAATTCTGTGATCATTTTCAAACGTGAACATCAAATTCATGAATAAACATCATGAAAATTACCCGTCATTTTTGACGGGCTGTTTGCTAGTATTTACTAAAAATAGATATGCCCTATTTTTAATTGTCCTTTTATTATTGTGGAAGAGTGATACGTCGGGTTTGGAACGGGCCCGACGTATCATAAAGGCTAGGTACCTTTGTTTACACATCAAAATTCACAATTTGTTGTATTGTTGCTAAAAAGTACAATAGTTAAAATGTTGATCAAAATCTAAACCTAAATTCCTTAAAAAAACCTATTAGTCAATGTAAGTTATATACTTAATGGTTGATTTTTCTTTTTTAACATCAAAACTGAACACTATAACTACTATCTATTTTCATTTTCATCCCCTCACCAGTGCATCACACTGCTCACACATCATTTTCTTTGGTGTGGTATCAGTTCATTAGCTTGTAAAAATCTATCACATTTCTCATATCTATGACCCAACTATCTATTATAAACTTTCTATTATAAGTACGTTAATAGAAAGTTTTCTGAAACTCATTAGGCTAATCAAAATAACTAACTCAATAGGCTAAAATCAAAATAACTAAACTATCAATACTGAATATGAGATCTCCTAGTAAAATCTTGGTTTAAATGTTAAATAAACAAACAATAATATTTAGTAAATAAATATAAAAAATTCTCAAAAAACATATGTTTAATATATTTCATCTGATGCGATATATCGATATTTCATCTGATGTGACATATCGATATTTCATCCGATGCGCTAGTCGATCGTATTGATCGATATTTTCATTCAGTAGAAATGTAGGCGCTATATTATATGAAAATTATATGAAAATGTACCCATTTATTAATCATCGGTAATAACCTCCCTAGTTGATTGGCTGGGTCTCATGTGAGAGGTTATAGAGCTCGCCTTTGAATCAAACGGTTGCCGGTTTCATCCTAAGAAAAGTTAGAAACTTTATAATGGTTCAAAACTGGACCCAGCTGCCTTTGGCCATTGAGCTACCTTATGGACTTTTGATGATCATGACAAATGAATCAGCTGATTTGTCAGTAACAAAACAAGACCTAAAACTTATACCTCATCTGATCCATTACAATCATCACACTCACCCTTCACTATAATTAGGCTATAGGCCTACTCACCTTAGAATATACATCATAGAGAGCATCGGTAAAAAAATAGGCCTAAAGGGGTCCACACATTATCGAACATGTCTGTCGAGCTATCGGTTCCAACGTCTGGACCGATGTCGGGACCTATGTCGGGCCCGACGTTGGCTCCGACAGCTCGGCGGTCATGTCAGGTTGGATGCTTTGCGGTCGAGCATGTCAGTTACAAAATGGATTTTGAGAGAAATGTTGCTATTCTTGGTGGCATTTATATTTTAACTAGCAAAAAAAGAAAAAAGAAAAAAACGCTTTTGGTCCGTTGATTTTTAGAAAGAGACAATTTCAGCCACATAAGTCTGATCAACGAATTTTCAATTAGGGAACCTAACGATTGCAATAACTTTATTATGATGAGTGATGAAAACTTTGAGGATATCTTTGGACGAATTTCGGAACGTAACTTATATCTTTGGACGAATTTCTGAACGTAACTTATTGGAAAAAAGCATACCATATTGAGACCTTAAATTTCAATGATACCGTCTCGGGCGCGGAGTATAAAAGCTCCCATGTAATGCAATGTAGTTAGATACTTTTACTTTCTCCCTCTATACCATAGTATATGGAGAAAGTATTGTTTTCGTCAAAATTTTCGAATTTGAGTTGTTGGTGGATTTATCTATTTTGGTTCCCCCTGAGTCCAAAAAAGTGGTTTTTGGAGTGATGTCTGTCTGTGTGTGTGTGTGTGTGTGTGTGTGTCAGGATGTAAACAGAGCTAGAGAATGCCCTAATGGTCCGATTTTAATTAAATTTGGTACATAGGTCCAAATCCACAATAATTCCAGGCGTTTTTTTCATTTTTTTTTAATTTTTGATTTTTAAGGGTATTTTACCCCCAAAAACCCTCAAAAATCGTCAAAAATCAAAATTTCTCAAAAACGGCTCTAACGATTTTGATTAAAATTTTGTGGTTTATTAAGCTTAAAATGGTGAATAAAATGACAGCACCCGCATCTCCGGGAAAATCCGCGTTCAAAAGTTATGGAGTAAAAAGTGTTTCAAAGATCAATTTTTGGGATTTTCAAAATATATGTTGTATTGAAATAAATTTTACTTATCACCATTAAATCAAGCTCAAAAAACTAAATAATCCAGTATTTTAAATTATTGCTCTACGTCAAGTGGTTGCGGAGAATATTCAATTTTTCGTTTAGCGGTAAACGCAGTACGTTGTTAAAAGTCACAGCCGCGCGTAGGGTCAAACGTGCGCTGCTCAGCCGGTAGCTATCCGACTGAGTCATCAAGACATTAATGTTTGAAGCTTTTAACATCTTTTTTATATTGTTGGGAGAAAGTATGTGTCAGTTAACTGATACCGTTTATTTTAATCTTGAATTTACAATTATTTGTAAATGTATAAATGTGGGTATACAAATACTTTTTCTTCTGCATTAGCGGCCCGGCTGAGGGGGGGGGGGGGGATGGGCGAGAGGGGAATTAAAAACCTTATAGGCCTACGTCCCGTTTTAAGTCTGTAAATTTATGGCAAACTTTTGTTTAATAGATGTTTGGTTTCCACAATATTAAATATAAAATGATCAGTGAGGTTTCTAACACTCTTTAATTATAAGTTATACAGTACACTCTCGTTCATCGGACTCGGCGACATCGGAACTCCGCTTCATCGGAACTGAAAATCTGGATATAATTAATTTTTTTTTCTTACAAAATAAATAATTTTTCCGTTTTAGCGCCTTCAATTTCCATTCGTTCTATCCGCACAACAGTGAAGTACGGTATCACATTTTGCATCAAACATCATCAGGCGTTTTCCATAATCTGTACCCATCGATGTGATTTACGAGGTCGTAGAGTACGTATTCGCACAAAAATAGAAAGAGGAAGGGGGCAGGAAGTGAACATCCGCGTCGACCGCTTCCCAAACTGTCATTCAATCATTATTTATTTATTTATTATAAGATTGTCATAACATCATTAACAATGACAGGACAGTTGTCAAAATATTCTTATAACTAAATAAGGTATGTTAGAAAATATAAAACTTGTAATTTATCTACATAAAAAAGAAAAATAATAATAAATAACTAACTGACCCAAATCCACATTAACAGTTAATTAAAGTATTCATTTAGGCAGTAAAAGTTCTTTGTTAGTAGCCATTTTTTAACATTCTTTCGGAATTTCATGGGTGATACAATATCTTTAAGCTCTTTAGGCAATTTATTGAAAATTTTTGGACCTATATACTGGGGGGAGGTTTCATATAAAACTAGTCGATGACTTACTGGCTTAATAGTATCTTTAGATCTAGTATTATATACATGTTTAGTTTGACTTTCCATGAACATGGTCAAGTTGTTTTTTACCCAAAATGCTATTTCCAATATATATTGGTCATAAAGAGTTAAAATTTGAAAGTCTTTAAAAAACTTTCTGCATGAAGTTGTTGTGGTTATTTTTGCAATTACTCGAATGGCTTTTTTCTGAATTTTGAAGATTTTTTTAGAATGACTTGAGTTGCCCCATACAAGAATACCATATGACATCAAAGATGAAAAGTAAGAATGATAGACAGTTAGTTGAGTTTTTAAATCCGACACTTGAGACATTATCCGGAGGGAAAATACAGCTGAAGATAGTTTTTAACTTAGTTTGTTGATGTGAGGAAGCCAGTTAAGATTTTGGTTAACAAGAATACCCAAAAAATTAACTGTCTCCTCAGACATCAACCTGGAGGTTGAAAGAGTTATTTGTTGGGGACTATATTTATAATCTGCCTTAAAATTTATTAACTGGGTCTTGTCCATGTTCATGGAAAGTCCATTTACCCTAAACCAGTCGCATAGAGATGACACCTCCCTATCAACTGTGTGCTGTAAAGTTACAATATTGGGCTCCTTACACAGCAACACAGTATCATCAGCAAACTGAAACATTTCCATACTTGTGGCACTAGGTAGGTCATTCATTCTGTCTCGCGCCGCGGCTGCACCTGTGTTACGTGGAAGTCAGTTGACTGCTGGAATATGAGTGGAATATGAATATGGAATATGAGAATAACGATTTTGGATCTTTATTTCCTGCATTGTTTTTATTTCTATAGGTTCATTGTTACCATGTTCAAAGTTTGAGTGCCTTATTTTCATAAAATCTCTTTTGTTATCTTAAAAACAAGAGTGAATACAATCACGATAGGTCACCGTACGGGCGGAAATGACGGCGGACTCCGCTTCATCGGAATTTTTTGACATTCGAACCGGCCGTCCGCCACATTAGTTCCGATGAACGAGAGTGTACTGTATAATAAAGACTTACTGTATTGGTTGTTTCAAGATTTCATGAGGTTCTTTCCCGGTACTGTTTCATTTTATCTTAAATTTTATGTGGAAAACTGACGGTGCAAATAATCTTTCAGGTTTTAAATCCCACATTATTTTTATAAACTAATAATGCAAACCAGTAATAAGAGCAATTCAACAAAGAAATTTACATTAATATTTTCCGATCAATATCTTTTTGACACTATTTATATGAAAATGGTGGTCGGCGAAACTTTGTTATCCGTCTCCACCGTTATTATCGATGTGGAAATTTCGATATTGCGATTGAAATTGAGCGATGAAAACAATCGAACCAACAACGACACTGAGAAAAGATATATGTATCATAATAATAATCTAACCTAACAGTGTAACCGTAAACCTCCGTCACTTTAATTGACGGCGATGTTTAATCAATAAAATCAATGTTTAATGTAAAATCAATGGTGTTTGGAAACATTTAAAACGCATATTCCCTCAATACAATAGCAAAAAAAGAAAAAAAAGAAAAAACCTTTCTGATTTGTATTTGGCAGCATTTGTGTGACGCCATTTTAGATCTAACGAAGTCTGCTTCTTCTCACAATTTGAATTTAGATACAGCTACACAACAAACTTGGTTAGTTTATTTTGTGTTGTTCTTTGTTACAGGTTACATTAGCTACAATTTTTACTTTTTCTGTTGTTGTTATTTTCAGTTACTTGTTTATACCGTACGTTATTTGGTTTATTGTCAAAAGGTTTATTTCATTATATTAGAACGAGAAACTAAATCAGGTGATAAAATCGTAATTGTATCGTGTAATTGTATCATCGATATAATAGCAATATTATCACAAAAACTTATATCGAAATTTCCACATCGACAATAACGGTGGAGACGGATAACGAAGTTTCTCCATGGTGGTCTAGTCAGACGAGCCGTTTGACGGTCCCGACACACCACCCGACCGAGCATCCGACATGTCCGCCGAGTTGTCGGGTCCGATGTCGGGCTCGACATCGGTCCTGACGTCGGAACTGACAGCTCGACGGACATGTTCGATAGTGTGTGGACCCCTTAAGTTTTTATGACCTGTAGGCCTAGCTCAAACTCTTTTTCATCATAGGGCCTACTGCAAAAAGAACATTCGTGTTCTGGCCTGTATTTAGTCCACAAAATTGGCCTTTTCTGTAGCCTTTTAAAAGTGTACCAAAAAACCATACTAATCCAAAATATATAAGGCCAATGTAAACAAAAAACCACCAGCAGATTACAATTTTTTGGGTGAAACTTCGTTATCCGTCTCCACTGTTATTATCGATGTGGAAATTTCGATATTGCGATAATATTGCTATTATATCGATGATACAATTACACGATACGATTAGGCCTACGATTTTATCACCTGATTTAGTTTCTCGTTCTAATATAATGAAATAAACCCTTTGACAATAAAACAAATACCGTAGGCTATATATTACAACAAGTAATTAGGCCTAACTGAAAATAACAACAGAAAAAGTAAAAATTGTAGCTAATGTAACCTGTAACAAAAAAATAAACTAACCAAGTTTGTTGTGTAGCTGAATCTAAACTCAAATTGTGAGAAGAAGCAGACTTCGTTAGATCTAAAATGGCGTCACACAAATTATGCCAAATACAAATCAGAAAGGTATTTTTTTTCTATTGTATTGAGGGAATATGAATTTTAAATGTTTCAAAATGTACCATTGATTTTGTTGTTATAAACATCGCTGTCAATTAAAGTGGAGGTTTATGGTTACACTGTTAGGTTAGATTATTATTATGATACATATCTTTTCTCAGTATCATTGTTGATTCGATTGTTTTCATCGCTCAATTTCAATCGCAATATCGAAATTTCGGTAATTATGCAGTTTAGGTGACACCTCTTAAAAATTGAATTTTTTTGTTCTGAACTGTCCAAAATTACTTCCTGATTTTGAAAATGATAATTTTTTTCTGCGGAAAAAGTCGGAAAATGCCGGAAAATCGGAAAAACCGGAAAAACATTTTTTTTAGTAAAATGGGGTAAGTGGGTATTCAAAATGACCGGAAAATCGAGCTAAACACAATCGTTCAAGAAATATCAAAATCCGTCCATAAATAACAAAGTTATCGCCGGAAAAGCGGTGGAAATTCGAAAACTGGTTAGTGACAATTTTATTCAAAAATACGTCAAGTGGGTACTCAAATTAACTGGGATGTTAAGCTGATCACAAATATGTAAAAATTATTTCGATCCGATTGTAAATAAACCGGAAATTGCAGGAAAAGTGTTGGAAAAGCCATCAGATGAACTTTTTTTTATGCAGTACTTAAAGTATGCCATGTGGGTACTCAAATGACGCAGAATTTCATGTAGGTAGAATACGAATATGTATATATTACTTGAATACAACAATTTAGTAGGGAATAAAGAAAAAAAACATTTAGAAATCAAATAAAACTACCCTGAAACTCATATGCTTCGAACTTAGCGAACTAAGTTAACTTTGTTATCAGTGGTTATTGATGTAGCCTAAAGTGCTATAGCCTAGTTAGCCTTACAGGGAGTACTATAAGGCATATTTAAAAACTTATATTTACATATTATAGCCTAGTATAAAATGTGTTATTATAGGTAACATAACCTAACCAAGGTCTGACGATCATATGAGTCCTATTGAGCAAAGTTTTATGTAAAATACGAATATATACCTAATATGGAATAAAACATACCAAGTTAGTACTCACATGGTTAGGTTATGTTAGGTTAGGTTAGGTTAAGTTAAGTTAGGTTAGGTTAGGTTAGTTATGTTACCTATAACATAATATTTTATACTAGGCCTATATGTTAATCTAAGTTTAGGCTATACATCAATAACAACCACTTTTACCACAGTTAGTATTTCATTCAAGAATATGAGTTTCAGTGTCCGGTTTTATTTTATTTCTAAATGTTTAATTTCTATTTTTATTCCTTACTAAATTGTTGTATTCAAGTAATATATACATATTCGTATTCTACCTTGATCATGTGTGTAAAAAGATATCATCAGGACTTTTTGCGTTGCGCCAAATGGCTAAAGTTTCAAATATTAATACTTTAAAAACAATTTATTTTTCACTAATCCATTCGCATCTTGCTTATGGTATAAGTATTTATGGAGCAACAACAAAGAAGAATTTGGATAGAGTTTTATTACTTCAGAAAAAAGCTTTAAGGATTATTTTTAAATTAAAAAGAACTGACTCGGTCAAACAGTATTTTTCAGATTTCGGTATACTAACTGTCTATGGACAGTATATTTTTGAAACAATAATGTATGTAAAACAATATCATCCAAATCAAATTTCAGCTAACAATGGTCACCAATATGACACAAGATTAAATCGGAGGGTGGAGTCTCATAGATTGAAATTTTATGAGAAGAAAACTCGCTTCATGGGCAAAAAATTTTTATTTCATTTACCTCAGGACATTTTTAATGAAAGTGAGATGACAAAATTCAAAAAACAATTAAAAAATTACCTCATTCAATTGTCTCTATATTCTATAGATGAATTTTGGGAAACAAACAATCCCTCCTCTGGATAGTATTTATGTATTAAGAATCACTTTAATTTGTATTAAGAATTGCAGTTTGTTTGTATATTTTAATAATTTTTGTATCTAGTTTTATTTGTATTTTTTCTGATTGTTAAGTTTATTTGTTCTCCCTGCAATTTATAAAAAAATTATGTATAGCTTTTCATGCAGGATACATTTATGGGGATCTGTATTAGGCCCTTTATTAATTTAATTTAGTTTATTTAAGTGACTCTATTCGATGTACTATGTGCATTATTTGAATAAAGAATGTTTGATTGATTGATTGATACCTACATGAAATTCCGCGTCAATTGAGTACCCACATGGCATACTTTAAGTATACTGTAGTATAAAAAATAGTTCATCTGATGGCTTTTCCAACACTTTTCCTGCAATATCCGGTTTATTTAAAATCGGATCAAAATAATTTTTACATATTTGTGATCAGCTTAACATCCCGGTTAATTTGAGTACCCACTTGATGTATTTTTTTAATAAAATGGTGGCTAACCGGTTTCCGCATTTCCACCGCTTTTCCGGCGATAACTTCGTTATTTATGTACGGATTTTGATAATTCTTGAACATTTGTATTCAGCTCGATTTCCCCGTCATTTTAAGTACCCACTTGACTTATTTTGGCAAAAAAATGTTTTTCCGGTTTTTCCAATTTTCCGGCATTTTCCGACTTTTTCCGCGGAAAAAAACTGTCATTTTCAAAATCAGGGTGTAATTTTGGACAGTTTAGAACAAAAAAATTCAATTTTTAAGAGGTGTCACCTAAACTGCATAATTACCGAAATTTCCACATCGATAATAATGGTGGAGACGGACAACGAAGTTTCACCTTTTTATGTAAGATTTTGACATTTCTTTAAAACTCCACATATAGCCTAGGCTATCCTAAATCAGCTGTTTATGAGGAATATTTAAATTCAGATGGAAGTCAACTAAGTTTAATAGGCCTAAGCGTAAACAGATAGGCCTAGGCCTAATGAAATTTTAATTACCGGTAACTTAATTTTAAATTAGGCCTAGTTATACATTTTATATTTTAGCAGAATGAAGAAAAACGTTGTCATCACTTGAATGGAAAGTGTTTTTTTTCTGTGCTTAAACGCTATTTCCAAGCTCGGCTTTGCCTCGCTCGTAAAACGTATTTGCACACAGTAGAAAGCCACTTTCAATCTAGTGATGAAAACTAACTTACTTGGCTATTTAAGTGTGATGTGGAAGCTTTGACCGTTCTCGAGCCAACTGCTGATCAACTTGTGTTGTGCAAAGGACTTTTTAGTTTAACCGGCCCTCTTGAGACACGGCCTATTACTCTTTGTTCAATGGCTAATGGGCCTAAATGATTTATGATTTAAAACTCTCAGAGTAATATTTAACTTTACTTATTTAAAATAGGCTTAAAGACCTAAAATAACATAATTCCAATGCCTAGCCTAACAATGAAGTTTAAATTGTAAAAATTTCTCTTACCTCAGATTTGGCATCTGGACTGAACCAAACCAGAACTAAGGTAGTTAAAATATTCACTGATAGTCCTAAAATTGTTATTAAGTTTGGAGCTAGCCAAATTGGAACTTTACTGACTAACCAATTCCAATACACTTGAAGGTAAGGGTCTAAGATACTGCAACTATCGTACTTGTATTTATGTTCACCCAGTCTTTTCAACTGAGCAGCAGATAATAATTTATCTTTGAAAAAAGGCATTTTAAAATTACTTGGAACTGACACTCAATTCAATAACGGTAGAACATTCACAAGAAATTTCATGTTACACCACATAGAATCAATTAATAAGATTTGAGTGGAGATGAATGGAAACCAAAAACCAAATTAAACGTTCACAAACAAACGGCAGATGAACTTTCCCTTTTTCTACTGCTAAAAAACATGTCAACAGGGCTGTCATCATCATGTGGAATCAAAATGAGATGAAGAAAGGAACAGAGTAGCCTCATGAGCGTACAAACGGAGAAGGTAGCAAACAGAAAAATGGACTTTGATACTATAATAAAATATCATTCAAATTACAAATGTAACCATCACATCATTAGAGAAGACTCTAGGTTTTCTTTTCTGGTATCCCAGGAGCCCAAAAGTATCCACAAGTTCCAACCCCATCCAGCCGATTTTAAAATGTTCAGTCAATATATAGAAATATAGAAACGTAGAAATAAAATAATTATAGAAACATAAAAATATTTGTAACTTACGATTTATTATGGATAAAAAAACTTGTAATTCAAGCAGTCAACTATTCACATTTATTGTCAACAAAATTTGTACTGTACGCAAATTCTTGAACCTTTTCAAAAAATCATATCTACTATATATTATTTGTCAAATACCACTCACTCATGTATCAGAGTATCTCAAAGACCATAGGGTATAGAGGGTTGAAATTTGGCATGGACGTTCCTCTTTGCTAAAAAACGCTCACTAAGAAACGGTTTTGCGAAATTCCTTCAGGTCTCCGCCCCACAGGACATCAACATTTCTATCTAATATTAACCTTATGGCATATTTTTTATACAAACCAAAGCAACAACGAATCTCAAAAACTATGGGACCTACAATGTTGAAATTGGGCATGGGTGACGTTCTTTGCTCATAGATGCTCACTAAGAAACGATTTTGCGAAATTCCATCAGGGCTCCGCCACACAGGACTTCAAAATTTCTATCTAATTTTATTCTTATGGCCAATTTTTTATACAAATCTAGGAAACAACGAATATGGAAAACCATAGGACCTATGATGTTGAAATTAAGCATGGACGTTCTGTTTGCTCGTAGGTGCTCACTAAGAAACGATTTTGAAAAATTCCATCAGGGCTCCGCCACACAGGACTTCAAAATTTCTATCTAATGTTATTCTTATGGCCATTTTTTTATACAAATCTAGGAAACAACGAATATGGAAAACCATAGGACCTATATGATGTTGAAATTAAGCATGGACGTTCTGCTTTGCTAATAGGTGCTCACTAAGAAACGGTTTTACAACATTCCATCAGGGCTCCGCCCCACAGGACATCAAAATTTCTATCTAATGTTATTCTTATGGCCAATTTTTCATATGAATCTAGGAAACAACGAATCTGAAAAACTCTAAGACCTTTGCTGTTGAAATTTGGAATGGACGGTCATTTTTGCTTATGGGTCGATCCTCACTAACAAACGGTTTTAAAAAATTCAAACAGGGCTTCGCCCCACAGGATTTCATTTCTGATCTAATATGCTATTCTTATGGCCAATTTTTAATATGAATTGAAGAAACAACGGATATGAAAAACAAGATGACCTATAAGATAGCACAAAAATGTAAAAATCACGTGAAATTCACGTTTTCTTTTTACATTTTTCACGTTATTATTACGTAAAAAATATGTAAATTTCACGTTTTTTTCACGCGAAAATGTCGTGAAGAGGTCACTAAATTTCACGTGAAAAAAAAAACGTGAAAAAAGACGTGAAAATGACGTTTTTATTTCACTTAATTTTTACCTTTTTAATTTATGTTTTACTGAACATTTTACCAATACATTACATTAAACCAATACATTAAAAAAGTAAATAAAGTCGATCAAAAGTTTTCCTCCTTCACTTGGATTTGAACCCACAACCTTTCTGTCAGTGTCTTAATTAGCGCCTTAACCCTCTCAGCCACTTCGGCTGTACCTAAGGTGGATTTAAATTACTATTTATACATTTAATACTCAACCTTCCTTGTACTTGAGCAAGTAAAAATTTAAACTCTGGCCCAATTTGAAATTTTTTTTTTTTTTTTGAGGGAGAGGCGGAAAAATGCATTACGCACACAGGTGGCCAGCCTGTAGTGTGGGGCTCCCCTAAAAACGGGTTTACCCACTAAAAAACCTCCTCTACTCTTTAGGAATCTAAAGCCGCGTCCGCACTGGCCGAACATTCGTGGCGAACTTGTTCGGCGAACACAAAAATCAACAAACATTATTAACGAACAATTAACCGGCCATATGATTTACATACTAAACGGTTAGCAACAAACAAACAAAAGTTCGGAAGAACTTTGTTCGGCGAACATGTTCGGCCAATGCGGACGCGGCTTTACCTGGAATTGTTTGTCACATTACGTCAGGCTAGGCCTAAATTTGGCTTACGCCCGTGGGGCTCGCTCCTTATCCAGCCGCTCGATCAAGGGATCTGGGCCACTTCGCGGTCCAGATCGGTTTTCTTTTCCAGGAGGATGCCCCGGACTAACTGTGACAAACAATCCCAGTTGCCCTCATCCTCCAAAATCTTTTGGCAGACCGAGTCCACCGAAAATGCACCAAAGATTTGTGTGGCCTCCAGGCGGGGCCCTTCCCAACGGGGACAGCGGAAGAATGTGTGTTCCGCATCGTCGGGAACACCCGGGCAATAAATGCAGTCCGGTGAACCGGTCTTTCCCATCCGGTTCAGGTACGACCGAAAATAGCCGTGACCTGTCAAAAATTGGGTCAGGTAGTAGTCCACCTCCCCATGCCGCCGTTCCACCCATGGTTGGACCTGCTTGATAAGTCGCGCAGTCCATCGTCCTCGGGTGTCGTGCTCCCAGCTGTGTTGCCACTGCTGGAAGGTTCGGGAGCGCTCTTCTGTTCTTGCCGTGTCCTTGCCGATCTCGCCTTGTCTCTGATAAATCGCTTTCCTCTCCCCTGCCAAGAGCTTGACAGGGATGACTCCGGCGACCACCAGGACGGCAGGCTCGGACACTGTCCGGTAGGCGGAACACACCCGGAGCGCAGCTTGACGCTTAACCCGGGCGAGTCGCAACCTGTAGCACTCCTTATCTAGAGCGCCTGCCCACACCTCTGCCCCGTAAAGAAGCACGGACTGGACCGCGGACATCAACATACGTCTTCTGCTGGATCGGGGACCCCCGACATTGGCCATCAGCCTACTAAGGTAATTCACTACCTTAGCGGCCTTGTCCGCCGTGTGGAAGATCTTATCCCTCCAGCTTAACTTAGTGTCCACCATAACCCCGAGGTATTTGGCGGCACGAGTTGATGTGACCACCTCCCTTCCCACTCGAAACGGGACGACGGTGTCGATCCTCTTCTTCGTGAGAATCACGATCTCCGTCTTACTGAGAGCAAGTGAGAGACCGTGATCGGACATCCAGTTGTTGACCACCCGCATAACTCGGTTCAACTTCAGTTGGGCCAGCTCAACGTTGCGTGCAGCAATGAGAAATAACTGAGTTATTTCAATGGCCCAATTTGAAATAACTCTGTGTTTGTTAATAATAATTTATTTCTTAATAATTTATAACTATATTTACTATTGCGTAATTAAAGTGTTATTAAAATTTGTATAACCAACACATGAAATTAAATCCTGATGGAATAATGTAAATGATAAAAAATATAATTATAAATTGTTGATACTGTACCACAAATTGAAATTGAAATTGTTATTTCGAAAGCTATAATTAGACAATATCTCTACATAAGTAAATCTGATACTTTGACAATCGAATAAAATTATCAATAACTAAAAATCAAAATAAAATTTGAAAATAAGTTTTTTTTAAATATACATTTTTTACATAACTTGTAAATGCAAAAATACCCACTCTCTCGTTCACCCGTTTTTAGATTTAAATTTTGTCACATAATTTGTACATGAGAAATATTCTATTATTCACCTTTTTCTCATTTGACACTTTTCACATAATTTTCAAGTTAAAATATTTATTTTTCACCAGTTTTTGACATTTACATTTTTAACGTAATTTTGACGTGAAAAAAATATTCTTCTTTTCTCCTTTTTTTCACGTTCACATTTTTCACGTGATTTTGATGTGAAAAAAATATTCTTCGTTTCACCTTTTTTTCACATTCACATTTTTTACGCAATTTTGACATGAAAAAAATATTCTTCTTTTCACCTTTTTTTCACGTTCACATTTTTCACATAATTTTGATGTGAAAAGTATATTCTCATTTTCACCTTTTTTCACATTTACATTTTTCACGTTATTTTCACGTGAAAAAAATATTCTTCTACTCACTTTTACATAATTTTTACATTTTTCACGTGAAAAAAACGTGATTTTCACATTTTGTGCTGACTGGGAATCATTTGGAACATGTGGAATGGAAGATCCACTTTGCCCATCATCGGTGCTCACTTAAATACGCTCTTGGAAAGCACCTTCGGGGCTCCGCCCCACATGACTTCGAAATTACTCTACGGCCAACGTGGTTGAAATTTAGCAGGGACGTACCTCTTTGCTCATAGGTATTCATTAATAAACGGTTTTGTAAATATAGTTTTTCTAAATAATTTAGGGCTCCGCCCCACTGGACTACAAATTTACTCTAGGGCATACAGGGTTGAAATTTTATGTGGACATTCCTCTTTTCTCTTATGTACTCACTAAGAAACGGTTTTATAAATATAGTTTTTTATGTCCTTTAGGGCTCCGTCCCACTGGACTTCAAAATTACTCTATTGCATATGTTTTTGAAATTCGGCTTGGACGTTGCTCTTTGCTAATAAATATTCACTAAAAAAAGGTTTTGCAAGTTTTTTTTTTTTTTTTTTTTTTTTTTTTTTTTTTTTTTTTTTTTTAAGTTTTTAGGGCTTCACCACACTGGACTTCAGAATTCTCTGGTGCTTCGTGGTTCAATTTTAACATGGACGTTCCTCTTTACTCATATGTACTCAATAAGAAACAGATATTCAAAATATACTGAGGTAGTTTAGAAGTCCTTTAGGGCTCTGCCCCACTGGACTTCAAAATTACTCTAAAGCCTATGGAGTTCAACTTTGACGTGAATGTTCCTCTTTACTCATACGTACACATTTAGAAACGGTTTTGCAAATATAGTTTTTGAAGTCCTTTTAGGGCTCTGCCCCACTGGACATCAAAATTACTATTGAGCCTACGGGGTTCTACTTTGGCGTGGATGTTCCTCTTTACTCATACGTACACATTTAGAAACGGTTTTGCAAATATAGTTTTTAAAGTCCTTTAGGGCTCTGCCCCACTGGACTTCAAAATTACTCTAAAGCCTACGGGGTTCAACTTTGACGTGGATGTTCCTCTTATACTCACTTAGAAATGGTTTGGAAATATAGATATTGAAGTTCTTTAGGGCACTGTCCCACTGGACTTCAAAATTCTCTGGGGCTTACAAGGTTGAAATTTGACGTAGACGTTAATATTTACTCATATGTACTCACTAAGAATAGAATGGTTTTACAAATATAGGTTTTTATGTCCTTTAGAGCTCCGCCCACAGGACTTCAAATTTACAGCCTATATACATGGTTGAATTTTGATGTGGATGTTCCTCTTTGCTCATACGTACACATTTAGAAATGGTTTTGCAAATATAGGGTTTGAAGTCCTTTAGGGCTCTGCCCCATACTGGACTTCAAAATTACTCGACGGTATACGGTGTTGAAATTTGATGCGGACGTTCCTTTTTACTCATATATGTACTCAATAAGAAACAGTTTTGCAAATATAGATTCCTGTAGAGCTCTGCCCCACTCTAAAATATCTCTGGGGCCTACGAGGTTGAAATTTGACATGTACATATAGGAGCTCACTTAGAAACGGTCTTGCAAATATAGTTTTTGAAGTCCTTTAGGGCCCCCCTTCCTACAGGTCTTCAAAATTACTATATGGTTTATGGGGTTGAAATTAGACAAAAGATTCGGCAAAATTTAGTGCTCTGCTTACACTTCTTCAATGTTTTAATATAACTCTTAAGGATGGAGATTTTGTTTCTCTTTAAAAAGATTTTATCACATATAAAAATTCAATCACGGGCGAAGCCGTGACAGGCAACAGCTAGTTCAGACATAAAAAAACAACAACAATAACAACAACAACACTACCCCAATCTGGGTGTTCTTATTCTCTGCTGCTCGACGCGTTCTTCAAGCTGAATTGGGAACGCTTTTTACTGCTACCGATATGCACCGCTCTTTACCACCAAATGAGATCGAGCTCACTCTCCGATCGGAGCTCATTACCACCGTCACGGTCGATAAGCCTCCAATAATAATAATAACTTTATTCCTTTGACATGCATGGAATGCGTCAATATAATTCTAATACAGGCGTTTTTAAGAGGATAAAATAACACATTTGAAATAAAGTTACAAACATCAAATAGTAATTTGATAAGGAATTCGTCCCAGATCACAGGGAGGGGGAAAAAGGGTGTTGTGATTTTGGAACGCTCTTCATCACTGATCGGGGGCGCTCGTCTCTGCACGCCTCGGGCATCGGCACCCTCTAGAGGTTTCGCCTATTATATGATAGGACAGGCCCTGTTTCATATGGACGAAATATACATGAAAATGGATTTATTTTACAAATCGCGTACCAATCTAAAGATTTCTTTTGAGGATTATTATACAGTATAACTTAATATAGGGTTCAATAAGTTTTATTTAAATTCTGGTTGATTAGTTGTTCTAATTACAGTATCTAGAATATAAATTGGTTCTAATTATACCCACTTTATACCAGAAACAAGGCTGGTGCCATTGATTTTGCTTTCATATAATACATTATATTCTAATTCAAAGGGAGTGTAATGGAATATATCAGCTACCATTGAAACCAATTGGACTGTAAATTGGACACAGAGGAGCTTACTAGCATATCACTTGGATGGCTCAACCACCGGATAATCCAGCGTGCCTAGTCTTCCAGATATTACAAATTTTTGTGGGGACGGAAAATTTAATTCCGTAATTATAATTACGGCTGAAATAGACATAATAGTCAGAGCTAGTTCCATGCTTAGTCACTATGTTATAACTTACAGTTATTTAAATACCGATCACTATCGGTTGATCGGTTTGATTTGGTTTCAACGTCTTCCGAAATAGTGCTATTGTATTGTTTTTGGCTGTGATGTTTTATTTGTGGCGTTTTACGAGGCATGATAATCGATAACAAGTCGAAGTATTTGTAGGAACTGTGGAAATGAAGGAAATCTATTTATCTGCCATTTTACACAAAGGGTCTGAGTAAATGTTATTTCCAGGGGCACAGCAGGATAGGCAGAGCAGGATCGAAAAATTTTATTGTGTGGCTTAATTTAGGGGGATTTGCCAAATTTGGCAAGGCGTGCGCTGCACCATTGAATTTACATACTGCTCTTTTCTGGATGGTAAAAATTCTCAAGAGATTCTGTTTGCTTGAGTTTCCCCACAGCACTATTGAATACCTAATGAAACTTTCTATTTAACTATGATAAACCATTTTTGAAAGTCCAATATTCCTTAAACTAGAGACATTTCTTAGGACAAAAACTTTTTTGACAGAGTGTCAGCAAGGTTTTCTATCAGATCCCCCCACCTCAGACCACCGTCTGATCTCACTCCCAGGTAATTCACCGTTGTGGACTCCTGGATTCAAGGCTATCCAAGAAGACAGGTGGGGGTCGAATGCAGACTCTCACATACTGTGCCTGTCTTTAAATTGTTGAAAATGTAGAAATTGTGTTTTTTTCTGTATTTATAATGAGATTTAGGTCAGAAAAATATTGTGCCAGTGATTTGAGCTTGGTTTAAAAAAGTGCCATTTCGTAGATTGTCAAGAATTTTATTTCTGGTAAAAAGAGAGGTGTCATCTGCAAAAATTTTCTTCGTTAAGGTGTGTGGAGATGTTATTTATGTAGATTAAAAAGAGGATGGGCCCCACAATTGAGCCCTGGGGCACGCCAGTTGTGCAACTACCCTGCTTTGAGAAGAATTTTTGTTTTCTGCCTCTGTTGTGTTGCTATGGTCAATCGTTGTCTTTTGTTGTCTGTTTGAGATGTATGAATTGAGCCAGTTGAAGACTGAACCTTTTATTCATATTTTTTAAGCTTTTTTCTAAAATTGTGTGATTCACACCATCTAACGCCTTGGAGAGGTCAACGAAACAGCCAATTGCAGTTTCCCCCTCTCCAAGGCGTCCATGCATTTGTTTATGAAATCGATGAGAGAAAGCTTAGTCGACTTCCCAATCTGATAGGCAAACTGTTTCGGAAAAATTAAGTTATTTTCATTGAAAAATCTAAAAGTCTATTGCAAACTACTTTCTCCAGAACTTAAGCTATTGCCGGCAGGAGAGAGATAGGACGATAGTTCTGAGGTAGCAAAGGGTTTTCTTTCTTAACAATAGGTTTTATTAAAGCTAATTTTCCACCATCAGGAGATTCCCCCGCTTGAAGAGCTTCATTTATGACACACATCATAGGTTTCCTAATTTTCAAATAACAACCTTTGATAATTTGGTTTGAGATGTTATCCCACCCTGCCGAATTAGTGTTTGACATGTTTCACATAATTGAGTCTAATTCACTAGAATAGCCAACAACAGTACCATTGACTTATAGTCAATGATAGTACTTCCCAAGGTCTGTAGAGGAAAAAGCATAACTTCTTCCTAATTCAGCTGAATAGCTATTTTTTGTGTTCCGGATATGAACCGTTAAAACTAAAACGGAAGTCAAGTTACGTTATAATATTTACCATTACACAGCTGATTGAAAAAGCGAATGAAGCAGTCTTGACACGGGTACGATATTTATCGTAACGACACTATATTACTCTATTTTACATTTGGATTATTTGTTAATAACAAACCATGACCAAATTAACAATTATCAATCTAAAATCATAAATTCTACCCTAGTTTGCTTTGAAATTCCTTATTTTAGTAATAGTTGAGACAAAAATCTACAAAACACAAACGAGAACGATAGTTGTTTTCTGCAGCGTTGGCAATACTTGCAGGTAACAAAGAGTAAAATGTTGGTTTTTAACACTTTTTTAACCAACAAAAACTCTGTGGCGACATCCATCGATGTCGCAGAAACTGACACCATTGCTCTTATGGGATGTAGCTCACCTGGCACTAGTCATCTTGAGTACTTCCAACCCATTCAGTGCTCCTTCTACACAGTGGACGAGTTTCAAAACTGGAAGCATGATTTATTAAATCAGACTTACATATCTTTTTTATTAGTTTTAGTGACAGATTTCCTGTTCTTAATTAATAAAAAATTATTGGCTTGTCTTATCCTGGTGATCGTACCTGAGTGCACTGTCCCACTGCAATTTCGAAATAAATGTACTGTACTTTCTCTTATCTTTGTGGGCACAGATTAATTTACTTTACTTACTTACTTCGTACTTAATTCAACTAGTTTAACTTAAACAGATGTTTTATAAATTGAGATAGTTCAAGTAATAACAGAATGTATCACTCAAAAAGAGTCTCGTATTAAAACTGACTGGGTAGCAGAGTGGTTAAAGAGCTCGCCTTTGAATCTGAAGGTTGCCGGTTCGATCCTGAGAAAAGTTAGTGCTTTTTGATGGTTCGATACTGGACCCAGCTGCCTTTGGACATTGGGCTATTGTTAATTAATGATCCTGACAAATGAAACAGCTGATATTTGTCAGTAACAAAGCTACACCTCATCTGACCCATTACAATCATCACACTCACCCCTTCAGTCATACCAGGTGGTGTTGGTTATACTCACCTTAAAATACGCACCACAGAATGCATCGGTATTTCAAATAAAGTCTCTAAATACCCCTGTGACAGCAGACCTGCGTACTCGGCGAATTTCCAAAGAATTATTGTTTCAACATCAAAGAACTTTGTGGCTGTTTTATATAATTAATACCGTAATCTTTACAAGGAAATATAATATCTTAATTACTCACCACCTAGTGAAGGTTCATACAAATTTTTATCAAGATATGTTGATAAATAAGCGATATATAACTTTTTAAAGATTTGCCCATAAGAATGACATGGGAAACTTGATTTGAATTTTCTCTATAACCAGTTAAGATATTTTAAAGGTTCAAAATACTAAATTGTTTGTTTTTTAAGCTCTTTTAAATGGTTTTAGTTAAAATGGATGAATTTTGAAAATTTAGGTCCAAAAATGCCAAAAACCCATTTTTGACCCCTTTAAAACCCCATAAACCCCCATTCCCATAACCAGACAATGCTGGTTCGCGGACTCATGAAAATAGACCTGGTCTTACAACTTCATAGCAAATTTCATCTAAATTGGAGATCCCCTTCAAAAGTTATCAGTACCACGGACACAAACACACACACACACACACACACACACACACACACACACACACACATATATATATATATATATATATATATATATATATATATACACACACATATATATGAAAATGAACGAATGGTGTTTTTGGCTTCTGGGGACCTCAAAATGAAAAAGTAAAGTGGTCCGGGACTTAGGTCTTACCATGGCTACTACCTTAATAGCGTATTCCCATAGGGAAATTCGCTAAAAAGTGTACTTAATAGTTGTGGCGAGGAGAGGAGAGTGAGCTTGTAACAAGCTTAAGCTAATAATATGATTAAAAATTTAGATCTCTTTCCACTTAACTTTTAACTGCTGAGTGTGGGTGTACAGCTAGTATTAAAATAACTTTTTTTCATTTAGATACACAATGAAAATAAACAGAGCCATGAGTTTAAATTAATTATTTTTATTTTACATAAATTGATCATGATCTTACTAACTAAAAGCATTTGTCTACTATCTAAAATTGCAATATATTATTTAAAACTTCAAAATTCGACTATTTTCTAACCTAGAATATATTTCAATCGGTAAACTATACACAAACAATGATACAGAGATGGGAATAAAATATAGATATATAAAGACATTCCAATATTACACAAAATATAACCACAAATATAAGTGGTGTATTATTTAGATGCTACATATTTACAAAAACTTTAACTATAACAATAACTAATAACACAAAACTAGATCTTGATATTGATTTAAACAAATTTGGAACAAAGACCAATAAAGTAAACTTCACAATGAAACAAAATATTACAAGTGAGGCAGATATTTAGGCCTTTATATAAAATTTCGGCATGTTACTAAACTTATTTGTGCATTATTTCTGTGACATCAGACTTAATTTAATTTGTAATATAATGATTAAGTTATAATTAACTCTAAGATAAACGATGACTTATTCCATGAGTTCATGTGAACATACTGTAACTTATTTATTGTGTTATAATAAACAATTGGCTGAGCCTATAAATTTTTACTTTTCTCAGTTTTATTGATTAAATTCCTAAAATTATATCACAGATCCTTAATCAGTCAAAATTCATAGTAAATAAACTATAGTAATCTTTAGGGGCGGTGAGAAAATAAGAAAACCTGGAGTAAATAAACTAATGATCACAAGACACAATCCCTGAAAATTAGGAGTACAGTAGAAGTCACATTATCCAAGCTAAATGGGACTGCGACTGCCTCATAATGGAATACAGTACACTCTTGTTCATCCGAACTAATGTATCAAACGGCCAGTTTGGATGTCAAAGAATTTGGATGAAGCAATTCAGCGTGAATCACCGTTTTCATTATTACGGCGACCAACTGTGGTCATATTCACTAGCATTGATAAGCTAATACAAGAGATCTTCTGATAATAAGATATGTAGAAACTTGTATAAAAAAATAAACTTATAAGAGTAAAAAAATCTTAGGAAATAAAGCATCAGATTCTTTACTAAAAAATATCAAATACAGTACAATTTACATACTAAAACATAATATTTTATAGTACAGTACTGTACTAAAATGGGACAGATGGTAAACTACTGTAGGCCTATATAGAAAAGCAGATATAGTACACTCCTGATTATCCTACGTTAAGAGACCCTATCCTCATGTGAAAGTCTCGTAAAATATACATTTTATAAATATATAGGACAATAGAAATAATTTATACTGTAGTTACAAAAAGTTAAAATATAGCACCACTCATTACCTTTTTAAACTTATGCTCCGGTTCACACCAAAACAAACTAACATCTAAAATACACTTATTCCCATAATCAATCAAACTGACAGGTTGCAAACTTCACGTGCAACAATCTGTAACAAGACGGAACTCCATTAGCTTGGAGCGCTAGTGACAATGCACTTGCGATCGATGATCGATGCAGCCGGCATCGCAGTTAACCCAAGAGAAAATCACAATCCTGTTAGAATCTGGTTAATTCTATACCATTCGCTTGAGTCACTTATGGTTCAGAGGTTGAGATGTTTGATTTCTTGAAACCCGCTGGTTTGAGAGCGTTGGGGATATATTAATATGAGTAGTTTCAATATGAGTATAATGACAGTATATATTTGAGTGTGTTATGTATACATTCTCCTTTAAACTCTCCTTTAAAAATAATATTTTTGATGTTTATTTCAAGTAATTATTTAACTAAACTTATACATTATGAATATTTGTACTTTAGTTTAGACAAAAACAGACTTTAAGTACGTTATCATTTGGCTCCAACCGAAAATTAAGAGATAAAAATTCAGCTTAGACAGATCTTGTATAAATTGGAGTCTCGGATAACCAGGGCTTGAATAATCGGGAGTACAACATATAACAGAAAAAGATCTATTATCTCCGTAAAAAATAGCGCAGGTGCAGTCTGGAGACTGAAATTTTGTTTACTTCCTGCCTCCTCTCCCACCATTGTGTGTATACTTGCATTGTCCCTTTTACCACATCGATGATGCAAAATATAAGGAAGCGTCTGGCTATGCAAATTGTGACACATTTGTGTATTGCCGGGCATAACGGAATACAATTTAAAGAGACTCAAAAAAAAAAAAAAAAAAAATGATTATTTTTCAGTGTAAATTTTCCAGATCATCAGTTTGGTTGAAGCGGATTTCAAATGTTGCCGAGTTGAATGAACAAGAGTGTAATGTACTCGGATTATACAAAGAATAAGAAAAGGTAATACTTGGATTCTTCATCTTTGAGCAACAAATGCCCGTGGATTGCACTGAAGAGGTGAAAATCAATTATAAAATGTATTAAAACTTTAAAAATTACTAACACAGATGAGGCAATTTATGAACAATAAAAATTTTATACCTTTTTATATAACTAACAATCAATTTCCATAGGCCTTAAACTTTCAGATGAAGCAGATGCTTCAAACACCTTACATTCTTTGATTCTCAATCTCTTTTTCATTTCATAAAATAACCTATTTAATACTTTCACCTCCACTCAAAGTTTCAATTAATTAAATTAAATTGTGTCTCAAAGATATTAAATTTCTTTCACATTTACTATTCGTCTTTGAGAAACGCAAACAGATTCTGAAACGCACTAACAGGCCCAGATGGATGCCGGCGTAGGCTAAGTGAGAAACAAACTGGCAAGAATGCAGTAACAAACGAAAACTCCTACATTCCTCAACTGCCAGTAAAAGTTGAACTTGTACCAGATCTGGCGATGGCTAAATTACGCAAGCATTTTTTTTTATATTATCACAGCAGCAACCCCAGCTCAGTGGTAGAGCTCTGGGTTACCATCTATCGGGCACAGGTTCAACTCCTGGCTCGGGGACAAAAAGATTGTTTGGCCGCTTCCATGGTTCAAAAGTCACGTTAAGCTGATGATCCACCTGCATAGAAAACAAAAAAGTGCAGGACTTTTAAGGGAGGAGAACTGACCACAAATTTTCACTCTATTTATTATTATCCTTATTAATACAATATCCACACTGATAAATATTGCAAATTGTATATCAGTGCAGATTTGATTTTACTGTATCAGTAAATATTACAATACTGATAAAATATTCCTCTTCTTTGTAAAAATCTTGTAAATTTGCAATTTATATCGGTTTACTTTGCGGCTTGAATGAATGGAACTTGGATAACCGGACTTCTACTGTAATGAAAACAATTACTATGGGGATACAGAAAATCATCCAAAATGTACACCAAATATCAAAATATATACTCAGAATATATACCGTTATTGTAAGCCTAAATATTATAACATTTCATAGAATGATGCTTATATAAATGACCCAAATATATTGGTTGAAACTTTATCAATGTATAGTACATTAATTAGAAAAATAAATGAAATAACAATTATAAAAATCTTTGCCTTAGTAACACATTAAAAATACAGAAATAAAAATGCTTAAAGAACAGAATAAAAGTTAGGTACTATATATATATATAAAATCTGCTTAGGGAAGGAACCTAAGGGATTAGGAGACCTTAACGCACACACTCACACAATGGGGTGTCAGGTTTGGAATTATTTTAACCTACGAAAGTGGTATGTTTGTAAACTCCGTTTAATTTACAGACTGATAACACCAAAAACTACGTTATTGTAATGTAACTGTAATAATTCATTGTCTATACCAATTTTTCTCAATTTTTACCACTGATTGATAACAGTTATAACACTTTAATATAGTTATTAATCTATTTGTAAAACTTCATAGTTTTGTATTGTTGCTACCGGCTTGCGAGCATCGAAGAGCTCGGGTCCAGGCACCTGTGAGTGTGCATGCGTCAGTCAAGGGTCCAATAACCCTCCAGGTTCCTTCCATAAGCGGATCAACTATAAAAAATCCACAATCACATTTTCCTATCAAATGCATTACAATGATTTTAAATCAACTAGGAAAATACCTTTTAAACTATTTAATAAAACCTAATCAATACAGTTGATTGGTAATAGTCCGACGCCATAACCACAATCCCCGATAAGATCCAATTCCAATCTTGGATCATCTTGAATTAATTGTATTAAAGTGTAATATAGGTATTTTGAAAATAAACATTATGAATCAAGTAGAAGTTAAATTAAAGGATCAAAACATCGTACTTCTAATAATATGTTTAATCTTTGAAAATGATATTATTGCCATTAATAATATCATATGTATAAGCATGTAGTGACAAAATAAAAGTTTAAAATGAATATTTATAATATACCTAAGTCTTGCTACAACCTCAAAAGAATATCTAGACAGTAGACCTTTAAATTATTAACTTGGGATTCCAACATAGTTGTTGTAAATGACATCCCACATGTTATATCACAATGTTTTGCAACCAATGAGTAGCTGAAAAGGTTTATTTTAGTTTTCAAAAAAAAAAAGAAGAAGAAAAAGGTTTTAATGCGGAATAACATGGTAATAAATTGTATTTTGGCAAAGATATGACTTTGGCAAGCAGATCCTGCTGGGCTTTACAACAAATAATTTAAAAAGTTGTTTACCCATGCTTTATTACAGTATTTTGGATCTATCACTTTGTGTTCCATCTAATCTAAAGTATTGGTTTGCCAGTATTTTTGCTGCTATAGAATTAAATTAAACCACTAAGACCCTCATCAATACTTTCAGGAATATTTATGCCCATTATAAATGTAGTTCATATAGAACAGACCAATGGCAAAAATATCCTGTAAAAATCTATATAACCAGTAGTTTCCAAATCATATAAATCATAGCTATACTATAAGACTATAAGCGGAACCTTGATATATCAAACCAGAAGGGATATGTGAAAACTTTGAAATATCTAGGTCGATGGAGGTTGGACATACTGAGGTTCATTATATCAAGGTGATTTTGGGCCATTTCAGTATATTGAGGTTTATGACTATTGTCCATTACGATTTAGTAATAAACACACCTTTACTGTGATAAGATAACTTATAAATTTTGCCATTACACAAAAGAATAACAGTCCACTGTAACATATCATTTGTTTATAAACTCTTACATGAAGTTTATGTCACATACTGATCAGGACAAAGACTATAAATGGCGACGCAGAAAACTAAACAATGCTACAAACACACATACAAGCATCGAGCAGGACTAAAGGACATCTGTACTCATACATGGATAACCTTATTTTGTGGGATATTGGCCTATTTAATTTTTTTTTAAGAAAGGAGAGCAGAGTATACCTGATGGTGAAGCCGGATAGAACACAAACGCACTGCTCAATTAAATAAACATAATATTTCGAATAGCCATTGGTGGGTTACCAAGTCCAGACAGATAGCAAATTTAAACATCAGATAATGCTCTCCATTATACCTCCATTTTCACAACTTCTCATACAAAAATATTTCTCCCACTTCCCCCACAGCACCAAAAACTTTTGTATATATATAGTGTCAGTGAAACAGTGAATTAAAATCCAACAGATGGCAACCATGAATTAGTATGAGTCATCCTACCAAGTCTTACCAGTCAGTTTTCTCTCTACACATCCTGAGGAAGAATACTGTGAATTCGAAATAGTGTGTTTATTCTATTGTGCAGTGTATTGTGTTCCATCTGGCTTCACCGTAAGGTAAAATGCTCACCTTACCTATTCCAAAAATGTACTACATATGTAGAGAACATGTGTTTGTAAAATCAGTACTCTGGAGAGTAATATAAAATGCATTTGCATAAACAGTGCAAAATTTAACCAACACTTTTGTAATGAATGGAACAACACTAACACAGTAGGTTAACTGCAAATGTGGGAAACAATAACAGAGCTGACCACAAACGAGCATAGACTATGTGATGTTTGCATAGCGACTGGTTGCAACACAAAAGAAAATAGATGTGTTAATTTGCTGTTGTTTTATTTATTTTTTATTTCAATATTTTGAGGTTTTGAAGTCAAAACTATGATATGTAGACAAAGTTTGAAATGCTGAGGTTATTTTGGCTAATACTTTGATACACTGAGGTAAAAATAACATGAGATTGATAGTAAGGTTCAAGGGGATAGAGAAAACTTCATTACATCGAGGATTCAGTATATTGGGGTTAGATTTATCAAGGTTCCACTGTACATACAGTTTAATGTAAACAAAAATCTTAATATCACAAGTTATTATAGAAGTAGAAAAGTTATTGTAAAAATTATAGAAATAGCCTTATGTAAAACATTTTTACTGCTTAGTTTCTAAGTTCCAAAATCAACCGAGAGAGCCAGTAAAAAGTTAAAATTTAAGTAAGTTAAAATTAGTATTAAATAGTTAACATTTTATAAAATCATTTAAAAGATGATAAATATTTGTGTTTGTATATAATAACAGCTGGTAAATTCCTGAAACGACCTTCTTTTTGTTCTGATAAAATTATAAGTTAAATTAATATTAGCCATAATTGCAACATTATTTCAAAAATGTTATTATTATTAAATGTAAGAGCGTTTAATGAATGTAACTTTTTTTAAAGTAATAAGGCTGTAATCACAATTGATTACAACTTTGCTACTTAGGAAAATGGCAAAGGAAAAACTGCTGTGTTTGTAAAACCAAAAGGGAATAAAAATGGAAAGCAAAATGGGAGCAAATTTTAAAATTAACATTGGTTTATTTGAGTTTACTGCAAGCCCTGATTAATGATTGGTGATTTAGAACATTAAACAATTTTGGCATCTGAAGAAGCTGAACCTAACAAATGGCTTTTTTCTTCAGTTAGACACATTCATTATTGACTTGAAGCAAAAAATAAGAGGTCAAAAATTGACTTAAATGCAAAGCCTAATTTTATTTTAAATGCTTCCTAATATAATAAACAAGACTTGTTTTAAGATAAGAGTGCATAATTTTTCAACATATTCTAAATTTAAGTTTAACTCTACTGGAATTGTAAGGGAATGTGGATCATAAACTAAAAATGTGCTTTCATTTTAATATGTAAAAAACTACCTGATATTTTAACAAAAAAGATAAAAACTCTTTAGGAACAAAAGTTTTATATAATAGTAGTTATTCAAAAGAACAACACTTCCCCAATTTCTGTGGATATATCTGTGGAGAATTTTGGAATGGAAAGTGCTTAAAACGGCGTAGTCACTGCAGACAAGCAGGAACAGTGTTTGAAGTACACAGAAGAGCCTGAGTTTTGTATGTATTTACTTTGAAAAGCCTCAAGACATTTAGTAGACTCAGACTGAGATGATTTTGGAATGAAAACGGCTAATTGAAATACTCTGATATGCATGTATTATTTCATGGATTCATAGTTGAGTAAGCAAAAAACTACAGTGATTTATAGTGCCTTCAGAGCACACTTGTAAAGTCTTTATAGAACTTGCTTCTTCCAATAGTAGTTTTCATCACTAGGATGAAAAATGGCTTTTTTCTGTGCGCAGTCGCGCTTTACAAAAAAAAAAAAAAAAAAAAAAAAAACGACTAAGCACAGAAAAAAAAAAACTTTTGGTCTGAGTGATGGACAATGTTTTTCATCATACTGCAAAAATAATGAATGGATAACTAATTTAAAAGTAAATCAATTAAAATTTCATTATCTATTTACGTTTAGATGTTGACTTCCATCTTAATTTAAATATTCCTTATAAAGAGCTGATATACAGGGTGTCCAGCTTCGACTGTCCGAAACATTTCCATGTTGTTTAGCAAGCCAAAATAAACAAAAAAGTTGATATAAACATATGTTCTAAAATGCTTCGTTAACCCGCTAGCCGCCATTTTGTTTTTTACACTTAATAATTTTTATTTCCATAACGGATAAATGGATTGAGTTCATATTTGGCATGGACCTTTACTACAACAATGGTTAATAAAAGAAAAAATATTATTTTTTTCCGTCACATATTTTTAAAATGGCGGCCATTTGAAATTTTTAACCTCAAATATCTCAAAAACGGTAAATATTATAAAAATTTTACTAGATACAAAAAAGTTGCAAAATTGAATTATTTAACCAATGATACCAAGTTTGTAATTATTTGACAACAATTAATTAAGTTATTTAGATCTTTCTTCTAAATTAACTTAATTTGCATGCATTATAATGGTAAATCAATGGTTTTATACACAAAAATCTCAATAACTTAATTAATTGTTGTCAGATGATTACAAACTTGGTATCAATGGTTAGATAATTTAATTTTGCAGCTTTTTTGTGTCTTGTAAAATTTTTATAATATTTACGGTTTTTGAGATATTTGAGGTTAAAAATTTAAAATGGCCGCCATTTTGAAAATATGTGACGGAAAAAAATAATATTTTTTCTTTTAATAACCATTGTTGTAGTAAAGGTCCATGCCAAATATGAACTCAATCCATTTATCCGTTATGGAAATAAAAATTATTAAGTGTAAAAAACAAAATGGCGGCTAGCGGGTTAACGAAGCATTTTAGGACATATGTTTACACCAACTTTTTTGTTTATTTTGGCTTGCTAAACAACATGGAAAAGTTTCGGACAGTCAAAGCTGGACACCCTGTATACGGTGAAGTAAAAAAATGTCACAATCTTGCTTTAAAATTGTAGTCTGCAAGTAGTTTTTTGTTTACATTGGCCTTATTAGTTTTAGATTAGTACGATTTTTGCTTAAGAACAAAAGAACTTTTGAGGTTAGAACACAGAAAAAATTAACAGATGTTTTTTTTTCGGTGCACTATTAAAAGGCTCAGATAAGGCCAACTTTGTGGAGTAAATATGGAGTAAACAACTGTTCTGCATGCAGTATGATGAAAAAGCCATATGATGTTGCAGATCAATGTTTAAACCTACTTTTATGCTTAAAAACAATCTTGTCTTGAATGAAAGTACTTTGTGACATGGTCTGATATTACATTACATGTAGCATCACAACATCTACTTTCATTAATGAAAATGTTGTTTCGACAATAAAAATTGAAAAAAAAACTAAAATTATTTGGCTAAACTTTATAACTGAATTAATTTATAATATAAAAATAATACTTTACTAAAAATGTGATGTACACTTTTGATGAAAAACCCCAAATTAATAGAATTAAATACCGGTATCAAAAATACTACAACTTTTTTAAGTTACTATTTTATACTTTGTACTTTATACAAACAATCTATCTATACAATAATAAAAACAACAAAACTAATAACAATGTTGGTTACTTCAAAATATCAAGATATATCTTTGGTGGTGAACTGCCAATGCACAATAAATAAGATATTAAATTGCTTCAATTTACATTTAAAGCTATGCAACAACCACAGTATTCTAAGATTAACAATCTACTATTACAAAGTAGATCTAAGCAAAGACAGGGATGTTTAAACAACTCCATTAAATATGTACAAAATGGAGGAAAATAAGAGGAGGTAATATCTTAAACATTATTACTATTACGTTAGGAACATGCTATTTTCAGGATTTTAAAAAAGTAAAAATTGGCAGGAAAACATTCTAAAGGCACTGGGTTTCAAACAAAAAAGATTTCAAATTTTACCTTATAGTTTAGATTGCCTACTAAAAAGTTTTCTGAGCTGTTGAAAAAAGTGTAATGAACTACTCTAACAAGTCAACTATATTTTTGGCAGGGTCTTTTTAATTTCAAACAGTAAAAAAAGATTTTACTACATTGTTAAAACCAATTATAATCTATAAAATCTTCATTATTTAAGACAAGTAGACCTCAACTACAGTAATATTAAAAATTAAATTAAATCCATAGTAATTTCTGTTTTATTAGACATTAGTAACATTTTAAAAATTTTTAATTACAATTTTTAAATCTCTCGTGATACAATTAAAAATAAGTAAAATCTATTTTATTTGTCCAATTTATTGAAATTTTAAAACACACTGACTTGGAAAATATGTTGAAATAATTTTAAAAATATTAAATATTATGTTAAAAAGTACAAATGATCTATACAACAGACTTGAATGTTTTTGACACATTATAGTTACAGAAATTAAACTGAAGAAATTAAATTTTGTTTGGTGAAGAAAAATTTATTGTACTAAATGACAAGCCTACTAGGTTTATCTTTATAACTATAATAAAGTAGATAAAGAGACAAATATAAAAAAGTACTAAATTATGAGTTATTTAAAAATTCCAATTTTAGGGGTTTTGCAATAAAATAATGAGTCATTTTGACATTTCCTTTCTTTATAGGTTTTTTTTTAATACATCAGGGATATTATAACTATAATAAATTAGACAAAAAGACAAAAATTAAAAAAAAACTAAATTATGAGTTGTTTAAAAATTTCAATTTTAGAGGTTTAGCAATAAAATAATGAGCTATTACAAAATTTTCTATCTTTAAAGGTTTTTTAATACAATCGGGATATTTTAGATGCAAAACATAAGGAAAGCAGAGGTATATGAAAAAAATAATGTATACAAAAGACAACAATCCATGAAACAAAAACTTGATTTGTCATAGGAATAGCCTTAAAAATAATGTGCTCATTTAAAAACCTTTAAATTTTATGCAACAGAGAAAATTTGGATGGTGCCGCTAATATCATAGGTTAGAAAAAAAATTTCCTTTGCCGAGAGTACTAAGGAAGTACAGTATTTTTCCACGGACGAATAACAGGTGAGTAAGTATTACATTTTATTATTTTACCTTTTCCACTTTTTGTGCCAATAACAGTAAAGTTTTCCAAACCAAAATGAAATTCCCTACATCTCATCCCAGCTAGGAACTAATTCTCATGATTCAAAACTACGTTTAGGTGATTCCTTGAACTTAACTGGCTGCCTGCTTGGGTCCAACGAGCAGGTAGACGACCATGTTATCCTTGCCCTTGACGTATATCTGGCCTCGCTTCTCAAATTCATACCGGTCCTGAAGCGCGGGAACGCAGTGTGCCGGCAGCTGGATACGACCAGGCACTCCAGTCGAGTCCATACGACTGGCGATGTTCACCGCGTCACCCCAGATGTCGTAATACAGCTTGGATGTTCCGATCACACCGGCGGTGATGTCTCCGAAACTGTAGCCGATTCTGGAACCGTGGATAAAGTTATGCAAGGTTGTTGAAAGTTTTTATCAAATCAAAATCTTCTTTATTCATTAGTATTACATGTAAACAATTGAATGGTGTCAAAAAGTTTATGATTGAAATAATTACTTGTTATTTGTAAAAATGTATTTTACTAAATTTACATAAAGTATCTTAATTTATTTACAATATTTTCATAGTGAGTGGCTGATTTGTCTCTTTCGTTCAACTGGTGATTAGCACCACTAAGAATTTGTCCTCCGATTCTCTATCTAACTGACAATATTACCTATAAATGTAAAGTCCACAAAGAGTAAGAATCTACGTAACTATTTAAGCAATATATAAGCAAATATTTCCCTTACTGAAATTCGTAATGTTCAATATTGTTCTGGCTCCATTTTTTTTTTACTTTTAGAATTGAATTAAGATTTTTGGGAGTTGTTGTTTTTGTCTAAAATATAACAAGAAATTTCTATATACACAAGCCAAAACCATTGAGCACACCTGAGAATGAGGTTGAACTCGAGCAGGTCCTGGTTGAAGGTGTCGACGGCGGCCTGCAGTCGGAGGGCGAACTCCATGAGTGTGTGCAGGTGGGAGGGATCGGAGAGACTCGGGTTGAGGCCCGACGCCGCCATGTACGTGCTGCCGATCGTCTTGATCTTCTCCACCGACGCAAACTGCGGGTGACCCAGCAGTTCATCAAAGTCGCTCATCTGGAAAAAAAATACTTGTGATTATGGGCTGAAGATCTCAGTCTTTATTGTGCGTTCAAGAACAGTAGTGTCATTAAAGTCATTAATTAGATGGATGACAAAACTTCTCTGTGTTAACAAGAAATTTATTTACAGTTTCTCATTAGCCTACTTATTGTAAATTTACTGTGCAATGAGTTAGACTTAGTGACTATTTGAACCAGTAAGCTAAAACTCTTTTTTAGCCCCAGGACTATTTTGTGACGTGATACTATTTATTATACCAGCATCTTTAACCGCCGTCCTGCTAGGAAAGTATTAACATCTGTTATTACAGCAGGTTTTCCTGTGATCAAACAAAGAATAAGTTCTTGGGTAACTAGAAACAAAACTTAAAATATTTAATAAATTGTCATTGGATTAAAAATATTTACATTCCTATTGATTGTCGATGATTATGACACTTTGAAAACAGACAAGACACTGACCTCAAATACTAGGCCCAAGTTCCATAAAACAATATGTTTGGCCATCTTAGTTATACATATGATTTTGTTCTCATTTACTGTGACCATTCTGTGTATTATTGACTTAAACTGATATTGTGGTTGTCTGCCAATGGTCGGCCCTGCGAAGAGTGGTTTGTAAGTTTTCCAATGCAAACATAAAATATTTTTTGAATGTTATTAACATATTACCACACCATTAGAAGATCCCATCAGGGAAGCGTTTTAACAAGCTCCCAAGCTTTAACAAGCGCTCAGATGGCTCCTGTCGAGACCTTTTTAAACAATTGATAATCCTTTTGGTGATAGCATACATAGTTAAAAAAAGAGCTGCTAAGTGTTATACATGCAACTTCCGAAAACTCCTAAGTATCCAAAGTAACAGACACAAAAAAGCATAAAAGAAAAAATTTGTAAAAAATAAATTTTCAACCCAAAAATGTTAGATGACAATTGATAGTCGAGAGAATTAGTGATTGGAATAGGCGTAATTAATATTCCTTAGCATTATAGTTTCTTAGCACTTTTCAGGAATAAGACAAGGAACGGATGTATTGGTCTGTAGCACCAAAAGGGTTAATCACTATGTTCCCAAACTAAAAAATAGCATTAATAAAGTGTTCCTTGTCAAATTTGTATTTATTATATTTAATTTAAATATAGGATGACACATTTTGGAGTCTAAACTTGCTGAGCACAAAAATTAATAATACTGTTATAAAATTTAAAAAATTCAAAATGGACAGTTAAATTCAGTATTTGCGAGTCTAGGAGAATGAGAGCGATATTGCAAATCCTTCTTTCGGGGCCCCAAAGAAAATGGCTGAGTGTGGTGACTGTCTTAGAAATTCCTATATTATAAGGTTACAAAACGTTAAGTCTATATCTATATATCTATATATCCTCCTTAGTTATTCATTTGATTTTGTTCTCATTTAGGGAGACCATTTTGTGTAATAATGGTTTTAACTGACATTGTGGTTATCCGCCTTAAGGTCGGCCCCACAAATGGTGGTTTGGTAGTTTTCTACCGTAAACTTAAAATAGTTTTGAATATCTATTCAAAATCAACACGGATTGCCTTCATCTCTGCTAATAAGAAAACTTCTTACTCTGATTGTTGGCAACTCGCCAACGACATCAACGGCAAAGTCAAGGTTATGCCTTGTTTAGGCATGCAAATAACCATTAAAACTGATAGATTATTCTGAAAACTATTATAAAAGGTAGAATTATTTTTAGTTTTTCATGTTCCCAACTGTTCCTGTTTGTTTTAATTGAAATATTCTTTAAAACTTGCATAAGAAATTAATAATTTATTTGTGTTAAGTCAGAAAATTGTTTAAATTTTTAGAAATTATTCTAAAATTAAAACATACTAATACACTTATTCAATGAGAATTTTTGTGACTGCTATCAAATGTAATTGGCATCAAATTTCAGAGTATGGATCTCAAAACTGATACCAACAGCTAAGTATTGGTGGAATCGAGAATCAACTCATCCCTAATACAGATGGGAGTCAAGGGAAAACCTGGAACTGATGTTTAGTATTGCCAGGCTAGTTACAGACATGCTCAATGGCCAAATTGTTGTCCACATTAGACCTAATTTTTTGAGAGATTTCTTTTCCACCCAGCAAAATATTCATGACATGATTAATTTACCACTTACAAGCTCATTGAGAACTCTGAGACATTCTCGACCGCCAAGGTAGGATTCGTCATACATCTCCGAGAAATTGATGATGCTTGCAAATATAATACCAGCGTTGTGGACGTTTTCAGAGTATCTAAAAAATCGACAGTGTTAGTTTATGATGCACTTTTGAGCAAAGTATTATTTAGAAAAGGTTTTTGGAATTTTAAAATTGCACTCATTGAGTAAAGACAAACAAGGGTGATTCATAAAGTAAAGTACGTTAATTTATTGTGAGCTTCATGAAGTCACTAGATATTACTAAGGAACATATTCTCCACCTGAGCCTTGGTTGTGCAAAGTTTAGTTTTTCTACGAATTGCCATCAGTTACTAATCAAAATAGGGGAGAAGTAAACAATCCTACAATGTTTCAATTGTCTCTTCAATGTTGGCAAAAGATGATTAAAATGAAACTTGAAAAAACAGAAAACTGTGAAAATAAACAATAATAAAAAATCTAACTATTTAACATGGTGATGACTCACTTTGCAGTGGTTTTGAGATGTTCAGCGACATGCTTGGGGATAATGTTGTGCAGTAGCATTTCCGCTTGGTCCTTCATAGTCTGAACCTTGGCTTTGTCTCGAGCAGCTACAATGTTACCATGAAAGCTCAGACGATAACTAATTTCAAACTCTCGATTCAGGAACCAAACCAACAACAATATAAGCAACACGTCGAGGTATAATTCATAGAAGATTGTATTCGTATCACTATCATTACTACCCTGTGATTGAGAGATGTTAAATACATCAGATGATTGCATGATTGTGTCAGTTATGTTGCTAAATAAATTATATGAGGCATTGGTGGGAAATGGCACTGAACCTAACTTAACATCGAATGGCACTGCAGATGAGTTCTTCTTGCTAACATATGAGTCCTTTGACGTTTGCAAAATGAGATCATTAAAATTCGGTAAAGGCACAGGATTCCTAAACAGACTTTCGGTTAAATTAGATGAAACCCTATCGTCGAATGTTGAAGGAAAATGTAATGAAACTATGATTATATAAGCTAACCCTGCTATTGTTGCTATTGAGCTTTTCATCCAACAGTTGAGTTGGGTGAAGTTACAAAAATGAATGATTCCGATAAAAAATAATGATGCAAAATAATAAATGCTTTCTATACTTTTTAAACCCTTGTTCATACAGAGAAATATGACAATCATCGGAAGACTTACTAACACACCACCGATAATGTGCCAGGAGTACCAGTCGGAAAACCGGTCCAAGCCCGAGTTAAGTTCGGGCCAAAATACTGAACGGAGGCACAAGATTAAGGCTAAACTTTGAATGCCAGTCAAAAACAAAAAGAAAGGGAATAACCGATTAGGCATTTCAAATAAGGAGAGGCACGAAATGGTCATCAGCAGAAATACCTGAAAACAGAGTGTCCAGTTAACACATAAATGGTTAATGAACCAAAAAATATATCCATGCCAACACATCCAATTTCCAAAAGACAAATGAATTTAAATTTTTTAAATTAAAATACAGAGGAAAGCAGGATTGCATCTCAATTGCAAAATCTTATAAAGAGAGAAGACAAAAATATCTGAGGTAAAAATGTAGTATATTTCACCACTAGTCCGGAAATGGGCTTTCCGGACGAGTTGTGAACGATACTTTTCATCACGACGCAATTATTAATAGATGGTTTTTGTGCTTATCATGACAGCAAACCTGCATACCCTTTTCCCATGTTAATCATATGGAGAATAGGCAAACTTCTTTAGCAATGGACAGATATTGATGAAACTTAGTAAATGGGTTCATTTGGTCAAAATAATTTTTTTTTATGATAAAAACCTAATTTTAGTGTTCCCCATGGCAGCATACCTGTATACTCTCCCTATATTTATCATAAGGAGAATTAGACCTTTATTTCCCTATTTATGAGCATGTGATTTTATTAGGTTTACAGTTTTATGTGGTAAAAATTAATATTACTAATTTGGAAATTCGCTGAGTACGCAGGTCTGCTGCGACGGGGGGTATTTATATTTAAAATTATTTAACCAATACACAGTAAAAGTAATTAATTATAAAAAGTGTACAATCAATGAAATTTGATTCACAGTTCAGTTACAGAGAAGTATAGAGTGCATTAACCTTTTAAATCAAAATAAAATAAAATCCATCAACTTATAGTGAAATTTAAAAGAGGTTATTAGGGCCTTCAAAACATCAAATTGGGACTTATTGAAGTGTAAAGTAATCATAAATTAAAATAAAAAAATAGTATATTTCACCACTAATCCGGAAAGTGACCCATTTCTGGGCAAGATAGTGTTTTACGCGCGAGGCGAAGCCGATAGTGGAAAACAGTATCGAGCCTGTAAATGGACTTTCCGGACGAGTTGTGAACGATACTTTTCATCACGACGCAATTATTAATAGATGTGGAAGTTTTAAAGAAGGATTATTTTTGTAAATTCTTCGCCATTGGACAAAGTAAACAAAGCTGGAATTCAAAATTTAATTTGTTTTAAACCCAGCTGATTGTTGCTGTACGGAAAAGTTTGTTTACCTTGGACGGAAAGTAATGTTTACAAACATTACTTTCCGTACAGGTCAGTAAATCAGCTGACGGTGACAGTTTGGGAAATGACTACTTTCCAAGGTCTCAGCTGTACGGCAAGTTGTCACTTTCGTATACGGAGTGATGAAAAATTTTTTAATATTCTAATGTAAACTACACTTTAACAGCAATTCCCAAACTTGGACACTACCAATAAATAACCAAGCTCTAAAGCATACAAATCGATAAACCACCGCATATACAAAAATCTTAACATTCATCATGTTTGCAAAATTTCTTAAAAATAAAAAAATTCTTATTCCATCACACAACCAAAACAAAACACAAATTACAGTGGAACTGCATTACATCTACTAAATTGTGGGAATAATAACTGTTAACCTGACAATTTCTAATAACAAGTCATAATAAAAATAAAAGTTTTATAAAAATAAATATATTAGAGGGATGCCACTGTTACAATGGATTTCTTATGGGTGTGTTTATCAGATTTTTAACTGTGGGGAAATTCAGGAGAAAGGGACAAAGTCTATAAACGATCGGGTGATTACCAGGTGATTCCGAGCTTTCACGCTAAGAGGCATTGGTTAAGTGCCTATTGGCGAAGTATAAAAAAATATAGGTTGTCAGACTTCTGTCTCAGTCATCAAAATAATATTTAATGAATAGTTGCAATTTTATAATTAGTTAAAACATTATTACTATTAGTATACTATGTTTAAGTAAAGAAATATGTTTCATCAAGTTTACATGCATAAATATGAATGATAATTGAGTCTAGGCTTATTTTACCTGTGTTTCTATGGTGTTGTGGTTATTACCATAATTTACGTTTTGATTTTCTTTGGGCAAAAATACTAACTTGTTACATAGCATAATGGTTTATTTACTTCAAATCCTAAACAAAATGTAATTTTGATTATGCCAGTCTAAAAATAATCTAGGGGTTGAAAAGTTAATAAAAATCTGTGATTTTTTGGGCTTGAACTTACAATCTAATTTACTAACATACCGTATGGCTTTCATATGTTGACATTCTTTGGTGCAGAACACCTGTATGTCAAATCAAATATAAAAATACTACAAACAAATTAAATACTAATTACTTAAACCTAAAAATATAAAATTGTCACCCTATCTTAGTTTTACTAGGAAATGTTAAGAAAATAACTTACAACCCGCCCTAGCTGTAATTTTATTTTTGTGTTTATGAAATTTATTTCCCACTAGTTTGCCCTATTCATGTAGGCTATAGAGATGTGTACTGAGTGATCTGAGGTTGTTGTAACGTACGAGTATGGCGACGGCGATGTCGAGATGGGTGTTGAACCGCGCAGTGGCGAGCGTGGACGCCTCCTCGTCGCAGCTGCGGTGCGCCTTGAGGCGGTACTCGGCCTCCATGTCGCGTTGGCGGAAGAACAGCGTCACACTGTGGAGCGGCGGCTTGACGAAGTAGCTGCGCTGCGACGTTGTGTTGTCCTGTCACAAGACAACACACAATGGTAAACCAAATGTCTTAAATCCCACAAGAGTGATGCTGCCATTCCTACTATTACCACGCTAGTCGCAACAGAGAAAATCACCATTTAGTGAAGTGTTAAATCTTTAACATTTTACTCTTGTTAAAAACATTACAGAAACCAAGCATTGTTTTCAACATGAGAAATTGTCCGTTACAACTGTTACTATACTAGGTAATTTGTAAGTGTACAGATAAGGATTAATAGTTGCACATTTATATTGATTGATAATTAGTAATTTTTATGATTAATTGATTAACCCTTAAATATTAACTAATATTATGAGTGTAAAACAGAATAGTACAGTGCCATTATGATAAACATTGTAATAGTGATGAGTTGATTGAAGAAATTATTGATTTTGTTATTCACTTATATCAGTTATCTTGGGTTGTTTATTCGAATTTTTACTATTCTCTTAATATTAAATTTATTACTTATTTAAGACGTTACTCAAGGCTTTTTTTGTTAAGAGAACTAATCCCAAAATTTTTAATCGATTTCCAAGTTTTTGGTGTTGTTGGATTTTTGGATGTCTTGGGCTTGGTCTGTAGCTGTTAAAAGTTGATGGGAATCCGACCCATCAAATAAGGGCTATCCATATATATAAGATAATTTATTAAAATTACACCTTTTTTCCCCACTGGGAAAGCTGCTATAAAGCAAAGGATACTGACAAATAAATATTAATACTACAATAATTTTGAATATGATGTTCATGATGAATATAAATGGTTCCGTAAGATAGATATAGAGTGTTTTAACGCCACAATTGAAATTTTGTTTAGGACATCCCTATTTAATTGAAATTTCTTCCAAAACACACATAAAAAATTTGGAATAGTGCCTCTGGATCCAATAAGCAAACCAATGACTTCTACTTTCTTTAGTTTGTATTTGTCTTGAATGAAAGGATTGGTTGCCTCATATATTTTTTTCTTTTCTTCATTTAATTCTTCTGGCTGTTCTTTATTAATTTCAAATCTTACGGTAGGGTCAAGAATATAGCCCGTATGTTTAGCTTCATCAATAACTAAAATATCGCATCTTCTACTTGATCCGTTCACTGCAATGCAGGACACTTCTTCGTATACACAATATTTTAGTTCTCTGAAGGCTTCGGCTATTATTTTTCTTATTTCGTGGTGTCTATTGTTTCGCAGGAGTTCTCCGAATGGGCAGAATCCAAGGATATGTGGCAAAGATTCATAAATGTAAGTCTCAGTGCTGGAACATCTCCTGCACTGGGTGCCATCCTTGGACCTGCCCGGATTCGACCTCACTGGAGCCACGTCCCCTATCATCTTTAAGGCTTCCTTATACTCTGCTGAAGTCAATCCTTCCATTTTATGTAATGCCATATTGGGAAGACTATATTCTTTGAAAAGAATCACTCCCCGTCCTTTATAAGGCAGTAAACACCATTTTTCATATTCTCTTTTTTGTAATTCACGTCTTACATGCTTTGTAGATTTAAATATTGTGGAATCTTCAATCTGTAGATTTCATCTGTAGATTGTTATACGAATGATTTGAATTTTGTAAAAGAGGATTAGCAAATTTTTTGACAAAGTTTACAGTTTCAAGGATAATCAACCCATAAACAGTCAAAATTCCCAGATTTGTGAATTCTTCCTTAACAGAAACTGTAGTTTTTAAATTCAGCATGGTTCTGATAGCTCTTTTTTGTTGAAGTAATTTGTCCAAATTCTTTTTTGATGTTGCACCATATATGCCAATCCCGTAAGACAAATAAGAATGAATCATTGAGAAATATATTATTTTTAAAGTTTCCAAGCTACAAAATTTTGCCATTTGTTTTAAAGCAAAGATAACAGAGGAAATTCTACCAACTACATGGGTTACATGGTTATCCCAGCTTAAATTTTCATCAATGATTATGCCCAAAAATTTTGTTTCTTGAACTTGGTCAAGAGAATCTTCATCCAAAATAATCTGTGGTGAATTATGATTTACTGCTTTTTTTTGTGGAAAATAAAATAAATTTTGATTTATTTGAATTTAGTAGAAGATTTTTACCATTTAAAAAGTTTTTTATCATTGCTAAACCCAAAAACGATGAAATTTCAACATTTTCTATTGATTGCCCTGAAAATAGAATGTTTGAGTCATCAGCATATAAACAAACTTTACTGCTTCCATCATGTAAGGGTGGAAGAACTCTTGGAAGACCCTTTACATAGCAAAGAAAGAGTAAAGGTCCCAAAATAGACCCTTGTGGGACACCATGTTTTATTGGTTTTAGTCTTGAGCACATTTTAATTTATTTTAATAGCTTACCGCAGGAAATAAAAATTATAAATGACCAAAAACTTTTTCGTAGAAAATTAAATAACTTTCTAATCAATAATCCTTTTTATTCCTTGGAAGAATTTTTTTCTATTCATTAAAAATATATATGGATGCCATTCTCAAACATATTTTATATTTTAGAATTAAATTTTTTTTTCTTTTTTTAAGATGATTTTATTTAATTAACTCAAGCTTCTTAGACTTAAGTTTCACTGTACTTAGTAAACTATGTACTATCTGATGCCATTCATGTACAAACATTATGTATGTACTTTTGAATAAAGTGTTTTGAATCTGAATCTGAATCTGTAACAAATGTCCTTTTCTTCATCAAAATTCCTAAACATATTAACGTATATATTGTTGCATTTCTCTAATACATAACAAATGTTGATATGCTGTAATGGAGCCTCCCACAGAGCCTTGATTAATCCCAACCCTTTGCAGTCTTTTGGGGAATATAACATTACGTTAGGAATATCAGATGGTAAGTCAAGTATTTCTTTTACTGATGATCTAATAACTTTGTCAATATGGTTAAGAAATGACTTATTTAATTTTGATAAAGGAGCTGTTTGGAATGGATAGATAAGAGAGGGCCAAATGTAATGATTAAGTATACAGGGTGATTCAGACCACCCGTCCACTATTTATAGCAGGAGAAAGGTTTGAGATAAAATCATGAAATAAAGTTTTTTCCCACTAAATCGCATATGGGCTTTCCAATAAAAATATTTTCATCATTGCCAGTATACAGGGTGTTCCAAAACTGGAGGTCACGGGTTCGGATCTCAAAATTTTCTTGAATAAACATGCAGATTTTTTTACATAATTTTAAACGTATTAGTCAAAGAAGCATTTTCGTGAAAACAGAATGAATTTATCTTTTTCCGTTTCAAAATGGCAGCCATTTTTGTAAGAAAAATCAACATTTACGGAATACCCTGTAATTCTTTTATTATTTGTCATAAATGACTCCTGATTCAATATCCTTATTTGAAATGAGCTAAGCTTTACAATGATATGTCACAAGACCACATTTATTAAAAAACTAAAAATTCCAAAATTTTATAATTTTAAAAATTTTAACTTAGACAAAACTTAAAAATTCTAAATGTAAACATATGTCATATTGTATATCATCTTAAAGCTCTCATTAAACTGAGCAACTTTGTAATTTACACTATTACCGTATCTCTTGTGGTTTTGTAGTAATAACGTAAAAATGTCATTTTCCCATATGATTTGCATGTTAATTGTTCAGGGCTTTATAGTATGGAAGTCCTCCTTTGATTGTTGCCATAACATTGAATTAACATGCAGGTTATATGGAAAAAATGCATTTTTACATTATTACTACAAAACCTCAAGAGATACGGTAATAGTGTAAATTACAAAGTTGCTCAGTTTAATGAGAGCTTTAAGATGATATACAATATGACATATGTTTACATTTAGAATTTTTGAGTTTTGTCTAAGTTAAAAATTTTAAAATTATAAAATTTTGGAATTTTTAGTTTTTTAATAAATGTGGTCTTGTGACATATCATTGTAAAGCTTAGCTCATTTCAAATAAGGATATTGAATCAGGAGTCATTTATGACAAATAATAAAAGAATTACAGGGTATTCCGTAAATGTTGATTTTTCTTACAAAAATGGCCGCCATTTTGAAACGGAAAAAGATAAATTCATTCTGTTTTCACGAAAATGCTTCTTTGACTAATACGTTTAAAATTATGTAAAAAAATCTGCATGTTTATTCAAGAAAATTTTGAGATTCGAACCCGTGACCTCCAGTTTTGGAACACCCTGTATACTGGCAATGATGAAAATATTTTTATTAGAAAGCTCATATGCGATTTAGTGGGAAAAAACTTTATTTCATGATTTTATCTCAAACCGTTCTCCTGCTATTAATAGTGGACGGGTGGTCTGAATCACCCTGTATAAAGCTTTTGGTGAGGTTGCAAGTATGGAGATGACGTTGAATTTTGAATATTATTTGTTAACGATTTAATAACTTTAGGTTGATCCAATACAATTTTATCTTCAAAGTTAACTCCAAGATATTTGATTTGGTCTCCCTTAGCTAGTGACTGTAGTTTAATGCCATCCAAATCAAATTTTTGTTGATGTAACTTTCCATTCCTTGTATTTATTATATTGGTCTTATTTAAATTTAGTTGTAGTCCAATTTCATTGAAGAGGTGTTTAGTTTTTTCATATAAAAATAAAGCTGATTCACAGTCTTTCCCAATCAGAACAGTATCGTTGGCAAATCCAAGTATGCTTATTGCTCGAACTGTTTCATCTATTTTATAGCCATATTCTTCAGCAATGGATTCATTTGATATTTCGTCTAAAATGTGATCAATACTGAGGTTAAAGAGTGTAGGTGACAATGGTGCACCTTGCAAAACCCCACGATTTATTATAATTGGCTTTGTTTTGCCTTTAATAGTCTCAATCTGAGTCTTATTTCCTCTCTGTAACTGCATTATGTTTTCAACTAAAGAGGTTGGAATTTGTAAAGATTTTAGAGTTGACAATATATGATCGTGGCTAACATTATCATAGGCCTTTTCTATGTCTAGAAACAAAATGCAACAGTCGTCTTTTTTCTCTTTACTAGTATTCAGTATATGATTTAATATGTTGGCATTTACGTGAGTACCTGGCAAAGTTGTAAATCCAGTTTGAAATTCGTTGAATTTTATGTACTCTTTAAGTCTTGCGTCTATTATCTTTTCATATACCCTTCGCAGTAATGAGCATATGGATATAGGGCGCCAATTAGCTATGTCATTTAGGTTACCACCTTTGTGTAATAAAACCGTTCTTGCATTCTTTAGAACACCTGGTATAATATTATCTTTATGCATTTTATTAAAAATATGCATTAGAATTTTGGGGACTAAATTATTTTTTATACTTCTCAAAATTACATGATCTGGACCAGGGACAGTATCAGGTTTAATATTTTGTATAGCATGTTTGACCTCTTCTTCAGTTATTGATGAATTATATTCCTCATTTAAATGTTTTATGAATTCTTAATCAGGTATCTTGTAATTATTACGTGTATATTCATTGGGATTTGAAAAAGATCACTAAATTTTGAAAATAAATCATTAAGTTCTATTTCGCAACCTTTACTTACCCCATTTAGAATTTTTCTAACAGCTTTCCTTCTTTGGTTGTAATATTCAAATTGAATAAGCTCATAATCGAATTTTTCCTTTCTTCTTTGACGTTCAGCGTTACTTTTTCTCTCAGGATTACTTGTTTCTTTATATTTCCCATTACCCTTTACTAATTTATTTTTTTTCCTTAAATTATAGAACTTCCTTGCAGGATGTTTTGGCCGAGGCGAATGATCTATGGATTCTGACAGAAAGGTTAAAAATTCATGGACCTTCAAAGAGAATTGTATTTCATCAATATTTTCATTAGAAAAAAATGTTAACCATTCATTGTACTTTCCATCCAATAAATCTTTATATTCTGTAGTTTCATCAATTGTTTCAGTTATTGCTTCAACAGCTTCACATGTCTGGTTGATCTTATTAGTTTTTCTGTTGTTTTTATTGCATGATATATATTTATCTCTAATTCTTTGTCGGAAGACGCCAGGATGTGACTTTGTAACATGCAATTTTAACCCTTGAGCAGAATTAAATTTTTTTTTTTACAAACTGGTGTGGTTTTCTGTGTTTGATGTCCAGTAGACACATCTTTAGTTGAGTTTTCAAGCAGAGTTTTTGTGACATCGTCATCATCATTGTCACTGTAATCTTCTTTAATAGTAAAAAACGGTCTAACGTATCTTGGATCTCGGTTATTTGGTATTACGATTCCATCAATGGTTGGTTTCGATGGTCCAGGTAAGGGGCTTGTTGTTTTATCTATGATATGCCTTTCATTTGTAAAGATTGAAGACAAATTACTTTCTTCCTTGTTGTGTGCTCTTTTACTTTTTAAAGGATTGTTTACCCTAGATTCAGTCTGAGTTTCATTCTGTATTGTTTCATATTTATGACTTGCCTTGATGTGAGAGTTTAGTCTTTTAAATGTTTTGTGGCAAATAAGTCATCTACATTTATTCTTTGACACTTCTCCGCTTATTATTTCAGAACTAGGCCCTGGGTTGCTTTCAGTATCTCCTGCTAGTATCAGGAGGATCAAAAGAAAAGCTAACCTACATTCAGATGGATATAACACATCTTTTGTTGACGTGATTATTTTAGATTTCTTTCTGGAAAGACTATTCCTTTTCAACCAAGTTAGGTTGGTGTTCATTCATTCATAAATTCTTTATTCACAAATTGTACATGGTACAAGAATAGTGTCAAGTGTTTAACAAAATAAAACAAATCAGAAATTATAAAAAAACCATTCCCTAAGTAATAACTCAAAATCAAAATGATTTCTTTTATATTTCTTATAATATTTTCTCATAGAGCTGGTGGATCAGTTGAGCCTCATATCAAAAAACTCTTGAAAAGAGTAAAGTGGAATTTTCAATAAGTAATCCTTTAACCCTTTTTTAAGATTGTATTCATCAACCTCCACAATGAACTTTCGTGGGAGGTGATGAAGAAATTTAGTTCCTAAAAAAACAGTTTTCTTTTTAAAAAATTCTAAAAATTATGTTTTTCAACCTTACGATTTAAGCGGGTGTTATACGAATGATTTGAATTTTGTAAAAGAGGGTTAGCAAATTTTTTGACGAAGTTTACAGTTTCAAGGATAATCAACCCATAAACAGTCAAAATTCCCAGATTTGTGAATTTTTCCTTAACAGAAACTGTAGTTTTTAAATTCAGCATGGTTCTAATAGCTCTTTTTTGTTGAAGAAGTAATTTGTCCAAATTCTTTTTTGATGTTGCACCATATATGCCAATCCCGTAAGACAAATAAGAATGAATCATTGAAGAATATATTATTTTTAAAGTTTCCAAGCTACAAAATTTTGCTATCTGTTTTAAAGCAAAGATACCAGAGGAAATTCTACCAACAACATGGGTTACATGGTTATCCCAGCTTAAATTTTCATCAATGATTAGGTTCAAAAATTTTGTTTCTTGAACTTGGTCAAGAGAATCTTCATCCAAAAGAATCTGTGGTGAATTATGATTTACTGCTTTTTTTGTGGAAAATAAAATAAATTTTGATTTATTTGAATTTAGTAGAAGATTTTTACCATTTAAAAAGTCTTTTATCATTGCTAAACCCAAAAACGATGAAATTTCAACATTTTCTATTGATTGCCCCGAAAATAGAATGTTTGAGTCATCAGCATATAAACAAACTTTACTGCTTCCATCATGTAAGGGTGGAAGAACTCTTGGAAGACCCTTTACATAGCAAAGAAAGAGTAAAGGTCCCAAAATAGACCCTTGTGGGACACCATGTTTTATTGGTTTTAGTCTTGAGCACATTTTAATTATATATTTGGTGTTAAGTTTAAAGTTATCTGAAATATGCTCCACTTCTACACATTGTAGTCTGCCCGATAAGTAAGACTCAAACCATTTGAGTTCTTTACCTCTAACTCCCAGATTACTTAAAGTTGTTATCAATTTATTGTGGGAGACACTGTCAAAAGCTCTTGACAGATCAAGAAAAATGCTAATTACTTTTTCTTTTTTGTCTATTGCATCAATTATTGATTGAATAAAATTCACCCCTGCCCTTATGGTAGACTTTCCTCCTCTAAAACCATGCTGTTCTTTTTCCAATAAGTTATTATTTTCCAAATAATTAGAAAATTGATTGTAAACCACTCTTTCAAATAATTTGGAGAAAGCTGGAAGTAAAGATATGGGCCGGTAACACGAAGGTTCGGTACAGTCCCCTTTTTTGAATAACGAAATTACTTTTGCAATTTTTAATTTGTGAGGAAAAATTCCGTTTATTAGAGAGGAGTTGATTAAATGAGGCTTGTGAGGTCAACAAAAATTGTCAGTTTGGTCCAAAAAGTTTTTTTATTAAATTTACAACATGACGGAGATTAATGAACATGTATTTAAATGTTTAGTAAAACTAATCACGTGATAATTGATGTTTTATGATGGTATATTATTTTAAATGAGGTTCTTAGACATTTACATGTTTGGTAAGTTCTGTTATATGTAAAATGTTCAGACATAATATATGTTAAATTTTCCCCAGTTAAAAAAAATAATGTCATGCTATTTATTATTCTTAATCAGTATGATTAGGGTTTAAAATATTAAATTTTAAAGTTGCTTCAAAATTACGTCTGGTCCCCTCTGTATTGAAATCAGTGTCAATCAACAGAGCAAAATGTGTTTACCTACAACGGCACAATTTTTTTTTTATTTTTTTATTTTAAAAGAGGTGCCAGGTTGGTATGGGACACCCTGTAAGACAGTATCATATTTGCACGATAGTCCTCCCAAAAATTGGTTCTTTATTTGGGATGGCACTTAATTTCTAACGAACTCATTAAGCCGCGTCCGCACTGGCCGAACATTCGTGGCGAACTTGTTCGGCGAACACAAAAATCAACAAACATTAACGAACAATTAACCGGCCATATGATTTACATACTAAACGGTTAGCAACAAACAAACAAAAGTTCGGAAGAACTTTGTTCGGCGAACATGTTCGGCCAATGCGGACGCGGCTTTAGGAAGTACATCATTGACTTTACCTGATAGCATGCTAATTTAAATTTTACAATTCAACAAAAATTTTAACTAAAATAGCAGATTACACAATTGATTTATCTTTTAGTGCGTAATAAATTAATGTTTAGTTTAAAAAGGTGGCAGTACAGTATTTTCATTTAAAATAAAAAAGCTTTTTTATTTCCTGCCCCAGAAAACTATCTGATTTCAAAATTTAGCGACCAAACATTTTTACCCAAAATAAATATGACATTATTTTTTTTCTACTCTAGCGGCCAAATTATAACATCTGAGGCAATCCTCGCGAACATCTTTCAAGTTACTACAAGTTTGGTTCAATGAATTTTCGCCCCCCAGTCCACACAATTAAACATAATTAAATGTTTATTTATTTTTGTGGGGAATTTTATCCCATGTAGACGTAATTTTACAACTACTATAATATTTTACTCAGAACCTCAACTTTGCACATAGACATATCTTGCACAGTACCAATATCAATTAAATTATCAAACTTAAAAATTATCATGATGATTTTCAATATCACGTATTCTTCTATTGAAAGTGAGTCGGAACGAATTGCTATATCAAGCAACTGATTGTTTTACTTTGATTGTTATTTACTGACCTGGTCCTACGGCTAAAACATACGTCCTTTGATGTGTATGGTAACTTTAATATTTTAACCATTATTTAACATACTTTTGTTAGTAACTACTGTATTATTGTATTTAGAAACTTGAAGTTTTTTTATTTGCCTTGACAGTAATTTTTTAGGAAATTAGGTAAATTTAAAGTTTTACATTATTAAAAACTGAAATGAAGGAATTGTAATGAATGCCAATATTACATTATGTATTTATCATTGTATGTTCAATATTACTGGATCGTTATGTTATTCCCTGGAATTTCAACACAACTAATTGAAGGATAGTAACTGAATAGTATTTTTGTAAATAAAAGGGGTTTTTGGCAATTATATACTCCCGAATGTGTAACTGACTGACTCACTCATCGGGGTATCAGAAATTCGTCAAAAGTCGGTAATGTAGATCTCCTATATATTACTTACTACAGAGTGATTCCCAAGCGAGAACTAAACTTACCGACCTGTATTATTGAGAAAATTGCCAACATACTGGGAGTCGCGGATTACCGAAACACTCTTTTTAAGAAATTTTATAACATTAACCAATTGTGCCTTTATAGGTAAAGCGGTCTATCCACCGAGAGTAATTTCAATGTACAGGGTGTATCTGAAATTACCTCTCCAGACCGGAAGTCACTGATGTCAAATACTAACTCTCACTTTAAATAATTTTTTTTAGTTTTACACGGTTTTTAAGAAAACTTTACAATTTGATCTTGTACGCGTAATTTTAGCAGTTTATTGAATATTTGAGGTTAAAATTTAGATTTTCCTCATTCTTCTCTGAGCATTTTAGGTTAAGCAAAAATGTCTCGGCACAAAAATGTCTTAGACTCTTTTAAATACGTTTCCAACAAAAATTGTCAGTTTGGTCCAAAAAGTTTTTTTATTAAATTTACAACATGTCGGAGATTAATGAACATGTATTTAAATGTTTAGTAAAACTAATCACGTGATAATTGATGTTTTATGATGGTATATTATTTTAAATGAGGTTCTTAGACATTTACATGTTTGGTAAGTTCTGTTATATGTAAAATGTTCAGACATAATATATGTTAAATTTTCCCCAGTTAAAAAAAAAAATAATGTCATGCTATTTATTATTCTAAATCAGTATGATTAGGGTTTAAAATATTAAATTTTAAAGTTGCTTCAAAATTACGTCTGGTCCCCTCTGTATTGAAATCAGTGTCAATCAACAGAGCAAAATGTGTTTACCTACAACGGCACAATTTGTTTTTTTTATTTTAAAAGAGGTGCCAGGTTGGTATGGGACACCCTGTAAGACAGTATCATATTTGCACGATAGTCCTCCCAAAAATTGGTTCTTTATTTGGGATGGCACTTAATTTCTAACGAACTCATTAAGCCGCGTCCGCACTGGCCGAACATTCGTGGCGAACTTGGCAAAAACCCCTTTTATTTACAAAAATACTATTCAGTTACTATCCTTCAATTAGTTGTGTTGAAATTCCAGGGAATAACATAACGATCCAGTAATATTGAACATACAATGATAAATACATAATGTAATATTGGCATTCATTACAATTCCTTCATTTCAGTTTTTAATAATGTAAAACTTTAAATTTACCTAATTTCCTAAAAAATTACTGTCAAGGCAAATAAAAAAACTTCAAGTTTCTAAATACAATAATACAGTAGTTATTAACAAAAGTATGTTAAATAATGGTTAAAATATTAAAGTTACCATACACATCAAAGGACGTATGTTTTAGCCGTAGGACCAGGTCAGTAAATAACAATCAAAGTAAAACAATCAGTTGCTTGATATAGCAATTCGTTCCGACTCACTTTCAATAGAAGAATACGTGATATTGAAAATCATCATGATAATTTTTAAGTTTGATAATTTAATTGATATTGGTACTGTGCAAGATATGTCTATGTGCAAAGTTGAGGTTCTGAGTAAAATATTATAGTAGTTGTAAAATTACGTCTACATGGGATAAAATTCCCCACAAAAATAAATAAACATTTAATTATGTTTAATTGTGTGGACTGGGGGGCGAAAATTCATTGAACCAAACTTGTAGTAACTTGAAAGATGTTCGCGAGGATTGCCTCAGATGTTATAATTTGGCCGCTAGAGTAGAAAAAAATAATGTCATATTTATTTTGGGTAAAAATGTTTGGTCGCTAAATTTTGAAATCAGATAGTTTTCTGGGGCAGGAAATAAAAAAGCTTTTTTATTTTAAATGAAAATACTGTACTGCCACCTTTTTAAACTAAACATTAATTTATTACGCACTAAAAGATAAATCAATTGTGTAATCTGCTATTTTAGTTAAAATTTTTGTTGAATTGTAAAATTTAAATTAGCATGCTATCAGGTAAAGTCAATGATGTACTTCCTAAAGCCGCGTCCGCATTGGCCGAACATGTTCGCCGAACAAAGTTCTTCCGAACTTTTGTTTGTTTGTTGCTAACCGTTTAGTATGTAAATCATATGGCCGGTTAATTGTTCGTTAATAATGTTTGTTGATTTTTGTGTTCGCCGAACAAGTTCGCCACGAATGTTCGGCCAGTGCGGACGCAGCTTAATGAGTTCGTTAGAAATTAAGTGCCATCCCAAATAAAGAACCAATTTTTGGGAGGACTATCGTGCAAATATGATACTGTCTTACAGGGTGTCCCATACCAACCTGGCACCTCTTTTAAAATAAAAAAAACAAATTGTGCCGTTGTAGGTAAACACATTTTGCTCTGTTGATTGACACTGATTTCAATACAGAGGGGACCAGACGTAATTTTGAAGCAACTTTAAAATTTAATATTTTAAACCCTAATCATACTGATTTAGAATAATAAATAGCATGACATTATTTTTTTTTTTTTAACTGGGGAAAATTTAACATATATTATGTCTGAACATTTTACATATAACAGAACTTACCAAACATGTAAATGTCTAAGAACCTCATTTAAAATAATATACCATCATAAAACATCAATTATCACGTGATTAGTTTTACTAAACATTTAAATACATGTTCATTAATCTCCGACATGTTGTAAATTTAATAAAAAAACTTTTTGGACCAAACTGACAATTTTTGTTGGAAACGTATTTAAAAGAGTCTAAGACATTTTTGTGCCGAGACATTTTTGCTTAACCTAAAATGCTCAGAGAAGAATGAGGAAAATCTAAATTTTAACCTCAAATATTCAATAAACTGCTAAAATTACGCGTACAAGATCAAATTGTAAAGTTTTCTTAAAAACCGTGTAAAACTAAAAAAAATTATTTAAAGTGAGAGTTAGTATTTGACATCAGTGACTTCCGGTCTGGAGAGGTAATTTCAGATACACCCTGTACATTGAAATTACTCTCGGTGGATAGACCGCTTTACCTATAAAGGCACAATTGGTTAATGTTATAAAATTTCTTAAAAAGAGTGTTTCGGTAATCCGCGACTCCCAGAATGTTGGCAATTTTCTCAATAATACAGGTCGGTAAGTTTAGTTCTCGCTTGGGAATCACTCTGTAGTAAGTAATATATAGGAGATCTACATTACCGACTTTTGACGAATTTCTGATACCCCGATGAGTGAGTCAGTCAGTTACATGGAGTATCCGGCTTGTGAGGCTTGAGGACCAGGCAGTTGTATGCATCTCCGGGTGAGTACTTGGCTAAACCTGAATTTATTTTTTTGGAAATTGGCTTGTCTGCCCTACTGTTGGGAGCCTGTTACCATCCACCTGGCGTTGGGCATCTGGCGGACTTTGAAAACATTCTCTTGCGCCTCATGCCGGGCTACAGCCATGTCTTGATTATGGGGGACTTCAACTGTGACTTACTAAGACCGCTACGATTGCCGCCAATTTAACATTATGATTGAATCATGCAACATGACAATACTTCCACTGGACCCGACACATCACACTGCTGAAGCAGAAACTTTCTTAGATCTTATGATTGTAAGTGACCCCCAAATTTCAGTTCATCATGGGCAACTTCCTGTCCCTGCCATCTCCCGCCATGATTTAGTTTTTTGTGCCCTTTCAATGAGAGCTCTAAAACCAAAGCAGAAATTTATTTCATATAGAAATTTTCGTAGTTTCAATGAAGAAAATTTTTTGTCTGATGTCCTTTCAACTCCTTGGCACGAAATTCACAACCTTGATTCAGTTAACGACATGCTTGATTCTCTCAATAACTCCATTTTGGAGTTATATGACAAACATGCCCCAATTGTTACCCGCAGGGTCAGCAAAAATCATTCAGTCCCTTGGATCACAAACGACATCCTTAGATTGATGGCTCAGCGTGACTCTGTTTATCGTAGGGCCAAAAGATCAAGGGATGCTGGGCTGATGGCCCAATATCGTCAACTCCGAAATCAAGTTAAACAACAACTCCGCAATTCTAGACTTCGCTACATTCACAGAATGTTTTCGGATAGAAAGCAGAAATATTAAAAAAAAATATATATATAAAAAAATTTGGTCTTGGTAAGCAAGAAACTGCAGTACCAATGTCCATTCCACTTAATAACTTGAATGATTACTTTTTGTCTTTTTCCTCAAACTCAAATAGTGTAATTATGCAGGACTATTTGAGAGAAATTAATTTAAAGAGTAGTTTGAATCTTAATCCAGTTCAGTTCAGTTTTAGTCCTGTTTTGCAGATAGATGTATTGAAGGCTATAAGGCATATAACGTCCAATGCCATCGGATCCGATAATATCCCCATTTCCTTGATCAAACGGATTTTGTTTGCTCTCTTCCCAACAATAACTTTCATTTTTAACACTTCTTTGAAGAAAGGAATTTTCCCAGAAAAATGGAAGTCTGCCTTGGTCCGCCCCTTGAATAAGATCTCATCCCCTTCGCTTCCACAAGACTACAGACCTATTAGTATTCTTCCTGCTCTTTCAAAGGCTCTTGAAAGAATAGTTCATTCCCAAATTTCGGATTTTCTTTCTCTGAACAATATTCTAAACCCTTTCCAGTCAGGTTTTCGAAAGTTCCACAGTACAGAAACAGCCTTGTTGAAAATCACTGATGACTTACGATTGGCTATGGATCGTAGTCAATGTGCACTACTGACATTATTTGACTTTAGCAAGGCTTTCGATACTATGAATCATGATATCCTTCTCGCTAAGCTGAAACTTATAGGATTTTCAAATGTTCCAATATCATGGATGAGATCATACCTCCAAGACAGAAAGCAGTGTGTGTGTCATGACAACCTAACTTCTGACTGGGGACGTGTCCCCTGTGGTGTTCCACAGGGTTCAATACTTGGTCCTCTTCTTTTTACAATTTACACAAATGACATTACTTCTGTTTTACACAATGCCAAGTTTCATTCTTATGCTGATGATCTACAAATTTATGCTCATTTTAAAATCAGCAGGTTGACTGAAGCGGTAACTAACATGAACGACGATATTGACAGAATTGTTCAGTGGGCATCAAAGAACGGACTTAGACTAAACCCAGACAAAACAAAACCAATGATACTAGGCCACTCACGACTCCTCAGCAAAGTTGACATGAACAGTGTACCCAATATTGTTGTCAATGGGACAATTTTGCCATACTACGACAAGGCTAAAAGTCTTGGTTTGACCATTACTAATACTCTTGACTGGACTGATGCAGTAGTGGATACCTGTAAAAGGGTATTTGCTGCTGTTCACACTCTGAAAAAGATGGAACATCTTTTGCCTTTTCACATCAAACTGATTCTAATCAAATCACTTGTCTTCCCACACTTTAATTACTGTAACACTGTGGTCAATGACATGACTGTGGCGTTGGCCTCAAAATTACAACGAACTCAAAATTATTGCATTCGATTTTTGTATAGTCTTCAACGAGATGACCACGTCACTCCATTCTACATTCACTCATCTTTGTTAAAATTATCAGACATCAGGCAGTTGCGAATAGTCACAATCACTCATTCTGCAATCAATCTTGGAATCCCAAATTATCTCGCGACCAATTTTGAATTTTTGAATGAGAGAGGTGCAAGAAATACCCGCTCTGGCCCATCAACTCTTAGAATTCCACACCACAAAACAACTGTTTTCAACAAATCTTTCATAGTCACAGCTTGTCGCCTCTGGAACTCCTTACCTTACACAATAAGATCCATAGAATCCCGATTCCGGCTGACGGTGGCGCTGAAAGAGTATTACCTTAACCGGATGACCGTGGCTTGGCGAGATGGCATGCGCTAGGCGTAGGTGCAGCAGGGTATGAATGTGGAATGAATGTGTTGTTAAATTGTTTTTTTTTCCTTATTCTTATTTGTATCTGAATTATTTAAAAGATTGTAAAATTGTATAAAATGTTTTTCTCCTTAATTTCAGTGTTAAACTGCATTTAATTTTTATATTAAGTTAACATTTATTTAGTTTTAGAGGTTAACTGTAAGAGAGGACCATGTGGTCCTAATGTTCGCCTCAATAAAGAAGTATTCTCAAAGTTATCTATGGCTGTCTCTGTTGTGTCCGTAACTCTTGTCGGAAAGTCAACTAAATATTTTAAATTAAACATTTTAAAAATATTTGTAAATTTAAAATAACAAGAATCCTTAATAAGTACATTAATGTTTAAATCTCCAGTAATAATTACATTTTCATATTTTTTAGTTAAAATGTTACACAAAATTTCAAGTTTGTCAAGAAAAGAATTTAATAAACATGATTTTGGAGCTCTATATATACATACCAATATAAAAGAAAATTTATTTACTGTAAATAGAGAGAGACAGCACTCAAATTCTTTTTCAGTCTGAAGGTTTTCTATGGCTGGAATCAAAACTTTTTTGCTTTTAATATTATTTTTTACCATAATTAAGACTCCTCCACCTGTATGTTTTGAACATGTGTAAAATGAACATTTTTTGTAATTTGGTATATGGATGAGATCGATATCAGTTTCCCTTAACTTATGTTCAGAGATTGCAACAATATCTGGGCTGATATCATTTAAATGAATTTTTAATACATCCAATCGAGATGGCAAATGTTGCACATTTTGATGAAAAATTTTTAAATTATTTTTTGTGCTGTCTTTAAATTTACTAAATTGTTGGCAATAGTTGTATCTAGAGTTATTACAATCATTTTGAAAACTTAAGCTAGAGGCAAAACAATTTTCATTGTCGTTAACAAGCAGTTTAAATTTGGAGGTGCAGGAGACACACACTTATCACTGACACTGGATTGCCCATAATTTGACTCACTATCACTGGACACAACTTCTGACTGCTTTATACTGCCATCTTCTTGAGTAAGTACTGCTAACCCCGGAAGACGGCTGTTCTCGGTTTCCTTTGTGTGATGGTTGCGAGTGTTGTTCAGCAGTTGTTGTGAGGGAGAATGTGCTTGCTTGGATTGTGAATTTTCACTCTGGCACTCATTAATCTCTTTTAGTAGCTGCTTTTTAAATTCTAAGAGCATTTCATAATTTTCTATTTGAACTTTCATTTTGTATTACAACAGTGACTGGCTTCCCAGTGATCTTAAAAAATTGCACTATATTTTTGGCAAATTGTTGAAGTGAAATTGAGTCTCTAACACACCCCATGGGTGAACACACTAATCTTTTGTAGTTACGTGATTTAAAATCTCCAATTAACTTACTGAATGCAATGTCATAATCAGTTGTGTTTGGTTTTCCATTGTAGTTTTTTTTAGTTACAACACCATAGACTGCTGCTCTGTCCGTATGGTCCTGGAGTGTCAAGTAGTTATTTAGCTGGTTACTGACCCTTGGTCTACTAAATGCCTTGCGAAAAACTACAGCAACACCAGCTGACATGTTTCTGCGATTGTTGAGATCGCCAGAAATGCAGTGAGAGAAGGCCACATCTTTGTTTCCTTTAAGACCCTCTACAATGTCACCCATATTAGATTCCACTACTTCTATTCCGTCATGATTGTTTAAAAGATTATTGACTGTGTTTTTAGTAGTCATCCACGAAGATAGGGCCCTTAATATTAAATTAGCAACCTCACCTTTTCCACGGTTGTTTAGGTGAAGGCCATGTGAAGTGAAATGGTTTCTCTTCAGTGATGATAAATTAATTAAATATACATTCTTCATTCTATGTACCATTTCTCTTATATAGTTGTTGGCAAGTATTATTTCCTGGTTGACTGGGTTATCTAATGATGTGTCATATCTTGTAGGTATAGTGGATAAAAATATGGGTCTACTTGCACTGAGGGTGGTAAGTTTTACTTCCAAATTCTGGTAAATATCCTTGAAGTCATTATAGAGACTATCATTGCTGCCGCCCAATATGATTATTGGACTTGAATTGTTAGCAATTGAAGCTGAATCAAGAATTTGAGTCAAGGTGGTGTTTGCTCTAACGTATCCGAATACATTAAGTTTATGATTACTTATAATTTCCAGCTTCATTGGTAAATTTGCTCCCTGCCTATCCGAGCAGAAGGTAACATTTAAGTCAGAAATGACACCTTTGTTTGGACTTTTTAAATCATTGATTTTTTTGTTTTCTTCTCATTTTGTCATGAATCTTTGTTTTATTTTTATTTATCCTGGGCGCTGTTGACACATTCCTCACTATCAGATAAGCTGTCCAACACTGAGTATTTGTTAACATGGGTAACACTGGAGTTTCTTTTTGCTTGTGTTTTTTCTTTATTATTTTTGGTGTTGCCCGATTTATTTTTGGAGTTTGTAATTGTCATCCATGAATTGCAACCAGATCTACAAGGAGAATTAGAAGAGTTTTTCAATGCTTCTGAACTGTTGATATGTTGGGTAGATGTAATGTGGGCATGTTCATTATCAAAAACTTTGTCCCTAAAGTTAGACTCTTCGTTCTCTTGATTTGATAGTATTGTGGTCTTCTCAGAAAATTGCATTAGCATTGATTTCAAAACTTCACTTTCAATCTTTTTGTACTGTTGGTTGTAACTAAGATATGCTAGTATAGAACGTTTAACTATGGTGTCCTTTTCTGTGAACTCCAGATATTCTGAGCACGCCTTGATGGATTGCTCTATTTTACCATGTCCTATAGCTGATATGAGGACATCTATCATCATGAGTACATAAACCCCACAGTCATCACCATTCGGCTGCTGAGGACATTGAACCACTTCAAAAGCTGGCATTTTCTCAGAGCCAGTATACTTGGAGAGTCTGTGATACAGCTGTTTTGCATGCTGCAAATTTATTTGCCTTAATGAATCAAAATAATAAAATACATTGACTTTTTTCACATAAAACATCAGACTCCAATGTGTTCCTGCAATATTTGATGCTGGGATCTCATTATTAACTGGAATGAATATGTAAGATTTGTTCTGTAAACACAATGGTTTTGTATAGGAACCATAACATTCCAGACACTTGATTGCCAGGGAGATGGAGGGGGTAATTAGGCAGGTGTGAGAGCTTATGAGTTTTTTCTCAGTGAGGGCACTAAAATACATTTCGATAGCCTCATCACCTAGCCAATCGTGGCTCAACGTTGTGTGGATTGCATTAAAGTCGGTTTGTGTAGTTGAAGAAGCTTCTTCCAAAGAGGGGATAGAACATTGAGTTTCGACGTGGACAGATTCAATTTTACTATTATTATTCGTTTTACTTTTGTCAGTCTTGCAGTTCTTACATTGTTCTGCCAATTTGTCGATTTTAGTGATAAAATCTTCTCTTTCCTGTTCTGCTTGAAAGGATACCATATGAACTAATTTTTCGTTGGCCCTTAACTTTTCTTCCAAAGATTGGATTTTTTTAGTTAGTTCTTCTTCTTTTTCTTCTGATGTCCGAGTAATTTGCTTGAACTGCTCCTCTTTAGCCAAAAGCTTGTCCTCTAATTCAAGTTCTACCATAGATTTTTTTAGACAAGAATTGTGAAGCTCTTGTTTTAAATCTTCATTTTCCATCAGAAGAGATCTACTTAATTCATCATCTAGCGAGGTTGAGTTCTCAGAATCAATATCCTCTGATTGAGAGAGTGACTCTGAATATTGGGTTGTGTGAAGATCAGATTGAGCTTCATTGGGCTTAAAACTAAAATAATCAATACTAAAAGGCAGATTATGTTCTTCAATATATTCTTGTATCTGTTTTTTGGAACGAAACAGTTTTCCTTTAGGAGAATAAAAATATACATCAAGTTTACCTCTGCTTGCTCCTTTTTTTCTAATAGCTTCCTTTCTTGTCCACCCATTAGGTGCAATTTTTTTATTATTATTATCTGCCATCAGTAAATTTATGAAAACCAATAAGATGAATAATCAAGAAGGAACAATCGGTTTCACTGCCTATAATATGTCACATCAGTCAAAACTGACTTTCAGCAGTGTATGTTGGTAGCACTGTTTGCCACTGGTCTGTCTCTAGTTGCTACAAAAAAGTAGTTGCCAGCAGCCGACATAAACATGAGTTAAATTCACAACATGAGTTGATGTTCACAAAAAATATCGGAATTGGCGCAATTAACAAAGTTTAAACATGAAAACGAATTAAATCGTGTTCAAAATCTGAAATCAATCAAAAACTGAACCAATTTAAAAGTTAAGTAGTTGTAAGTATTAATAGGTAAGTATAAATAGTGTAAGTATTATTGTAAGTATTAGGTGTGATAGCTATATAATGCTATGTTCAATGATTTTACACAAACACTCAAAGTTTTGCCATCATCATCATAAACCAAGTTGAATCTTATTGGAATTGAAAAAGCAGCAATAATAAATAATAATTTCAAAATAGACCTCCTAAAAATAGTGAGAAACATTTTATAATGTTGACATTTTAATAACCTCAATCACAAAGGAAATCTAGCTATTCATAAAAGGGGTGTAACTAATGCATTTCCTGGAAAAGTTAATGATTACTTATAAATTCATACCTTTTTGTTCCATTCTATGTACTGAAAACAACTAAATAATTATCAATTTGTACGATTAAATGTTTTAAATTTCAGAAAAAAGTTTTTATAAAGTTTCATATTTATAAAGTTTTAATTTAAGTAATAATAACATTTTTCGTTAGGTTTAGCATTTTTACCATCAGTTGATCTAAAGATGTAAGTGTAATTTTGGGTGATTACTGATAATCACAATATTGGATTCGTCGGATGTCATTGATTTAGAGCTAAACATAACATTTTTGCAATGACATGTCATAATTCAAATTAAATTGCTCGATTTCAGGCAAAAAGTGCACTAGTTAAATTAAATGTTTTACATGTTACATGTTCTACCCTAAGAAGGTATTTTTATTAAGAAAGATGAAGCAGGGATGGGGCTAATTGGATTTCTTGTAAATATCATCACTTGCAACCAAGGTTTCATTATTATATTTCATAAAAATAACTGTAATCTTCTTGCGAAAGTCAAAATTTGCATTAATTTTCTATGAGTAATGTTAAATTTACAAAACTATGAAAGTTAATCAATATACAAGTGTTAAGTGTTGAACTAAATTTGACATAAAGTATTGAAATAATTTCCAACTCAAAAGTTAAATTTATTAATTTGTTTACAAAATAGCAAACCAATAACAAGTGTTTTGACAAATAAATGTACCTGTCAGCTGTTCAGCATCTATACTTATCTTCTATATATTAATAGGCAAGCATGTTGTATTGGCCGCATGTTGTTGTGCCGTTTTTGGGGTATTCACAATATTGGGTTAATCAGATGTCATTGATTTAGAACTAAATGTAACATTAGTATTCTATCAAAACAAAATTGCTTGTTTTTGAGCAACATGTACACTAGTACAATTAAAGTATCTAGATACATTGAAAAAAACCCAACTGAATCTGTGATATTATGAATTTTTGAAGGAATTTATATAAGAATTTTTTTAAGGAATTTATATAAAATTAATTTAATAAACTACAAATAACCTCCATTTGATGAATAGGTAAACAACTAGGCCTAGTTTATTTAAAAAAAGACAAATCAGGCATTGGAGGGAAATTCATTAATATTGCATGTTAATTGCTTTTATTAATTGGCGTAATTGCTTTTAAACCACAGTGGGATAAATAATACATGTTTATCTCACTGTGGCATAAAAGCAAAATTACACCATTTCAATGTATAAAAATGTAATTCAATTTTGACAGTAAAATAGAAACAATTTTACTATTTTATTCTTTGTACGTATAAACAAAATGTGTGGAAAGAAAAGATTTAACATTTTGGTTGTAAAATTGACGACCCACTACCAATAAAAAATTTTTGAAACACCCTCCAATTTTCTTTTAAGAATATAACGCCATTTCTTTTGCCGATGCTAATCAATAGAGCTCTTATCGGCATGTTTCCTTATTCTATCATGCTGTCTCAAATTACAATTTATTGTTATCTTCCTAGAACCGTGGACTTCCTCTCCTTTTTAAGTGATTTTTTTATACCTTTTATTCGTTCTCATAAAAAAGAAAACAGGTAAACTGAAAACGGACATGTGTTATTTATTCTTGGATATCCCCTTTTGTGGAAAAAAGGATTAAACCAACAACCGACTTTAACAACCAACCCATCTCTAATTAATAACATTGATTCATCTAATCATATGATCAGCTGTCTAATGGAAAAGTTCAGTAAACTCTATAACTTGAGTTCCTTTTTAGGTAACAACTCCTGAAACCAGAAGAATGCTGAGCAGCAGACCTTACAAAGCAGTTTTGTTTCTGTCTTTAACAAGTCTTGGTCGAGACATGTTCAATCGTCATGTTTACCACATATCCAAGTTCGGACCAAGTTCAGTATTCGATATGCAAGTATTCAGACCAAGTTGAATAAATCTTTCTATGTCTTAGTAACACTTTCAAATTCGATAGATGTATCTTCTCTTAAATCCGTTTATTATGCTTACGTATATTACCATCTATCATATGGAATTATTTTTTGGGGTAGCTCTCCTGAAAATCTGAAAATATTCCGTCTTCAAAAGAGAATTGTAAGAGCAATGGTAGTGCTGACATCCGATCTTCATGTCACAATGTATTTAAAAGTTTTGAAATACTGCCGGTTACCCTGTATCTTCATCTTAAATATAGTTACTTTTGTGAGATTAAATGCTTTACATTTTAATTCCAATTTACACAACCACACATAGTGATACCAAACAAGACACAAACAATTACTACAAATACCAGCACATAAGACAACATCCTTTGAAAAATCTGTTATATACACAGGGAGTAAATTTTATAATAAACTTCCTCAGGACATTAAAAATATATCTTCAACAAAAAAGTTTAAAGCAGAGGTGGCAAAATATTTAAAGAAAATGAATTTTTATAGTACTAATGAATATTTATTAGCCTGGTCTTGGAAATGTTTAAATGTTTGTTATAACTGAACTTCTGTTTTTAATTTTAATTTCCCTGTAATGGTTTAGTTTATAGAACACAGACTGTACCTACTATCTTGTATTAACCTTTTTTGTATAATAGCATAAGGAATATGACAATTTGCCTGTCTGAGGGAAATTCCCTATTGGATGTAATGTGATGTAATAAATAAATAAATAAAAAATAAAAAATATGCACATTTATTGCAATGTTTACCATTATTGGTATTAGTAGTGAAATACAAAAAATACCAGTAACACAATTTAAGAATACTGCAAGGTTTTTTAAACAGTTCCCCGATTCTTAAAAAAAAAGGCAGTTCGAGTACTGTAATTCTTAAATCTGGTTATTTTGACCATGCTAGATCTCTCTTTGTGGCACTTGAGATTCAGGCTGTGGTAAATTGATACATTTTTGATTGGTTTCTTGCTTAAAAATTCTGGCAGTTTAAAATTGTTCAGTGATATTCATAACAACAATACTCGGAACAAAAATAAAGCAAAAATTAACTTTTATGAACTAAGTAAAATCCTAAATAGTCTTTTTCATATCTTTATAAGTATACAAGGTTTAAAATTTGCTCAATAAGTCCTCTGTTAAAAAATTACAATAAAATGTAGGCCTACAGTTGGCTTCTGAATAAACACGTTTTATAAAATAAAAGAATTCATTTTACTTTAACATATTGTTTTTATAGTTCATATTATTTTTTATAAGAGTTACATAATGCATATATAATTTTTTGTATTTAGACTTGAGTCTGCAGTGGGCCTACTGGTCGCCTTGAATTTTTATTCCCATAAGACTAATGTTAAATTTCAAACATCCGCTACGCCTTTAATATTGCTAAAAAAAGACTCATTTTATGTAATTTTGACGGAAATTTTAATATATAGGACACTGTGTCATAAAAATCACAATTTTATAGAGCGATTAATGAGATTAAACTACTGAAAAAACCCGTTCATTTTTTTAACGAGAATACTTTGTTGTTTATTAATCAAACAATTAATAATATACAACTTTTGATTTCAAAGCACATTAGGTATTAAAATTTTCTTTAAAATTACACAACGATAAATCTTTTTAGACCAATATCAAAGGCGTAGTGGATTTAAAAAATTTAACATTAGTTTTATGCCAATAAAAATCCAAGCTGGCCGGTACTGCAGACTCTTAAGAAGACTTTATCTAAAAGAAATGTGAATCACCTGAACGCATCTAATAAGCTGTAGGTCTGACTGCTTCCTTAGTTTTTGGAAACAAACTCCATAATGGTCTCCCACTGGGCTCAGCAACCTTCCGCTTTTCACTGCATCTGGAAAAAGTAGTCCCTAATTTAAATAACTTGGATTCACAGTCCTCAAGGAAAACTTTTCAAGTATAGTTATTTCAAGTGACATAATACTAAAACTTTGAAAGGTGCCTTGAAATACCTTAAAAGAATCGGAACCTGGGAGTGTTAAAACTAACTCCAAAGAAAGTGGACTAGCATTCACCACGGTCTGCATGATCAACTGAGAGGTTGACTCTGGATACTACGTGACTTTCAGTTGCAAGAAGCCCTTCCTCTCAGCATTAGCCTCTTTCCGGGGTGACTGGTTTTCCATAACTTATTAGTTTTTGTTTCACTACAATTTTGGGAATGGGCCGATTCGGAATCAATGTTTATTTATGTGTTTGTGTTATATTTGTGGTATATGTATCTTTGTGTTAATCACGACAAGAACTTTTAGTTCGCAAATGTTTTAACTTCAAGAACGTGCTGAAGATGCCCTAATTAATAAACGGTATCAGTTTACTGACACATACTTTCTCCCAACAATATAAAAAAGGTGTTAAAAGCTCCAAACATTAATGTCTTGATGACTCAGTCAGATAGCTACCAGCTGAGCAACGCTCGTTTGACCCTACGCGCGTCTGTGACTTTTAACAACGTACTGCGTTTACCGCTAAACGAGAAATTGAATTTTCTCCGCAACCACTTGACGTAGAGCAATAATTTAAAATACTGGATTATTTAGTTTTTTGAGCTTGATTTAATGGTGATAAGTAAAACTTATTTCGAGACAACAGCTATTTTGAAAATTCAAAAAATTGATTTTTTAAACACTTTTTACTCCATAACTTTTGAACGCACATTTTCTCGGAGATGCGGGTGGTGTCATTTTATTCAACATTTTAAGCTTAATAAACCACAAAATTTTAATCAAAATCGTTAGAGCCGTTTTTGAGAAATTTTGATTTTTGACGATTTTTGAGGGTTTTTGGGGGTAAACTACCCTTAAAAATCAAAAATTAAAAAAAATGAAAAAAACGCCTGGAATTATCGTGGGTTTGGACCTACGTACCAAATTTCACCAAAATCGGACCATTGGGGCATTCTCTAGCTCTGTATACATCCAGACACACACACACACACACACACAGACATCACTCCGAAAACCACTTTTTTGGACTCAGGGGGAACCAAAATGGATAAATCCACCAACAACTCAAATTCGAAAATTTTGACGAAAACAATACTTTCTCCATATACTATGGTATAGGGGGAGAAAGTAAAAAAGGGGGCGAAACAATTGTCCACGAGGAAAAACTTTTTTGATTGCACTAACGGTGAGTCGCTTCATTTATGATATCTACAATTCCAGGTTGCCAAAACATTACCATGGAAAATCCAAGTTCTTTCCAAGATAAGAGAATTAGGTTGTTGTTGAAATACTTGCAAACATACAACCAAGCATTCCATGCTCATTTAGTGGATTGACAATAAACTACTTAATAGGATTGCTTAGCAAATATAACGAATCATATGTATAATTTTTAAACATTGTTATATCGTCTGTACCTTCAGTAACAGAGGATTGACTTGAGGTGTAATATCCGCTGACCCTGTGTGCCAGCATGTCATTCTGGGCTGATCCATTGTTGGGTTGAAACTTTAACAAAATAATAATTATAATTAATATCCTGCAATTTCTAGTATCATGTAACCTGTAAATTTAGAGATAAAAAAGAAATTTTAAGTGGAAAAACGTATTTGGGTTGAAGTGTTTTCATTTGATCCTTTTCAAACAGGCTCCAAGTGAATTTGGATCTGAAAGCCTGTTTGAGACTGAAATTCGGTTGTCACAGGCAAGCTTAGCGGTTTGACCAGAGCCAAAAACTGATTATTTCTAAAATCAGTATGAGTATACTAATGCAATTTTTGCCTTAATATCTAATACTTAATTTTGCTGTAGTTACAATTCTTCAATTTATCCATCTCGTTATAGGCTGATATTGTAACAAATCCAAAGCATCATTAATGGTATTCAATTACTTCTTGTTAGCTATCTATTTTCTTTTTTGTATATAGTTTAAATTTAACTTTGAAAGTAGAGGTGTGCGGATATCCGGAAAACCGGATCGGATTCGGATCGGATTCGGATATCCGATCCGATCCGAACGTACAACAGGCGTCGGATACGATCCGAAAAATATCCGATTTTTTCGGATAGAAAATTTCTGAGCATAAAATCCTTTAAACCACCCAAAAACTACATTTGGAATGATATTGACGATCGCTTTCGTTCGAGGTATGAATACAATGTTGGATTAAAACACGACCCAATAAATTATTACCATGTCTTTCAAAAACTTGAAAATTGAAGACAGTCATCAACACTAGTATTGACACTCTAGGTATTAGGGTGTCCCCAAGATATAGCGCACTCAAGGCAATGGTTGTCAAAACAAATCTGATACATTAGCGCCTCAAGCGGATGGAGTAAAACAACTCATTCTAACAGGGGTCGTGATTGGCTGTAGAGTTGGGTTCCGATTCCAATCACAACGCGCGCTAGTGAACCCCCGCTAGCACTCCACACTCCACAGCCACCGATTTGGAATTAACTGGTATGGGGGAACACCAGAATTGACCGAGTGTCACGATTTTAGTCTGTGGTTATTTGATTCTGTTGTCCTGCGCAGTAGACGACAGTGTTTCCATGTACACGATAATACTGTAATACTTATTTTATTTTAGTTATTTTACTCATTCTCCGACGTCACACTGATTTTTCTCCCAAAGATTTGCCGTTATTTTTCAAGATAATTAGTGATAGTTTTGGCAAGTAATTGATTTTTCGTGCCTAAAATATAACAAAATCAAATCATTCCCGACATCAATCACTAATTACATTGATGAACACGACATTTTTGTGGCGTGCAATAATTTATTATCGTGTGGTACGATGTTTTGAAGTCTGGGAATACTGCTACAGCCGACAGCGTACGAGATAAAATTTGAATTGAAGTTACGAACTTTTAATGTGATCAACTTAATTTTCTAAATCGGATAGGCTAGTTGTTAACTACTCAGCTATGGAGCCAAGAAAGAAAAAGAGTTTGATTTGGAAATCTTTTGAGAAAAACCAAGAACAGGCGGAATGCCTATTGTGCAAGCTGGTTCTAAAGGTAAGGGTAGGATAACTAAGACATCAGAAAATGTTCTCTGTAGAAAAATAAAATAATTTCGGTTTATTATTACTGAAATTGAGACTTGTGACTTGCTTCCACTTCATAAATTCTTTGAGATAGGAAAGTTTTTATTTTAACTGAGCTCATTGTAATAGGCCTAAAACAAATTGGGATGTATGTTTAAAACCTAAAGTGTTAAAAGTATTACATGTTACTGCATCATTGAACTGCATCACTGAATTGAAGTAAGCTTAGCAATCTACTTTTAAACATCAAACAAGACTGTAGCCTTCATGAAGGTGTAGGCCTAGGCTACTGTTAAACAGTAATGTCATCACAGTGACTCAAAGATATCAAAACTTGCATATAGCCTAGGCCTAATGAACGTAAGTTAATAGACCTTTTTTGGTCATAACCCTAAGTTATTGCTCAAAATATTTTTATCAATGTAGTATTCAAACAAAAAATTAGAATGGAAATTACCTAATTCTGAGAGAGAAATTTATCTAGGTTCTAAGCAAATTTGTAAAAAAATAATGAAAAAGATTTTCTCACCAAAAACAAATAGTTACAAATGCAGCCTATTGATTGACCGACTTTAGAGCTAAACAATAGGCCTACCTTAAGTTAAAACTCGGTTTGATACCGATAGCCTTGTAGTGAATTTATTTTGGATGAGACCTACTGTAGCTAGTAGAATATATGAAACTATATTATATAGGCTATAATATATTATAATAGGCCTATAATACACAAAATCATACAAATATGAAATGGTATCATACTTAACATCTAGGCCTAATACAACTCAAGGACAACATCAAACATGCACACTAAAAACACAATAAAATTCTGTGTACATAATTGTGAAGTATTTGTCCAAAATGTAAATTATAATTCTAGTTTTGAACAAATACTTAGGCCTAACAAAACAAAAAAATCAATATATGCCTACATTTTTATATTAAACAAAAATAAAATTAACATTTTTCATGCATTCCTAGGAATAAAGTGCTAGGATTTTATTGTTAATTAATTTGTATTTTAATTCTGAGTAATATAACAGTTTACTCTGTCCGTGCGAGTATCCGAATCCGAATAAAATCCGATCCGAACCCCTTACTATCCGATCCGAATCCGATCCGAAATTAAACTATCCGATCCGAATCCGATCCGAAGTCAAATTTCACTATCCGCACACCTCTAAAGTTAACTTCACATCTAATAAAAATTATTTCACTTGACAGAATCAAAGCTTTGTCATCTCCACAGGCATTCTTTATTGCCGAAAACGTTATTTTAACATGTGCTATGGTGCCTGGCAAACAAAAAATAAATTCCAACACTAACCTTGCCAGCACTGAGCTTCCGCCATTTTACATTGATTTTCAATTAGCTTCTAGATTTTGTTACGGTAGTAGTCAAAGTAGGTTAAGCACCAAACCTACGTAGGTACTCATTCCCGTGGTTTTCGTGGGGAAATAAAAAAAATATCACAATTCGGTAGGAAATTCGCTGAGTAAGCAGTTGTTTTATTTACAGTTTGCTATTTTCCTCGATTTTTATTTTGAAAGGGACAAAACAAAAACTGACCAAACATGGAGACAAGAGTGCAATACCAAGACGTGTGGCAGGCTTACCCTGCACATACAAATGAATGTATGTAAATACAGTAGTCCATGTGGTGGTATGTCCTAGATGCATACCTACAAAAACTACTCTTAAAATAAATAAATTATGAGATGACCATTACCATGTGTTGAATACTACTCTTCTGGCTATTACTGCGGATACCAGAATCTTTGCGGCTGTTGCAAATGCTAGTCTGCTCGTCTCTGCCCGCCACTAAATGAATCTAAACATAAACAAATGTTTGTCATACTTTGCACAATAGCTAGATAATGCAGTGGTAGCAGTCTTGATTTTTCAGGTTAAAAATACTAAATAATTTTCAATACAAAACTTTATATTGTCAATTGTAAAAAAAGACAACAATCATCTTTAATTTCCAAATTTATAAACTTGAAGTGTCTAAAATTATGTTACTATTTTATAAAATGGGTTTAAAAGTGATGTACTCACTGTATCCATTGGTTTTGGCGACTCAGGAATAAGCTCTTGGCTTGTATCTTGTACTTCTACATCAAAAGTATAAAACAACTTAAATTAGAAAAAAATAGTTTTAATAAGCCAAAATAGGTAAAACTAATATGTTAAAGGAGTCACAAATGAAACCTGTTGAATCCCTTCAACAAAAGAATTGAGGAGGTCTATGTAAAAGGGCGTAAGTCAACTTATTTAGAATAATTAATTAAGAAATGGAGTGTGCAAAACTTCACTTATTCGTATCTTCTAACCTGAAAATGTTACACAAAAAAACTGTTTAATAAAATAAAGTTTGACTTTTGATGACTGATTTTATGCTAAAATTAGGTTGGTTACCGGAAAAATTATTAAATAAACAAATAAACACATTTTACAAAAACCCTTACTTGTGCCCTTCTTCGAGAGATCGCTGCCCGCCAACTTTTTCATACGCCCTTTTTACATAGATATATTTTCATTCGAATTTTGCATAAATTAAGAAGTCTTAACTTGCATCACATGGCTTATTAAAAAAAATTGTCAAAAATGAAGCAAAGAGATACAAAGTTGAAATTAATTACACAGAGTCATAAACGAAAACATGAGGGGTTTAAAAGAGCCATCTCCGCAAAATGGCGTTCCCGGCATACGCTCTTTTTATATAGATGGACAGCAAACATGAAGAAGGCCAAACATCAGCTGATTCAAAAAATTGTTCAGGAATAAAGAATAGAGATACAAAGTTGAAATTTCACAGAGTTATAAATGAAAACACGAGGAATCTAAAAACACCATCTCCAGAAAAAGGCCGTAAGTCGACTTGCGCTCTTTTTACATTGACCTTTTACATAGTTCCTATTTTCAAATTTAAAAAAGGATTAAATATGTATTTCAATCAAACTCACATAAACTCATGTACATAAACTCCATAATAATTAAAGTACAGTCAACTCCCGATTATCCGGGGGCGGGTAAACCGGGTTGCGGATTAACCGGGGTCACAAAACGTCAATTTCAAATTGATTTAATTTCTCAGTTTTGACAACAATACCATCATTTATCAATCTTATTGTGTTGAAATTACTTTAGAATAAATATCTTTACTAATTATTATTTGATTTATCAATGGAAAAAAGCAATGAAACACGGAAAATCATTTGTACATTATTTGGTGGCGTAATTGTGATCGTAGTCATGTGGTCAGGGAGGAACGAGTCAGAGCGATGGCATGGTGGGATGGGTGGAGCGCAATGGCGGGTATGACCTTGACTAATAGAAACAACTAGTCGCCCGCCGGGATGAGCTAAAAATAGAAACCAAGAAAGGTCCTATTTAGTTTCCAGTTCTGTCTAATTATCACTCTGATTCGTCTGCTGTTAGTGACCCCTATTAATTTTAAGTTATATCATACTAAACAACACATTTCAAAATGCATTTGTTTTGCATTTCAAGAAATTTTTGTTAACGTACCGTAACATTTAAATTTTAATTGGCAAAGTTATAAATTTATTATCCTAATTCAATAATTAGCATACATTTTGAACAATTGGTTGTTCTAACATTTTTACCAATTAAACAAGAAGATGAACCATCACTTGTTTTTGTGGTGCTCTTATCTAGAATAAATTATCCCAAGGGACCCTCCCCCCTCACCCCACCCACCCATCCCAGCTAACTGACATGCCAAACAATAGAACACCTGACCTTGGTTTTTTGCCCACGTTGGACCCTTTTATTGTGTTCCTTCCTTGTTCATTCAACTAGATCTGTTTATTCATTCCAATAAGGTTTGGTCAATAAAAAATAATAAATATTGAAAACCCAAGGACTTTTAGTTACTTGTTTGTTCATTTCGTGTTTTACTTAATTTATTGAACTCTTTGTGGTTTTGGGTTAACCGGGACCCTTCAACCAGTCATTACCCCGGATATTCGGGAGTTGACTGTATAGTAAACTTCCTCTAATCCATCAACCTCCAGCATGCTTGATAATGTGGCACGACAGTTAAACAATATTTTTATTTACATAAAAATAATAATGTTCAAGTTTGTTTGGGATTGGAAGTCGCGACCGGACAACACTGTGCCATACAAAGCACTTTGGAATGTGTGGAAGGGAGACAGTCGTATTTATCCAACATCGGGTGACGTCGTTTAGGGCCATATCATACGAGCGCTACTAACGCCGCGTTGATAGCGTCGCGCTAACGTCGGAAAAAGTGCATATCATACGTGGCGGCAAATGCGTCGCGTTGATACCGTCCCGCTAACGCTAACGCTAACGCCGGGTACATCATACGTAGCGTCTTCCGGGCGCATTTGCCGTCGTGGCACTAATTTTATTTCCAAGATGGACACCATCCAGTTAGATTGTGTCAGCTATTTGCACCTACTAGATATAGTCGAAGAGTACTATCAGAGGAATCCAAGACGATGGGGAACTCATCCTGTGCTTGGTCTTGGTACCTGCTTGGTCTTTTTCTGCAGCTGTCATCTCATGCCAGTTGTCGTGCATGGCCTCCCCAACCTCGTTCCAGCATTGTGCCTTCAATTGCCGGTTGCTATAATCACTCGACTTTACGTCATACTACAGAGGAGGAAATTTTCCAACAGAATGAATAAATTTCTCTGTATCAAACATAATACAGGCTGAACTGCAATTAACTGCAAAGTATTTCACTGATATGTGGCCACTGCCCACTGATAGCGGATCCCTCAGGTACTGCCAGTGGTCGCGTTGCAAATGCGTCCCGCTGACGCTAGCGCTCGTATGACAGGGTCCCGGCGTTGCTAACGCGCGTTGCTAACGCGTCCGTCCGCGTTGGCAGCGCTCAGCGTCGGGCTAACGCGGACTCGCCGGCGTTGTTAGCGTCCGTATGACATGCTCCATAAGAACCCCATTGCCGGGTTGGAGCGTTATCAACGCGACGCTATCAACGCGGCGTTAGTAGCGCTCGTATGATATGGCCCTTAGTTCTCATTTTAGTTTCATGATCATGTATAATATTTTCATGACAGTATGATATATGCCATTTTTTATACTGTAGGTAGTAAAGCTGTTTAAAGAATAAAATAAATATTTTAATGTAATTTTTTCTTGATTTTATATTTTTCTGGCATTCATCCTGTAATTTGGAATATTTTGTAATACGGCATGTGCTAAGTCCCAGAGTTTGATTTATTTTAAAGATCTCTCTATTATAAAACGTTTGAATTACATTTGGCAAATGTAACTATTACCATTAAAAAGGGGGCGAAACATTTGTTTTAATTTAACAAAACAGAAAAGAGAGAGAGATGGTTTACTGAAACTAAATGAATATTAATTCTTTACTAAAGAATAAGAAATCTTCTTTTAAACATATAAAAGGGAAAGCCCTCACTCACTGAGTCACTCATGGATCAATAATTCTCCAACCTCCAGACTAGCTAGAAAGCTGAAATTTAGTATACTCATTCTTTAGGCTTAAAATAGGAAAGTCTGACTTTTTTCATATTGATATTCTCAAAGGGCTACTACGCCCTAGATGTCCACAAAGTTACCATGTTATTCTTATGGAAGAAACATTTTTGTATTTTAACATATGATTACTTAAAGGATCATTAAATTTGTAAACAGCTGTTCTCATTTTAATATTGAGGGAAAATTGGAAATAAAAAAACAAGCTACACCTGATGGGGAGTGAGTGTAGCGAACGAGCTAAACGTGATGGCAAGTGAGCTCAGCAAACGAGCTAAACCTGACGGGGAGTGAGCGCAGCGAACGAACTCACCTGAAGAGCAAAAAATATCTCAAGTTGACATTGTGAAGCATGCCGGGTAAGCTAGTAGAATATACAAAACAGAAGACGCAAACATTCAAATTAGATATTATGTTCTACTGTTATTTTATTCCCTTTTGTAACACTTGAATGTCACCAAGAGGAACAAACTGAGTCAACAAATGGAAATTGTAACTTTTCAAACACTCGTTTTTAAAAAGCACAAACTAGTCAAACCCTGCAGTCAGTGACAATATTCACCTTGTGACTGAGAGGTGGGCACTTTCCTGTACGCCCACTTGGGGCTGGGTCGCCGCTTACCCAGCAGCGCGGGACCCCGACGGTTCACCGTGTACTGGTCCCTGGATGGCACCACGTCAGGGTGATCCGCGCCTTCCGTGTCCAGGATACTGGGCAGCGAAGTGGCCTTCCAGGGGTGCAACACCCGTAGAATAGGTGAACGAGACCTGCATATAAATACACTTAGTGTGAGTGACAAGTGACTGCAGCAAACCCCACACTCAACCACCAATAAACTCGTCATGTCCGTACGAGCCCACTGTTCCATGAGAATCGATAACTGCTATTTGCAGCCTTTCCGTTACCCGATCGTCAACATTACAAGGAATTTGCAACCATTAGATTGCGATTCTGTAGCCAATTTGGCCAGTTTTCTGTACTTTAACTGTCATTGACAGTAGTTTCCACAACTATGATCAGTTTTTCTGCCATTTAGGTATTCGCTAACAAACTATTTTCTGTAGTTTGATTATTATTGATATTACACGGTCTGATTACATGGTGTGATTAACTAAAAATCATAAGTATCATCGGTTCCAGAAAACTCGACATTCCTCCAACTTGACAGTGCTCATGACAGTAGTTCATGTGTTAAGTTTTTGGTGTTTTTTTGTTTTGTTTTTTAAGATTATAGCAGTAACACAAACATGTCCTAAAATTTCTTTGTCACACCCTCGGACCCAAGTCGACTTTGAAAGGTTTTTTATGTTAACACTTAAAGAGAAAAAAGGCCTATGTATATATTATGGTTTATGACAACATTTAAAAAATGGAAAAATATGCTAAGTGAACACTAATCTTAAAGAAGAAACTGGCATTTAATGATTACGCCTATTAAAGAAAAAAAACCAATTACACAACTTCAATAAATTTTGTTTTCTTCTTAAAACAAATATTTGGAATAACTTCTGGATATATGAGAGTTGGGTTATGTAATGATGGAATTCTTGCATTAAAATGCATTGCTTTTTAAGAAATAGTAAAAGATTAACTAAGTTTATTTTCAACCGGGTTTTAGTTTACCTATTAGCTTATAGATCATTTTAATTAGATTGTTAAATTCTAAAATAATCATTAGAAAAAAAGAATTACTAGGTTTGTTGAGTTATTCTTCAGTAAAATTAGAAGTAGAATTTGATCATACAGTATAATATTTCACTAAATGAGAATATTCCTTTCATTAAACTGGCCCAAAAGTTTTTTAGCAAAGGTTGTAATTAAAATATATATATATATATATATATATATATATATATACATATATTATTTTTTAGCTATATTACAGCTAGCCTACATGACTAAACAACATGGACCTAAATTAATATTTCTTTACTAAATTGCATCGACCAACCTCGACAAAGGAGCAGGGAAGGATCCGGCGACCAGTTCTGCTGGAGGAGAGAGGCTGTGTTTGCCACTGGGGAAGGGGAACACGGTGTACTGGTCAACAGGGGAGGGGAGGGGAGAGGGCGGGGAGGGGGTGCGCAGTGAGAGCGTCTGCGAGCCGGCCAGCGCCTCCTCTAGTGCGGCCGTCTGGTTGATGTGGATGGAGATGGCGGTAGCGAGGGAGATGGAGGATCGGCGGCGTTGGCCCGGAGATGAGTGATTGGTCTGTGTTGAAGGAACTGTCAAAACCTTGGCTGTTTCCTTCTTGTGTTTGCATCCTTTTACAAAATATGTGTTTAACCCTGTAAAATTCAGTTTTATTGTTGGTCATATAGAAATCATGAAATTTGTACATGAATGAACAAAATAACACACCTAAAAAAGGAATCTTAAACGGACTCAAAGAAAAGCCATTCAATATACACTTAGCATTGTAAACTACAATATCATGAAATATCATGAATTGTAGTTAGGAACATGAAATCTCTCTTAGCTGGATTTCCGTTTATGCCACTTCAGCAACTTTAGTATTGAATGATATTTTAAAAGACCATAAGACAGTGTAAATACAATTCTAATATTTAATTGATAGATAAATTGTTTAAAAGGAATAAACTAATACTATTATTATAGTTTTAAAGAGTGCTAATGAATATTCAACAATTTTATACTCAGAGTAGGCCTAATCCATGAGATTAATACCTATGTCTTTATTAATTAGTAATTTTTTTAAACTGAATAGTGTATTAAGTTTAACATAAGTAAACATAAACCAAACATAAATTACCACTTTAGACAAATGTTAAACTGTAGTAAACCATACAAACCTTGGTAAGGTTCCCCGTCCTCCAGTATGTACTTGTCCCCCAGATATTCCTTGGTCTTGGCCGAAAGGTGGACCTTGCCGGGCTTGCCTGTTGACTCCATTTTGTTGGCGAGCGAGACGTCATTTGACCAGACATCGAACTTTACCCGCTTTGTTCCCACGATGCCACAGAGCACAGTTCCTGTGTGCACTCCAACTCTCATGTTCACCCCTTCTCTACTCTCCTCCTCAAACTGGGCAATAGCCTCTATCATTCCTGTTGGAAACAATAACAGTTACTTCAAGCATACATTACATTAAATTTCATTTTTCTAACGATGATCAATTCATATAGGTAATGATTTAAATTAAAACTCATAAGGCTAAAAGTGTTGTCCACAAGTACAAAAATGTTACAAAATTACAACTTTTAAAAATAGATTTCAAAACTATTCTACAATATTTGATCTTAAAACTTTTGCAGAAATAATAAACAATTTTCATCTGAAAGCTTTAAACTCTTTGATTTCTCTGTTGAGGCTTAACTATTTAACTGTACGGTAACTCAATTTTTATGATTGCAAGCCAGTTGTTTAAAGTATCTGAAAGAAGATAAAATTCCTTTTACAAATGTAAATAAATTGTCCACACTTTATATATATATATATATATATATATATATATATATATATATATATATATATATATATATATATATATGTATATAGTGTACTCCCGATAAATAGCAATTTAGGTATTTCTGACAGTTTCGGAAGCCCCTCTGGCTCCTGGAGTGGTCTGTTCAAAGCAGTTGCAACCACTAACTGTTTTATTCAAATAGAACAATTATTTATTACAAAAGCCCAAAATTGAAGATAAAGTACTTAACCTTATCATAACGTAAATATTAAATTTTTTTCTGCAACTCATTAAACAATTTCAAAGAATATAAATAAAACCAAAGCTACTCATTAATGGAATTGTAATTTTATTTTTATTTTTTTCCACAATTGTTCAGCATTAAGACTTGATCTTGCCTGTCATTACTACTAAAAAACCTGAATTAATGCTTCAAGGTCCCTTTTAACACTAGAAACTCTCATTAAAGAATAACATAATTTATAAAAGCACAACTTAATAGAAAAATATTTACAATGAATTTAAAGCAGAATCAAGAATGTCTCACCTAGTCCCATTTCTACGCAGCACTCGGCATGGTCAGGCCTTGGCTCAGGGCAACCGGACACACAGTAATAGCAGTCTCCCAAAGTGGATATCTTCTCACAACCATTGGCCGTGCAAAGCTCATCAAACCGCTCAAACAGATCATTCAATATGGCCACTAATTGTTCAGCTGTCTTTGTTGAGCTCATCTTTGTGAACCCAACTATATCTGCAAATAGAATGCTGACATTCTGAAAAACATGGTAAAACGGCCTCTTATACTCACAAAATGTTAAATATGTAAATCAATGAGCAAAAATAAACACATAGATACCAAAAAATATCATTAAGAATTTATAAAGTATGCTACTATACCCCATTAAAAATAAAAATGCTGTCAAAATGCAGAAATTTCACAATTTTTTTCCTGTTCTCCCCACTTCTAAGAATGCAACCAATCACAATCACTGAGAATTATTACAGCTGTTATAATGTTATAATGTTATAATGTTGTCTTATGACATTTTTTGCTAATTTTTTGCTTTTTCGTAAACAAATATTCTTGTTTTGACGTTGTGAAATAAAAACTCCCGTTTGGAATGACTTACTAATCTTGTGAGTGGTGCCAAAATGTGCCTGTAGCAAAGTTTGATTAACCACACAGACCTGCCGTCCATGTCACTTGATTTTTTTTGTTTGAGTTCCTTTAGCGATGTGAGCCACTCAGCCTCACACACAGGAGATAAACCCATTTATGAAATGAGGCCTCCAATCATTTTGGAATCGTCACGGGGTTCCTTAAATGAATTATTTGGTACAGCGACAGATGCAAAATATTTATTTAATTCGTCGGCAACTTCTTGAGAGTTTTTGACAATTCTACAATTTATTGATTTAACGTTTAATTGGTTTGTTGCCTTTGTTGACTTTGATGAGTTATTAGTTATTTTCCAGGCTGATGTTTTCAGAATATTTTAAGATGTGGGTAACATTATTAACTTTAGAAGCTCTGTTTACCTTCCTGTTTTATATCTAAAAAAATTATTTCAATTTTAATTTTGACTTGTAATATAAATGGAGTGCGAGAATTGAAGTCTTTCGCGTGATTTTAAAATATCTGAGGGTAATCCAGGCATTTTCCTCAAATGAGGATTTGATTTTTGATTTTTTTTTAAGGGCAGCAATTAAATAGATGAAAGTTAAAATAAGACTCAATGGCCTGAAACTTTTCATCTACAGTCCTAAATTCATCCAAACACTACTGAGTTTCTTTGGAAAGCACACAATTTAGAAGAGTGACATTTTTGAGCTGGTCGGGCCTTTCAATCAAAATTCTTTTCTGATAGTTGGTTTATGACAATCACCTTCTTTGCGAAGTGGTCAGAAATGGCTGCGTTTTATCACAAAAACATCTGAATTTGTTATGTTTGTAATTACATTATCGATTGCCGTAAGTTGCTGTAACTCTAGTTGGCGTGTTCACGGACCAGATTAGGTTAAAGGTGTTGAGGACATTGCGAAACCACTGGGTTTCAGAGTAGGTGTGGTCTAGAACATCAATATTAAAATTATAACTGATCAATATGGGAAGTTGTTTACATATAAACATATACTTTTGTGTCTTGGAAAACAAAAATTAAATTGGACGGCAAGGTGAGGTATTGGGAAGTCAGGATAGTAGAATGGCCATCAAAGTTGTAGAAACGGAAGAGACGGTGGGTCAACCATTGGTTTTCAGGGCTACCGAGCCAACTTATTTTAGAAATTAATTTGTTTAACAATCTCAAAAATGTGAAGGTAGAAATAGTTGGGCTCCCTACTATATTATTAGTAAGAAGGATATACATAGGCTATTAAAGATGCCAGTTTCCGTCATGAGTTAGAGTTTTCTTCCTCAAACATACAAGATTCATATAAACAAATTCAACTTATTCATGACTTCTTGTATCATTTCATACAAATTTTAGTGAGTACAGGAAATTTTTATTTAACATTTCTTTCCTTCATAGTATTTAAATTTTATTAATTTTAACCTATATGAGAAAATAAAAGTTATCCCTTACCTCCATTCTGTGCATATTGAACGGACGAAATATTGATTTGATATCTCCTTCTCTAACATTCTGCATTTCGTCTTCATTGCCACTCTTCACTCCTTCTGACATCAGCCAATCAGCTACTTTTGGAGGCATTACCTGGATAAATAAGCAACAGATTAGGTTGCAATATAATGGAAATTAACGAGAAAACAAATTTTTTAGGTTTGTGCAGCAAACTAAAAAGTTTTTAGGAGCGGTATGTGTTTGTTATGTGGATGCCACTATTTACAATGATCTGCGGTGGTTAAGTTAGATTTTTATTACTAATTAAGTACTTTTACTAGTTCAAAATGACCTTTAAAAACCTATGAGTCAAGATTATAGAAGTCGAGACAGATACAAATGGGCCAAGGAGAGGTTGTTGGTGGAAACAGCCCCATGCCCTAATACAGTTGATATTCAAATTGATTAGGCATTAGTCCATAATTTATTCACTGGAAATAACGTTTGGGAGTATTTCTGATTTATTGCACAATAAAAACAATTAGGCCTATCCTAACCACCGTAGCACACTGAAAACTGTGGCTGGGAACACGTTCCGGGCTGGTGTTGCGGCCATGGGAGGAGTTGCATTGACTCAAATCAAATTAACATCAAAACCACTTTATTGTTGTAAAGACGTTTCCTCTAGAAACAACCGACGACATTGTCTATACATGCATATTAAAACTAATCTTAAAGCTAAAATTATAAAATGAGTCAAAATAAAAAGGCCTATATCATGATTGTAACATTATATATTTACACTAGAGAAAAAATTACATACAGGATGATTATAATAAATTGATAAATTATAACAAATTATATTATGTACCAACAGAAACTGATGGTCCAAAAGTTTATGAAAAAAAAAACACAGATTGAATTTTAACTTTATCTTTAGGTGCTGATCTGCAATTGCTAAATTTCCATAGTGGGTCTAATACCAAATATTTATATTTCAACTCATGCAACATGTAATGTTGATAATTTCAAAATCATTCAAACAAGAAGTACACTAAGGCCTTCGGTGTAGACAGAGTAACAATTTAAATATTGATCCTACCGATCCATTGCGCCATCTACATCATATCCTGTGTTTCCCATAGATTAGTCAGGTAACAGAGCAGGTTGTTTGGATTGTATATTGTCCATGTATAGAAATGTGCTGAATGTATAAAGAATGTTCTGAAAGACTGTTAGCCAAATCAGTAAAGACCAGGGATTTTAAATGCAAGATAAACTCGGTGGAGATGCCTACAAAATATTTGCTTATATTTATTAATTTCAGCTAGCCGACTCAAATTTATATGGCCTCCAGCTTACCTGATCGGTTGTAAGTAATAAATACAAATAAATGTATAACCTATCATTTTTGGTTTTGCAAGTTAAAAGATCATAGTTTGTGGTTTTGGCCGGCTCTGTTAAACCAAAAACGTACCTTCGTTAATGTAAGCTGGAAGCCAGCTGTTTATCGGCCGTCAACCCACATGACACTAAAGAAAGGAAACCCTGGACTTGTTTAAAACTATTTTAACTGGTATAGAGCAGTATCCAAGTTTGCTTTATTGATTATTACTAACAACATTGATATTTGAAAAAGAAAAAGTTGTTTAGTGATAAAATACCCCCGTCGCAGCAGACCTGCGTACTCAGCGAATTTCCAATTGAATTTCAGATTATTTACTTTCCCAATAAAAACACCATAGGATGGAGTATGTAGGTTTGCTGCCATTGGGTGTTGTTAGAAACTCTAAGTTAATCAATAATTGGTGAATGTAAACACAAAATTGTATCAAACTTTGGCAATTTTTTATTTTCCCCATAAACCCCATGGGGGTGAGTATGTAGGATTGCCGCCATATGGGTTTTGTAAGCAAGTATAAGTTAAACCTTATATAGATAATGTACATACCAAATTTGATTAAGTTATGTCAATAAATAAGCAAGATAGAGGGTTGTCTTGATTTCCCATGAGAATAACATGGAAAACACATTTTTGGATTTTCCCTGTAACCAGTTATGCTATGATAAAAATTCAAAATACCAAATTGTTTGTTTTTTTAAGATCTTTTAAATGGTTTTAGTTAAAATTGATGAATTTTAAAAATTAAGATCCAAAAATGCCAAAAACCCATTTTTGACCCCTTTGAAACCCCGTTCCCATAACCCGACAATGCTGGTTCGCGAACTCATGAAAATAGACCTGGTCTTACACCTCCATACCAAATTTCATCAAAATCGGAGGTCCCTTTCAAAAGTTATCGGTACCACGGTTTGTTATAACACATAGATCCATCTATCTATCTATATATCTATATATATATACATACCCCCGTCACAACAGACCTGCGTACTCAGCGAATTTCCAAAAGATCTTGAGATTTTTTATTTTCCCCATAAACACCATAGGAATGAGTATGTAGGTTTGCTGCCATTGGATGTTGTTAGAAAATGTAATAGTTAGGTAAGGTAAATATCAAATTTTATCTATATTCGACACTTTTAAATTTTCCCCATAAACCCCATGGGGGTAGAGGGTGAGTATGTAGGTTTGCCGCCATATGGGTGTTGTAAGCAAATATCAGTTAAACCCTACATAAAAACGTACATAGTGAATGTACATACCAAATTGTATCAAGTTATTCCGATAAATAAGCAAGATACAGGGTTTTGTTGATTTCCCATAAGATTAACATTGGAAACCTATTTTTAGCTTTTCTCAGTAACCTGTTAAGCCAAATTAAAAATTCAAAATACTAAATTGTTTGTTTTTTTAAGCTCTTTTAAATGGTTTTGGTTAAAATTGTCGAATTTTAAAAATTAAGGTTATATATATGAAAATGAACAAACGGTGTTTTTGGTTTCTGGGGACCTCAAAATGAAAAAGTAAAGTGGTCCCGGGCTTAGATCTTACCATGGCTACTACTGTAAAAGCGTATTCCCTATAGGGAAATTCGCTAATAAAGGACTTACTTATTTTAAAGGCTGCCATATTCTGAATTCATTATTTAATAACAGTCTCTTACTTGTTGGACTTCTCTTTTCTTAAACAAAGTTACGACTTTTAGAAATTTCTTTAATTTTTCTCTTTGAATTATAGCCTAAACTTTTTTAACTATTCCTAATAATTTGAAGAAAAAAATAACACAGGAATGAATTTGTTATACTTACAGAATGAATCATTTTCTCTTTAAGCTGCTTTTCCATCTCCAACTGTCTTCGAACAAGAAGGGACTGACCCACTTTCATGAACGTTCCTCGCATGCGAACACTGGTCATTACCAAAATATGCACACCAATAAGATGGACACAAACATGACAAAGAATCCTAATAGGCATAAAAAATATAGAACTGATAAAAATTTCAAATAATATGGAATACAATATGCCTAATATAACACAAATGTAAAGTGGAAGGGGAATTACAGTGTAAATTATCATTAATATCTCAATACATAGTGAAAAATCTCCTACGGGTGTTAGTACTGAGGTAGTGCCAACTGATAACAATGAAAGAGCGAACATGACTATTGCTGTCATTATTGAGACGGGTAGGTGAAACCTTGTATAGAGGGTCGATCTTGTCAGAAGGAGTATAAATAATGTAAAAACAGAAAAAGATCCGAAAATGAGTGCCACTGTAAACGACTCAGTTCTTCCTTCATCATAAATGGCTTTGACAGTCAAGTACACACACCAAAACAGGGAAACAACGAAGACATACAGCAAAGAATACCTGCAATAAAAAAGATGTTTTAAGTCAACTTGTAAATGATGATATGAGATTGTTGGCTACCTTGAATTGAATCATTTTTTCATAAATTCAAATCACAACCCAGTTAATTAAACTACAGTTTTATTACACCATGTCATTTAGTATTAAAATAAACGTGACACATTTTGGAGAAGTAGTACTCATATTGGAAAGTGATTTCTGGATCGTTACATTAAGTTCATATTTGGCATGACCAGGGGTGGAGAGTATATCCGATCTGCCGATCTAGGATCGGGGGAAATTTCCAGGTGTCTGGTGAAATTTTGAGACTTTTTCTCTTTTTATGTAAGTGTTAAAGAAGTACTGGTAAGTAGTTTTAATTTGATTTTAATTACTTGTGTTTAAATATAATAAACTAAAATTTAAGAAATCTTTATCATTTTACTACCCCACTGTAAGCTGTAAGCTGTAAGTAGAGTTTTAAGGCAAAGTCACTTATCTTTGGGGGAAATCTTTGATCTGTAACAGTAGGATTGGGGGAAATTGTAGGAGTCAATACATTTTCTGCACCCCTGGGTATGATCCTCATCATAACAATGTTCATTTACAGAATTTATTTTTTGTTTTAAATGCATTTCTCAAATGGCATCCTTTTTTAAAATTTTCAGGTAAAAAATATAAAAAACAGTAGGCCTAAATTTCTTATGACAAATTTATAGGCCTACCAGACACTAAAAAGTGTACACGTTTAATGTTCTAAAAAATTATATCAAAATTGTAAAGATCAGACACAAATAAAAGAGAGGATTTTTAGAACATCGAGGTTTTGCTGGGTAGCTGAATGATTATTCGGTTCGCCTTGAATCTGTAGTTTGCCAGTTAAATCCTAAAAAAAATTTTGAAGATTTTGGAAGGTTCAAAACTGGACCCAGTTGCCTTTGTTTATTAATGATTACTAGAGACCGCCTCCCTGATCGAAATTCGATCAAAATTTCAGTTGATCTGGACTCAAGAAGCTTAAAAACAGTTAAGAACTAAAACATCTGTTCTTCCTAATTTTCTAGCAGTTGTTATTATAACAGCTGTCTTATGATTCATACAATTCTCCCTTCTCCATAAGATTAACATTGGAACTTTGAAAGCCTGTGGGGCGTAGCCCTGGAGTCCGATGTGAATTAGAATGTGATTCTGCTCATCTACAGGACTATACCTTTCTAATGGTATGCTCGGATTTCTCCTACGATGTACACAAGCTGAGAAAAAAGGAGGAAATGAAACATGCTTGCGTATTAATATATAGATTTAATGATCCAGTTAATTAATGAATTAAGCTCTTAATTAATGATCCTGACAAATAAATAAGCTGGTCTAGTCGGTACAGTATCTTAAGATTACTTAAGATACTTATATTTACTTAAGTAAGATATTACTTAAGATATCTTAAGATTTAGATGCATTACTTAAGCTTAAGTAATGCATCTAAAGTAATAAGTTTTTTAACTTTTTTGTGCCTTGTACAATTTCTATATTTCCTTTTTATTTAGATATATGCCATTGAAAATAATAAAGGCCAATATTTTGAAAATACACTTAACGAGACATTTGTTTTGAAAATAAACATTGTTGTAATAAAGGCTTATGCCAAATGTGAACTTAAGACAACGGTCATTTATAACAAGAATTCCGTTTAGCCTAAATAACAAATTGGTGATTAGTGATATTGATGCAATTTTGTGTTTACCTTCACCAATTATTGATTAACTTAGATTTTCCAACAACACCCTTTGGCAGCAAACCTACATAGTCTACCCTTTGGTGTTTTCATGGGGAAAGTAAATAATCTGAAATTCTATTGGAAATTCACTGAGTACCCAGGTCTGCTGCGATGGGGGTATTTATTTATGCGTTTAAAAAACTAGTGGCATCCATTGAGTAAAAAAGTACCCATATAAATGTCAAACAAGGGAAAACGTGTGTGTAGCAAGCTAAAACTTTTAAGGGATAAAATTAAAGCAGCAAAATTATTGGTAAGGTTTGGTGAGTAATTTGAAATTATTGCCAAAGTTAACGAAAAAATGGTTAGATTTGTTAATAATTTTCCTTCAAGTCTGACTGGGTAGTGTCTATTGATGTGTTTTCTCTCGCTGGTCAGATGGCAGACCAGTATGGGTAAAATCTTAAAAATTTTATATCTCCTGTAAGTTAGTCTCCTTTATTTAATTTTGATATTAAACGTAAAAGAATAGAATAGACAATACCCTGAAATTCTTTAAAATAAACTTTTACCAAGCCCATAATCATAATCATTTTGTTATGTTATTAAGGTCTACAGCCTAGTATAATAAATGCAATCTCTTTTTTCCTGCCATATTTACCTGAATCTGAGTCTAATCTGTGGAAAAGCACTGAGTCTGTATTGTTTTTCCAATATTTCTGAATCAAATCGAGGGTCCCACCAGGATCGGGCAGAGGCTCGCTCGAATGGTATTGGAAACGAGAGGCCACAGCATCGCACTCGCTGACTGCTATGAGCCAGATACACTTGGATGTAAGGAGCCAACGAGATCTGGATGTCGTCTTCATCATCATCATAATCTTCTTTGTCAATTTTTACTTCGTTGCAATCTTTTGAGAAACTGACAGCTGTATTGGGTTTAGGGTCGTGTTTCGGGTTTTTACCATCATTACCAGCATTTTCCATTGTGTCCCAAAAGTATTACCATTATAACTTATTATATTTCTCAGCCTTTAACTACCATACCGCATCTGCAAGCAAAAAATATTATTAATATATTTTGAACCATAACTAAGAGGGGAATTCACAAACCTCCCTCAAAAATTCCTTACCTCTAACCTTCCTTTAACCTTCCTCCAACCTTCCTCTAACCTCTCTCAAACCTTCCTCAAGTAATTGTGTGAGAAAGGTTTGAGAATAATTGGACACAGCAGTATTGGTATAATAATTCCAACAGCAGTGGTTGGAACAGCTGTTTATTAAAGTTGAAAGATTATTGTAAAGTTATGTTGTGATTGTGTCAACAAACGTTGAATTACTAACAAATTTGTCTTACCTGTAATAATAAGAAATAGTAAAATTTTGTGAAAACAAATGGGAATGCATTTATTTACTTGTAGATTAATGAAATTTAATGGAAAATCCCAATTTTTTATTATAATAGTTACTATAACTTATTTATATTGTTCTTAAATAAATATTATGTGCATTTTTTACTAATTTTTTATTGGACCTTTAGCATAAAACTCAAATATTTTTAGACCTATAATTTCAAATATTACTATCTATAGATCCATAAAAATAGAGAAACAATGCACTAAATACAAAGTGGGGTTTTTATTTTTAAATACGGATACAGAACGCTCCGCTAACTGTAGCACCAAAAGAATTTTTAAATGTGGGTAATTCTTTTACTATAAAAAGAATTAGGGTGGTTTTTTAGTCCTTTCTTCTCTGTGTATTAGTTCATGTAAAAGTTTATCATCAGAAGTTAATTTGATCATAAGAAGTTAAGTTAATTTAACAAAGATTGAAATGAATTGCTACCTTGTAATCATGTGGCATTTGGGTCGTGTCTACCAACTGTCTCATATTTCCCCAAAAACATTTGTAAATTTTTATTTTTAAAGAGTTTTGGTCATAAAATATAGTTTAAATTAGAAACATTGAAAATCACATGCCAATGTAAAAGCTTTAAATGAAGTAGTAGTGAGTTTCTGATAAAACAAAACAAAAAATTAGGATAATATGTGTATTTTGTATTGTTATAGTGGTACTCCTCTTTGTGAGGGAGGTTAGAGGAAGGTTTGAGAATTTCATTTCAGCTCTTGAGTCCAGTTTAAGAAAAGTTGGAGGATGGTTGGAGGCCGGTTAGAGGTGAGGAAGGTCTCTATTGTATCGTATTTTACAACAGCGTTAAAAAAAATTGCGGAGGAAATGTGTGAATAAAATTTGTATTGAATTAAAAAAAAGAAAGTCTTTGGAGCAAAACATAACTTAGTGGGTACAAATTAAGGTAAGCTATATTACTAAAACATCTACTAGCCACACTGCTACTTATTTTAGATTTGTTAGCAATAAGATCAAAATATTATAGGTAGGCCCTATACCAGTAAATAAGAAGTAAAAATTACACACTGTTTTTCTTGTTAAAATAGCTTTGCACAGAAATAGAAGTTTAAAAACTAAGGGTGTTCCGTGGAGAAGATGGCCAAGATGGCCAGTGTATAAAATTAAAATTTTATTCATTTCAATTTTTTTAAGTTTATCTGTAATTTTAAAACATTATTTTATATTTTTATTGTTATTTTTTTATAGTCTATTTACATTTTATGTAAGTAGTTGCTAGATGGCAAGGGGGTGGTTTGTTGCTTACCCCTCTTCTGACCGTTCGGTGATAGACCATTACTGTTGATGACTAAATGGCATTGATGACAATTTTGCTACTGTGGAATAATTTTACTAAACTATGTATCACATAAGGTTTTAGATAATAGGGTTTTTAAATCGGATAAAATTTAAGAAAGTGATATTTTAAACCTGAAAAGTGGGTGAGAAACTCAAGCAGGGAAGAATGATATGGGCTTTCAAACAAGGTTTTGAAATAAATAATAGATGGTATAGTAGTACGGTACCGCTAGTTTTACTTTTCAATATAATGATTTGCCAAGTTGTATATCCTCGAGTCCTAAATCTCTAAGGTAATTCCTGTTTACAAAAAGTGTGAAAAATCAAAAGCTTCTAGCATAGATTTAACATACTCCACAAGTAGATAGCCCATCCTAATGTAAGAGGTCAGCGCATTCGACTTGTACGTACAGAACGGCGGTATATAAATCGTATGGCTCATTTAGCCAGCCACCAAGTTTTAGACAAGAAAATAAATTCTGCGGTGCAGAGCACCTGAGTCAGTATGTGTAAAAAACTAAACACTAAAATAAAAATTAGATCTCTCTTTACAGAGCTAATTCCAGGGTGCTAAGCCATTGCAGACCGGTCAATCCTTCGGGGAAAGCACTCCGTGGGCACTCTGCAACTATGTGCTATAGTTTTTTTATATTCTGCTCCGCAGTCGCATGACTGGTCTTGTGTCATTCCCCATTTGTACTTCCAATAATTACATCTTCCCACTTCAGTGCGGAAACGATTAAGTATTGTCCACTGCTTCCGAGGAAGATTCATACCACCTACCGTTATGGTCGGGTCAGATATCAAGAAGTGGTTCCGACCTTAATAAGCGTCCCAGGAGGAAGTCCAGTTTGTAAGGATGGTGAAGTTTGTGTCCATCAACTGCGAGGCTGTTTGTAGAGATGGTTTTCGGGACCTCAATCAGCCCGCATTCTGGGGTATGTAATCATGGATGGGCAGCTGTGGAGCAGATAAGATCTTAGTATATTCCTTAATGAGTGCATCCCTTCGTCTTATTTCAGGTGGAGCGATATTACACAGCACTGGGAGCCAGGGTACAGGAGTTCCATGAGTGTACCACCAATGGCTCTCATGGTAATGTTTAGCTGGACGTAGATCTCCCTAACATGCACACTATTTAACTATACAGGAGCGCAGTAATCAGCAGTTGAATATACCAATGACAGAGCAGTGGTTCGCAGAACTTGTGGTTTAGCTTCCGATGTGGAGCCAGCAAGGTGATGAACAATTTTAGTCCTGGTTCTCACCTTAGCAGCCGTTTTTTGTAAGTGGCTTTTAAATGTGAGAAACCGATTTAAAGTGACTCCCAGATACTGTGGGTGGCCATAATGATTTAGCTCAACACCATTGAATACGATTTTAAGTTTTTGGTTGGCCAGTCTATTATTTAAGTGGAAGCAAAAAACTCAGTTTTTGTTGGGTTTGGATTTAGCCTTCTAGGCTTCAAAGTATTCACCGAGGGTTGTGTGATCATTTGTTAGTGTTTCCTTAGCCTGTCAAAAATGCTGGTGTTGATATGCCAATGCAATATCATCTGCATAAACTTTAAAGACCGAGTGACAGGAATGTTGGCAGTATACACATTAAAGAGCAGTGGGGCGAGCACTGACCCCTGTGGCAAGCCATCATTTAGTTGCCTAAAAGTACTTTCTCTGTGTCCCAGATATACTTTTATCATCCTATCGGAGAGCATCGAGTTGAGGAGACACAACAAGGAAGGGCAAGGAATCAAGTCGTAAAATTTAACTAGGAGGCCTTTTCTCCAGACAGTGTCATATGCTGCAGTCAGATCTAAAAAAGAAACTGAGGTTTTCAGTCTTTGCTTAAACCCATCCTCAATAAAAGAAGTCACAGCTAGAACCTGGTCACAACAGCTAGAACAGGACCAGGCCTAAATCCTGCTAGTTCAATAGAGATGCTGGCTTTGAGAATAGGGAGGATTCTTTTATATATTAACCTCTCGACCAGCTTATATGAAATGAATGAAATGAAATGAATGAATGAAATGAAAAAAGTGCTTTATTCGACAAATTCACATTAATACAGTTCAGAACAGTTAAGTTATAACACTTACGAACAATGGTTATCAACCAGCTTATAACAAAACTTAAAAGAGCTATAGGACCATAACTTTCAGGCCGTTTTGGATCTTTTCTGGGCTTCAATATAACTTAGCTATAATTTTGGATTTCCTAAATATCCCAGGCATGTCGCCAGTTTTCAGAATGGTGTTAAAAACTTCAAGAAGCCACTGTCTAGACTTGTTATCGAGTGTTTTATAAACTTCAGGAAAATGTCATCCAAGCCTCCTGCTTTGCCAATTGGCATAGCATCAATCGCCACTTCCAGCTCATCGTGAAGTGAAGGGTCTAGAGACTTGCAACGGTGCTTGCCAATTCTCCTTTATCTCCTTATCAAGCTTGAAATTAATTTTTCTGTCTGCACACATAAACACAGGTTTTGACAAAACGGAGATGCGTTTTGCGTGGGGCATCGTGTTTTTTACTTGATTTACCAGTCAAGAGTTTCTTGAGCATAAACCAAGCTTTCCGACTAGTTTGGGTGAAGTTCAGGTTCTCGACAGTTTTCACCCAATTCTCTCTTCTGGAGTTGTCAAGAGAGTTAAGGAGTTGGTCAGCTACATTTCTGTCAGCAGTGTCTGTGAACTCACTGTAAAGATCTTCGCACTCTCTGCTCCATCCTGGTATGTATTCTTTTCTAAAACCTCTTGGAATTGACGGTTTAGTAGAGGCTAGGACAAGTCATGTGAACTGATCATAGTTTTTTATTTTAGGGGGGATGAACTTGATGCCGCTGCCAAGCCTTGATGAGAAGGTCTCCCACTCAGCTTTATTAAAGTTCCATCTGGGTGGAGGAAAAGATCTCACTAGTGGAATTTGTATTATTACAGGCCTATGCTGAGAGTGGGGGAATGCACCTGGGACCATCCTGGAAGTAGGTGTTGCTCAGGCACAGGGATTCTGCTTGTGAGCAGAATCTTATTCAAATTCACATCGGACTCCAGGGCCACGCCCCATAGGCTTTCAAAGTTCCAATGTTAATCTAATGGAGGAAGGATAATTGATTGAATCATTAGACTGCTGTTGTAAATACAACTGATGAAAAAACAGGAAGACCAGATTTATTTATTTATTTATTTATTTTACATACCAACGGACAAACTCCATTTTTGCATTTACAACAAACAAGATGGAATGATGGAAAATATCTTACTATTAACAGTGATACTAGTATTACAACTCTGATCTTAAAGAATATACATTTTTGTACATACAATATATAATACATAATATGAGTGAGCAGATAGTAACAATACTAATGTAAATGTAACAATATACAATAATAGACACATACAATAATATACAAGATAACACTAAGTTTTACAGGAGAATTAATGTGAGCTTTAATGTACAATTATATACAGTAGTGAGGATAAGTACAATTCAAATATTGTTTAAATATTGTTTAAATATTTTTTCCAGCACAACAGCCAATGAAAGTCTCTGAAATCTGCATTGCCAAATTAAGGACTACTTTGAAGCTTCCTCTTCATCGAAGCTACACTGTCCATGAAGAAATCGACAGTCTCCGACACGCTGTTGCCTGCCCTTTGCATGCGGAAGAGTGCGGCATTCATCTCGTAGTTCGTGCGGTGATGCTGTCTAACAAACAAGTCTCTTGACCAAGTACGTAGAGGAGTTCGGAACTGAATCTGCTGAAGAATATCTGGGCAGTCGAGTGTACCATTTAAGAGTTTGTGTAATACAACGAGATCAGCAATGTGTCTCCTGGTTTCCAAGTGCTGAAGACCCAGTTCACGATAGATGTCATCAATCGGGACTTGGCGGTACAAGTAGCCATTCCTCACGCCAACCATCCTGGCGAACCTGCGCTGCACTCCCTCCAACTCATCGCAGAGATAACGTTGATGTGGGCTCCACACTGTTGACCCATATTCAAGCAACTGCCAGACCAATGCACAGTACAACGTTTTAAGTGCAGTCAAATTGGTGAGGTTTCTTGAAAATCGAAGAACGAAACCGAGCATTCTGTTCGCCCTCCTGCAGATGGCAGCAACCTGAGCTTCAGGATTCAAAGGAGAGGTCCAAATAACTCCCAGGTCTCGTATCTCCGTAACTCTGGAAAGCTCTTCTCCTCGAACACTGTAGTTGAAGACCAGAGGGTTGTTGCAACGATGGAAGGTAATTACTTGACATTTCCCAATGTTAAGTTTCATGTTGTTGGTCAAGCACCATTGGTCCAAGGAATCCAAACTGTGCTGGATTCTCAGGCAATCCTCCTCTTCTGAGACAGCTAAAAAGAGTTTGACGTCGTCAGCAAACAGTAACACGATGTTTCACGATGTTTCAGTATATGTTTCAGTGAAACCAGATGTTTCATTTATATATTTTTAAACTTCTTTGGTCCAGATCAACTGATATAGGTAGAATTCCGATCAGGAGGCGATCTCTAGTACCTACTAATATGATAAGCAAATTTTAAGGAAGCAATCGAATAAAGTGAACAAATAGAAAGACATCACCGACACCATCCCGCCTACATACATCCCGATAGAATATGGTCATAGGCTCCACAATCTTCTGAATAAAGAATTGAGACAATTCAATATAATCCCCGCCCCTAGAACGACAAATAAAAGTGAACAAGTACTTGGACCAAAATCACAACCTGTAAAAACCCATTACAACTTAAAATGTAACGATTGTGACAAGTATTACGTAGGACAGACTGACCATTCCTTTCAAAAACGGGTTAAAGAACATAAAATTAATCCCTGAATCAACCCCCAAAAATGCAGCTATGCATAACACTTTATAGATGAAGACCATAGTAGCGGAAAAATAAAGAACAATTTAGAAATTATTGAAACCAGCAACAAAGGTTTTACTTTAGATACTCTATTCCATATTTACAAGGCTCTCAATCAAGATAAAGATATGATTTTAAATGAAGAACAAAAATTGTTATCACATAAAATCTTTAATCAAACATCGTAATTGACAACCAAAAACACCGGACGAGTCCATCATTGATAACATCATTGACACAGGACGAGTATAAGGGCTCGATGTCAATTCTGCATACCCGTTGTTGCTCCCAGTCCCAGTGTCCTCAACTTGGCTGCCGCGACGGAGCAATCAAGTAGTGGAAGTGCGAGATCAAACCGCGCGTATGTTCATGTTGTAAGAACAGGACACAAAACAGCGCCGATACATCGTGGATCGACAACAGATTTGAACTGGAGACGATAAAGTAATTTTAAATCACATTACATAATTGTAGCAGAATGATCTTGTTTTTAATGAACAATTTGGTTTTTTCCCTGGTCGTGACACAGTCAAAGCATTAGAAACAATTATAGAAAATGTATTATAATTTGAACAAAAATAAGTTTTTCCAGTAATAAACTTCACCAAAGCTTTTGATTGTGTCTCTCTCAAACTATTGTTGAGTAAGTTAGCCTATGTCATTAAACGGTGTGCAGAATAGCAAGTTGAAGTTGTTATCATCATCCTTGACCTTAAAGTAACAAAAAACAAATGGTTGTACAAGGGAAGTTCAAATCGAATTTGAAATATATAAGGGTAGAAGTACTTCAGGTTTCTCTAGTTGAGCCTTTATTATTCATTGTTGCAATTAATGATTTTTCTTTTGAATATTCGTTGTAGGTCAGTGCTTCATGTAGATGACACTACCCTGTTTAAATGCAATACGGACAAAGAAAATCTTAAGGAATGACGATTGTATGGACATGTCTTCTCAGTGGTTTCAGACGCATTAAATTATTAGTCAATAATAGTAAGACAGAAAATAATTTTTTTCTTTGAACAACATTGTTGATGGCAACAACAAAACTTAGTGTTCTATCTAGACTGCAAATTGAACTGAGAATATAACTGGCTAAGTAGCTGAGTGGTTATAGTGCTCGCCTTTGAATCCTAAGGTTGCCGGTACAATACTGAGAAAAGTTAGTAGCTTTTTAAAGGTTTGATTCCGGAAACAGTTGCCATTTGTCATTGGGCCATTAATTAATGATGCTTTCTAGCAACTAGTCAATGTTAGATAGTAACAAGACTGGGGTTTGGACCATTCCCCGTCAAAACATTAAAAAATGCCATTGGCGTAGAAAATAAAAAATAAATACACAAAATAAAATAAATGTCATTTTTCTAATTTGCGCACAAAGTTAGCTAGAGTCAATTTTGTTTTGTGTAGAATAAAAACCATATGAGTGGAGGAATTTTGAATGCACTTTTTACTCACTTGGGGCATGGGGTAACTCTTTACGGCAGTTCTCGTTCTTCAAAGAGAGTATTTCTTTGGCAAAAGAATTTTATCTGGCCTTTAGAATTAATACAAATGTTTCAAACAATTTTGAAATCATGACATTGCCAAGTCCTTACATGTATTGTTGTTTAGTTCTGTTAAAAAAAATGTAGGTAGGCTATATTATTTTATAACAAGAAAGTGTATAGGCCTACATTCTGATTTTACCAGGAAAAAGTATACCTACCGTACTTAAAACTGTTATCCTCAAAAGATTAGAAAAGACTACCAAGTTTAGAAGCAGCCATTTTTCTTAAAAATACAATAACTTTTTTAACTAATTGTCTAAAAAAGATCTTTTATCAGGTTTCAAAGAACATCGCAAAAATGGCTCAAAGAGGAAGAATTTTGTACACTGACGATGACTAGGCCCTACCTTGCCAGTGATATTAGCTGTTTGAACGATTTTAGCTCTGTTAGCCATATTTATTGTTATAGTCCTATGTGTTTCCATTTTTTGTCCCTGTTGTTTTTCTGTAAATTTACATAGTACCAGACTAACCAAAGTAAAAACACTTGTATAGGCCTACCTGCAGGGTGTCTACTAATTTTCCAAAATGAAATTCAAGGCTTTTTCAAGGATTTTCCAAATTTTTCAAGGTTATCGCAATAATTACAGTTACTCGTTTAGCAAGGGTTGTTCTGGGTACACCAACTATTGCCATAAATTTTTAATCACATAGGCCCTACATCTAAATAATCGAAAAAATATTTTCAGTTTACTAACATCTTTTCTAAAAATTACTATAATCTGTCTTGCCAATTTTTTTTTGTTTTTGTTAAAAAAATCAAATTATGACTGGATTAAATGGATTTATGGATCATGGAAATTTTTAATTGCAAGAATGTCATAATTTAATATAAAAATTACTTTAAGTTCTACCATATTTTGGTAAAGTTTTACAAAGCAATATTATTTGGTCTCTTATTCTACTAACCATTTTGTATGATTTTTTATTTTATTTTGTGTGTATCTAAATGTTCATTATTTCAGTTACATTGGAACACATCTCTAAACCTGTAAAATCATCGAATTTTACAAGATACAAACAGTTAAGAAATTTAATTATCCATCTAAGTTTGTAAGGATTTGAAAACAAATAACGCGTTTATTGCCATTTTACTGTAGAAAACATTGATTTTGAATTATACTTCCTGCAAATTAAGGTGATTTTATTAGAAAAAATTGCAATAAGTACCTACGTAATTTGTTTTAGGATTCTTAGAAATTTTCTTTTCAGAAACTTTCTTAACCATTTTTTCCATAAGATGTGACCTTCTTTTTGTATTCATTGGTATTATTTTACTCATGGGAGTTTTATATCAACAACTTAAATTTTACCTTACTATCTGATTGTTAACTGCTGCAATAAAATACTACTTTCTAATTAAATAAAGAGAAATACATTCTGAAATGTTAATGTACATGCAAATACCCCCGTCGCAGCAGACCTGCGTACTCAGCGAATTTCCAATGGAATTTTGGTATATTTTCTATTTTCCCATAAAATCCATGGGGATGAGAGTATGTAGGTTTGCCGCCATATGGGTTTTGTTGGTAAATAGAAGTTAAACCCTACCTAGTGATTGTACATACCAAATTTTATAAGTTTATGGTGTTCATTTTATTTTCCCCATAAACCCCATAGGGGTGAGTACGTAGGTTTGCCGCCATATGGGTTTTCTAAGCAAATATAAGTTAAACGCTTCATAATAAATGTACATACCAAATTTTATCAAGATATGTCAATAAATAAGCAAGATAGAAGGTTTTGTTGATTTCCCATAAAAATAACATGGAAAACATAGTTTTTGGATTTTTTCTCTATAACCATTTAAGGTAGGTAAAAAATTCAAAATAGCCTACTAGATTGTTTGTTTTTTTAAGCTCTTTTAACTTAAATGGTTTAAAGTTAAAATTGTTGAATTTCATAAATAAAATTTAAAAAAGCCAAAAATCCATTTTTAACCCTTTTGAAACCCATAAAACCCCGTTCCCATGGTCCGATCATTCTGGTTCGCGAACTCAACCTAGTAAATCCTGGCTTACACCCCTGTACCAAATTTCATCAAAATCGGAGGTTCCGTTCAAAAGTTATCGTGTTCACGGACACATACATATATATATCAATTAGAACGAACGGTGTTTTTGGCTTCTAGGGACCTCAAAACGAAAAAGTATCATGGTCCCGGGCTTAGGTCTTACCGTGACTACTACCGTGAAAGCGTATTCCCTATAGGGAAATTCGCTAAAAATGAACAGAAATAAATCAAAATTGCACATTTTGTAGCTCTAAGTGAAACATATGTACGGTATCACAAAAACGTTACAGGTAGCCCATGTTAGTCATATCAGTAAAACCAGCGTGATCATGAGGACCTTCAGTGCTGTCAACTTCTTCTCAAAGGTTCAAAGAGCACAGAATTAGTAGTTAAAATTCCCTCCTTGGAGGAAAATTTCCTTTACGCCAGGTGAAATTTCATAACTAAAATATTTATTGGACACAAAAGAGTTTGGTACTGTTGGTAAAAATAATTTTTTTTTTAACAGTTAAATGATCAACTTAAAATAATATAATGCTATTAAATATATTTTTTTTTTGTGAGGATCTTTAATTATCAATTTTTTACTAAACAAAAATAACCATTGGAAATTCAGAGTACTCGGGTCTGCTGCGACGCGGGTTTTTTTAATAAAACAAAATTCAAGGATACACTGGCATTTTCAAGGCGTTTTCAAGGTTTTCCAAGGTTGTAGACACCCTGTACCTACTTTTAAGATTCTTGATTGATGAAACTTTGTAAATTTCATGTAGGCTACAATCTTAAATACAGTAAAGTATTGAATCTTAAATCTTGCTTCTAGGAGCTTGGTTGATTTTAAGTCATCATTTGATCTACGTCATAGGATATTCTCTCATATACAAGAGAATTTAACTTAGGCTATAGGGTTTAAAACACTTACTTAACATTTTTACTTTCTCCCCCTATACCATAGTAGGCTATATGAAGAAAGTAACTTATTGTTTTCGTCAAAATTTTCGAATTTGAGTTGTTGGTGGATTTATCCATTTTGGTTCGACCCCTGAGTCTAAAAAAGTGTTTTTCGGAGTAATGTCTGTGTGTGTGTGTGTGTGTGTGTGTGTGTGTGTGTGTGTGTGTGTGTCTGGATGTAAGTTATACAGAGCTAGAGAATGCCCCAATGGTCCGATTTTGGTGAAATTTGGTATGTGGGTCCAAAGCCACGATAATTCCAGGCGTTTTTGGCTGGTATTTATGATCAACATACCGTACCCAAAACTCTGAACTTAGAATGTACCCATTTATCAGCCAAAATACAATACGGGTTTTCTAACAGAATTAACTCTCTCTTTCTAAAAAAGTTCCTAAAAAATTCACAAATAAAATAGAAGCGGTGTGATGTATCTTCTAAGAATTAACTTATAGCTTTGGTTGAATTTTAAAATGAACCCCCAATGCCATTAGCAGTAGGGTTGACCGGGGTAATTGTGAATTGGGGCAATTGTGAACGCCGCTTATAACTTAGAAACTAACATTAATATTATTAAAAACCAACTTAAAACATGTTTTTTGGTCTTTTCTCAATACACAATTAAAAGTTGTTATTAATTTTCAAAGAATTAGTATTTTTTCCATTAGCATAAAAAAACCCTTAGATTTTTTTTGGTGTATCACCTCGGCCACTCAACAAAAAAAATTAATTAAAAAATAAATTTATTATTTATTTTTTTTTAGAAATTTTTTAAAGCACTTCTAGAGAAGTGCTCTAAAGCCTGAGAGGTTTCTTTATCAACTGCAATAAAAATTCTAGGATTTATTGCCAATTCACAATTACCCCATAATTTTTAAATTGTGGGGTAATTGTGAATTACAAAAAGGGGTAATTGTGAATGCTGTTCACAATTGCCCCAATTCAATACAAAATACAAGCAGTGCACTTTTTTTTGCAGGAACTGAGTTAAATTTTGTTGATTGTAAAGAGTTAACTCACTCTGATGATGGTGACATAACAGTGCAAGGTTTCCGTTGTGCCAATAACGCAAAAACTGAATTTGTGTGCAAGGAAAACGATTTGTTTACTGTTGCTATTTTTGACATTGTTGCTGTACTCCCCTATCCCATAACAACTTACAAAAACCGCAAAACTACTTATGTATTCAATGGAGCTGTGGGAGACAGTGAGCAGTAATACTGTTTCACTTCTCTAGGTTAGGCTAGGTTTCATTTCGTTAATTTACAAAGTTCTCTCTTGAATTTTTTTAGTGAAAATGAACTAAATTTTGACATTTTTCATATTTTTCATAAGTTGTTATGGCAATATATCGTTTTTATGTTATTAATACAGTTTTGGTTAGTGTTTTTTACCTTGCATTTTTTCGCAATTTTAAGAAATCTCGAACCTGCATTAAACCAGGGGGAATTGTGAATGCTTTTGTGTGACTATAATTTTGAAAGTGGGGTAAATGTGAAGAGAATTAGTTGGGCTTTATTTTGATTTGCTCCATTTCACTTTTGGTGTGTTTTAAATAATTTTTCTGATGGCATTCACATTTACCCCAGAATTGATAAGATTTGCAATACCGTGCCGGGGAATTGTGAATAGCTTGTAACAATTTTGTTTATCAGAGGAATTTTCTGAAAATTTGTATAATGTATCCTGAATAATGTAGAATTAAAAATATATTACTATAATATGATATTTGTAATGAAAAGTACTTAAAAAAAGGGTTTTTTGTCAAAACACGAAAACCCGTTCACAATTACCCCGGTCAACCCCATCAGCTATTAGCATGATGTGCAATTTAGTGTTTAATCTGCCTGACAGTTGTCTTAGGGTAGGCCCTACATGCATTATAAAAGTGTTCACAAATTGTAATCAGTTTATCGATAGGCCTAGGCCCCCTTAATAAATAATAGGCACTGAAAATGTTATTCAAGGTTTGTACAATGTAAGTTAAATAAAAATTCTTTAATCAGCACAGTGATAGGCTCTAATAGAAATGAGCCATTAGAAAGGGACTTGACACCCCACTACAAAAAAGAAAGTAACTTTTTAACAAAAGTCAAGAACTAGCCTATAAGTTAGGTAAGACGGAGCTATAAAAGAGATTTGACGGTGTTCTATCTAGAATGTAAGGTAGGCTAATTAGGCCTCTTGTGTTCTACAACACTACCTAACTAGGCCTAGGCCTACAGTAATGGCGTTTTTGACAGCCAAATTAATGTAGCCTACGACAAATTAAAATGTAGGTATTATTCTTGGTGTCATGATTATCATATTGTATCTTGTATCACTACTAATAATATAGAAACCTTAAATTTGTGGACCTAATCATCAACAGATATACAAAGTTATCTACAAGTTGGCTAACTCTCTTCATGACTATCTTTAAAGGCTACCAGATAACTAACACTGGGCTTTAAGAAAACCTATATCTTTCAAAACTGTGGGACCGTATATACCGTATCATTTCTAATAGAAAAAGTTTATACTTAGTACCACTTAGGGTCTATGAGAAAACAGCATGTTTCTTGAATTCCCATCTTATGTTAAATAAAAGTTGATAACCCAACAATGTTACCCAATTAATAAAGTTTAAGGAAAAAAGAATAACTAAAACTAACATTAAATACTTGTAGCAAAACAATTTTACCTTTGGATTTCTGTCCAATCTTAGGTGGCCTTCTTGTTACACAGCAATAAAGTAATTAAGAGTGATCCTTAAATCAACAGTTAGTTGTAAATAAGATTAAACATAACCTAAAATCAAACATAAATATTCAGTGTTGCACATAAAGGAGCTCAAACATTCAAAATGTTGATCATACAAATTTTTACATACTTTCGTGGATTGTGAAGTATTTACTTTTATAATAAAGTTAGAATATTTTAAATTTATTACGGATTTCTTTTTAATAACTTTCAAGGCCATGAACACCACTACTTGATTGACATTACAGTGTAGTGACAGAGAAGAGAGAGAGAGAGTAAGAGGGAGTGAGTGAGTAAAGGTAAAGGCATTGAGTAAAGACGTTATTAACATAACGTATAGAGTGGACAAGCAATGTTAAAATTTGGAAACGCTAAATGACAAGATCGTCCGCTAGGAGCGCCACTAACAGGGCAAACGATGCGATATAATCGAACGCTTTCAACAATCAGAAGCTCGATTCGATTCGAATTCTCTTTTCAATTATTAAGATGACTATCGAGTTGATGCAATACGTAGTCGATTAAATAGACCGAAAGCACAATCGATAATTGTCTCGATACGATAGAGAGTTCCCGGGCACCGTGGCGAGCGTTCACTTCTTCCCTATCTGCTCAACATGTGAAGGAACATCTGCACAACATGTGCTACTATGAGCTACCTGATTTTTCCTAAAAACCTTTTCCGTACCCTACCTAGCACTACCTAAACCCAAACCCAAACACCTGGTTGGACAAGGCCAAATTCGGCTGCCTACATTATGACGGGTCCCATGCCTCATCGGGTCTCTACGGGGCAGACTGCGGAGGTAACAGGTAACAGGTATCTGTTGTCCACTCTATACGTTATGTTAATAACAATAACGTCTTTACTCAATGGTAAAGGTAGGTTTACTCTGGTTCTCTGGTAGTATTCCGGGCTCCTCACCAGAGTTACCAAAACGGTAACTGTCGTCTGCTAACAAGGCATTTTGCATTGTTTAGCAGACGACAGTTACCGTTTTGGTAACTCTGGTGAGGCGCCCGGAATACTCTCAGTATGTAGCAGAGCTATATAGCAGAGCAGCAGAGCTACATGTAGCACAGCTATATAGCTCTGCTATAAGTTCAAAAATAAGTGACACTGGAGAACTGCTATATAGCCATAGCCCAGCTATATAGCAAAATTAAGCCTATTCTCTCTGCTATATAGCAGAAAACGTGCTATTCAAAAGTTTGGGTAGCATCTAGTAGAGCTACATGTAGCTGACGGAGCTATATAGCTCTCCAGCTAGCTATATAGTGTAAACCCACCTTAAGAGTGAGTGAGTGAGTGAGAGGGCATGAGCATTGACTTTTATGAGTCAAGATGACTGTAGTTCACAAGTGAACCAAGAATCAAGAAATTTATTGCCATTGATTCATTACATAATAGAAATAGGCAAAGTCAATTCTGGCTTTAACATGTCAAAGTGATACATATGGACTTAGGCTGAAAAACAAGGTTAAGTTCACATTCCAAGAATTCTGCAGTTAAGTTACCTGTTGAGATGGCTTCTGGAAGGCGCCGTGTTTCTGAGTCGATGATGATGTTCGCCGACGTTTCGGAGACATTGCAGTCTTCCATCTTCAGGGCGGTCCACGTAGTTTACACCACAGCACAAACTACTTGCCTTCCAGAAGCCATCTCAACAGGTAACGATATCGTCCGTGGAAGCCTCAATTCTCAATTCTGCAGTTGTATAAAAGGGGTTTGCAATAAGCCATTCCCTCAGTTTGGTTTCAAACTTATTTATAGAAACATGTCGGGCAGTAGCAGGCAACTTATTGAAATATTTTATACCTACTTACTTACTCCTCTTGAACCACGTAGACTCTTGTAGGAGCATGTGGCGAGTCATGTCTCTTCTATTTTAAATTACTTCCAATGTTTGTGTGGAGTATACTAAAACTGGGTTGGCAGGTCATAAAAACATTTGTCAATTAGATACTCTTTTAGCTTGATTTTGAACTTCTGGAAACTTTCAATTCTCTTGATGTCTTCAGGTAGGCCATGATAGTAGAACTTTTATTCTGTCCCATATAATCAGGTTTTGTCTCTGTAAGTGTTAGTCTATGGGAAATGGCAAAATTGTTTCTAAATCTGGTATTGTAGTTATGTGAAGGTTCTTGAAATATGTTCTGACTCTTAATGTATAAAACTGTTTCAAATGTAGATGGATGGTACTGTCATAATATTAAATTCTTTAAAAAACGGTGCACATGAACTTCTAGATGGCTGTTTGCTATGGATCTAATTGCTCTTTTTCGTAATTTGAAAATTTTGTCAAGATTCTTCTTGCTGGAGGAACCCTAAAGGATAATTGAATATCTGATGTAACTTTCAAAGAGACATGGTAGGCCATTTAAAAAAACTTTCAGTCTAAGTACATTTACAAGGCTTCTTATATTAAATAGGTTTTTTGACAATTTGGAAAAAACTTCTTCGACTTGTAAAGACCAGCATAATGGCTGGTCTACAATTAAAATTTAAAAGAATTGCCTGTTTTTTCCAGCCTGTGTTGAGGTAGATCAATCCTGTATTTGCCTCTGGTGTTGTATGGTGGTGTAATATGACTGTCTGTCATTGAAGTAATGTTTGATTTTGTGTAGATTAGTATGTGAAAAATGTAGAGGTTAATTACTGTCATGAGTTTGAGCTTTATAAAAGTGGCCTACAGTGTTCTAAGTGACTTAGTCCTGCACATTGTCCTAACTATTAAGAGTATGTCATATGAGCTGCACTAGAGTGACCCCATGTAGGATGATACCATAGGAAACATGTAACTGAAAAAGGCAAAATAGGCTACCCTAAGATATTCATCACATACAAAGTCCCTAAGCTTCCTCATGAGATAGGGTGTTTTTATGGGGAAAGTAAATAATCTGAAATTCAATTGTAAATTCGCTGAGTACGCAGGTCTGCTGCGACGGGAGTATTTAAGTTCTATAGAGACATTTCTGTCCAACTCCCTCATTGTAGAAAATTAAAGAAATGTATTTCTTTAATGAAATCAAATTTAAAATTATAGTAAAAATAAAACTTGAAAATAACGTTATGAATTTCATTATTATATTGGTATTATATTTTTCATCTTTTTCATGTGAAAAAATTGTTTTTGATTTTACTTTTATGTTTTATTGCGTTTTTTACATGAAAATACCATTATTTTTACATTGTGTGTTCACTGGGAAGTTACTTGGAAAATTTCCCATTGCAGCTTTAGACCAACTTCTGATACATAAATCTAATGCAAATTATTAGCAAAGTTGTCATGACAAAACTGTTGTGGCATACATAAACACAGTTGTTGCAAATTTGTCAAGGCAGCTTTGAAGCGAATGTTGACACGCAAATCTAATGTAAATTATAGCAAAGTCGTCATGACAAAGTTGTTGTAGCAGACATAAACACAGTTGCTGCAAATTTGTCATGGCATCTTTAGAGCAAATGTATAACGCAAATTTAATGCAAATTATTGGCAAAGTTGTTATGACAAAATTGCTTTGACAAGCTCATGGAAACTTTAACGAAAAATACTCTGCTGTGTGGGAGGCCATTGACATGAACTATTTGACTCCTGCCCCCCAGGTAGGATCTCAGGAGCTCCAAAGAGCCACCCACCACACCATAATGATGCAGTTTTTGCAAAAGCACTGAGTGATCAACCGTATCGAAAGCCCTGCTGTCACGTAAGTTGGCCCCAACCAAGGCCCCCGACTCAAAACCAACCAGAGCTTCTTTAACTACCTTTTCCACTGCATCAACGGTGGATAGGCCACCATGAAACCCAAACTGTGAGTCGGAGAACAGTTCATTTGAAACAAAAAACTCTAACAATGGCTCCTTGATAATAACCTCAAAACTCTTTGAAAAAAACTGGAAGGACAGAAACAGACCTAAAATTCTCAGGAGAGTTTCTGCTTCCTTTCTTGTGGATGGGAACCACTTTTGCAAATTTGAGGCAATCTGGAAAAACACATTCTAATAAACAACTATTTAAACAATAAGTCAAAGGAAGTAAAATATAGCTAATGATCATCTTTACAAAAGAACTAGATATAGAGTAAACATCCTTACTCGAAGAGTTTTTCATCCTTCGATCAACTTTAAGCACGTAGTCAGGCTCGACAAACTTTCAAGAGTTCAACCGGCCAGCCGCTGTAGGAGCCAATTCAACCAAATCATCAGACGATACATTTGATGTGAGAATACCATCTCTTGCTGTCCGAACCGAGTCTACAAAGTAATTATTGAAAGTAATTATTAATGCAAAAGGGTAGATGACTGTAGACCATTGAGTGAGACGTATTGTTTGCAGTTAGATTAAGTAAGATTGCAATAGCTGGAGAGAATTTTCAGAGATGCCATAAACACGAAGTTTACTCAAGAGAACGTGTTGGATTGGATGTTGGACACAGTCAAAAGCTTTGCTTAAGTCATATAGCATGAGAGAGACAGATTCTTTCTTCTCGAAAGCCAAAAGTACATTATCAACCAAATTTGAGACTGCCGTAGTTGTTGATTTATTTTATCTAAATCCATGCTGACAATTACTAATAAGATTATTGGATTCAAAATGTGAAACAAGCTGATAATACCAAAGAGACTCAAAGATCTTTGAATAAACAGGCACTATGGAAATAGGACGATAGTTCTGTGGTTGAGTTTGAACACCTTTCTTGAAAACAGGTGTCACCTGCTGTTAAGTACTGATTTTAAGTTATAACAGACAAGCATAATTGTCATTTCAAATATTGGTGGTAGGCAGAGCGAGAGAGAGAGATAGCGATAGGGCGATAGCACTGTGAGTGCGTGTCTGCACCGGCAGCTCCCCCCACCCTCCCTTGAGGCTCGCCATTCTGGTTCTGTTCGTCTTTCTGCCGACTAGTCTCAAGTGCCTTTCGGCTTTTTCTTTTCCCAGGCACGTTGTAACCTTTTTGAACGTGACCTTAGTCTCGCCCATGGTGGCTTCCCCCTTTTAATTTATTTAAATATTTTATAAAGTGGTATTATTTTGTTCAGTAACTATTGTCTCTGTACACTAATATAGAGTGTAGTGAATCTAGTGTGTGTCAAGTGCGTGTCGGGCAACTATCGGTCTCCCGCGTATATGAACATTGGACTGTACGAGAGCTCAAATCATTACTCAATTGTGCGTACTCACGGGACAATTGGTTGCCCAAAAACACTCTTTTCTCATACTGGAAAAAACTCTCTTGACCTGCCTCGAGTGACAATCACTCAACAAGTTCTTCAGAAGGTCAAACCCTTTGTTTTAGCGGACCCAACATTCCACAAGCCGGGTCCTATTGATGTCCTCATCGGATGTGCTCTCTTTCCCAAAGTTCTAACCAATGAATGCCACTCTCTGGGCGCTCACATGCCATATGCCATTGGCACAATTTTTGGATATGTCATCGTTGGAACCGCTCCATGCTCCATTTCTTGTCCAACGAATTCATGCCTATCCATCTCTCTCCTGTCCGCTGCGGACATAGATCTTCATTCTTCACAGCAAAGTTTCTGGAATCAAGAAGAAGTGCCTTCTTATTCAAAGAAATCCGTTGAAGAAATTGCGTGTGATACGATTTTTGAGACGCATTCTCGTGACCACTCAGGTCGTTATACGGTATGCTCACCATCCTCTTCCTATCAAACTCCTGCAACTCTGGGCAGTTCCAAGCCTATTGCAGAACAACACTTCCAGTCTCTCAAAGACGAAGTGAAACCAACTCCATTGACAGCGCTCATCTCTACACAACAGTCGTCGTGGGATTTTCTCTCCCAGTTCTCCTCCTGGACGAAGCTACTTCATGTCATGGCCTACGTCCTGCGCTTCATCCAAAACAGCCGCCGGCATGATCCTCGTCTAGGTCCTCTCTCTTTGGACGAAATACAAGCTGCCCAGCAGCGTATCTTCCGATTGGTGCAACAAGAGGCCTTCTCCAATGACATTGCTGCTCTTCAAGACAACAAGACCTGCTCTTCACGTCTACAGCGACTCGATCTCTCCCTTCATTGATCAAGATGGTCTACTACGTGTTGGTGGCAGACTTCAAAACGCCGATCTGACGGAAGACATACGACATCCCTATCTATCTTCTACCAAAAGGACATCACGTAGTCAACATCTACATCGACTACATCCATCGCAAACATTTGCACTCTGGGATACAATTGACTATGTCTCTACTGTCCCAACATGTATGGATCCTTTCTGCGAGAAGTGCAGTACGAAAGAGAATTTTCAAATGCCTGGTGTGTTTTAAACAAAAACCGAAAAACACCTTCCCCCTCATGGGTGACTTACCCAAGGCGAGAATGACTCATGCTCGACCCTTCTTGTCTACGGGCATTGACTATGGTGGCCCTTTCACTGTCAAGATCCATAATCTTCGCTCAATTCGCCATATTAAGGCCTACATCTGCATTTTTGTTTGCTTCGTCACCAAGGCAGTGCACATCGAAGTCGCAACTGACTTGTCCACTGACTCTTTCATCGCTGCGTTGAGACGCTTTGTAGCTCGCAGAGGCATATGCTCCGATATCTACAGTGATTGTGGAACAAACTTTGTGGGCGCAAGAAATGCCTTTCGTGATTTCCTCTCTTCCGCTCAGCAACCAATTGAGCGATTTGCGCTTGAGCACCGCATCAAGTTCCATTTTAATCCTCCCGCTGCACCTCACCAAGGCGGTTTGTGGGAAAGTGCCATCAAGAGCACTAAATATCATTTGAAGCGCACCCTCGGGACTCACATGCCCACCCTCATTGAGTTCACCACACTAACATGCCAAATAGAGGCGATGCTCAATTCCCGGCCTCTCACTTCTTTGTCCAGTGATGCTAACGATCTTCAGGCTCTGACGCCAGGTCACTTTTTGATTGGAGCCCCCCTAGCTTCACTTCCAGAACCCAACTTTGTCAACACGCCTGACAATAGACTCTCACAATGGCAACTCATGCAAGCATTCATGCAACGCATCTGGAAGCGCTGGAGCAAGGAATATCTCCACACATTGCAGCAACGCCTGAAATGGTCCACTCCTACGAGGAATCTTCAAGTTGGCGACTTAGTGCTGGTTCATCAAGACACCCCATCTCTCCAGTGGCCCTTGGCAAGGATCACAAAAGTTACCCCTGGCAAAGACAATGTTGTCAGAATTGTTGAACTCAAGACTCAGCATGGTACCTTTACTCGTCCTGCAGTCAAAGTGTTTTTGTTACCTTTCTGGGCGCAAACTGCCTAATCATTCCAATCGTAACCTCTTGTACATATTAGCATAAGAATTGTTTTGATTTTCATTTTTTTCTGGGTTTGAATATTGTTTTGTTGAATCACTATGATTCAAAGCCGCCGGTATGTTAAGTACTGATTTTAAGTTATAACAGACAAGCAGAATTGTCATTTCAAATATTGGCGGTAGGCAGAGCGAGAGAGAGAGATAGCGATAGGGCGATAGCGCTGTGAGTGCGTGTCTGCACCGGCAGCTCCCCCCACCCTCCCTTGAGGCTCGCCATTCTGGTTCTGTTCGTCTTTCTGCCGACTAGTCTCAAGTGCCTTTCGGCTTTTTCTTTTCCCAGGCACGTTGTAACCTTTTTGAACGTGACCTTAGTCTCGCCCATGGTGGCTTCCCCCTTTTAATTTATTTAAATATTTTATAAAGTGGTATTATTTTGTTCAGTAACTATTGTCTCTGTACACTAATATAGAGTGTAGTGAATCTAGTGTGTGTCAAGTGCGTGTCGGGCAACTATCGGTCTCCCGCGTATATGAACATTGGACTGTACGAGAGCTCAAATCATTACTCAATTGTGCGTACGTGCGAATCCGCAGCAAGAAAGAAGATTCCCTGGACCAAATCGGAGTGACTTTCCTGGCCCAGCAGCTCCCCGTGCCCTGGCTCTGGTGGCGTCCATTCGGCCATCTTGGCGTCCTTCCAGCTCCGCCATACGGATTTTCTTGTCAGTGAGTTTAAACATTTCTCTTGATCATATTCATAAACATTGTTGTAGGCATTTATTATTCTCTGGTACGTGGTACCTGGTCCTTCGAACATTTTGATTTTGAACCTGACTAGTAAATTTCAGAAAATTGACTTTTCACATTTTTTCAATATTTTCAATATTATTTTTCAATAAATTAATCCGCCCGTTCTCAAACCACCTGCTTAGTCACTTTCAACAGATCAGAAAAATAACCATGAATTATACACTGATTTAAAACAAAAACAAGGGGGTCATCATTGACTATGGTATAATTATATAGTATCGTAATTGCCTTCCTTCAATAATACTCTTTGGCGTTGGTAAAGCAAAAGCAGACTATTCTGGATTTTTTTCAAACATTTTTCTTTGGACAGGGTTGCCAATGAGCGGGTAATTACCCGGTTTTCGGGTAATTTAAAGGCTATCGGGTAATGAAGGGGGTAATGGAAAAAAAGCGGGTAAAAGCGGGTTATTGACAAACATTTTCCTTTTAGCTTAAAATTTTTCATTACAATTTTAAATGATGCGGTTCAGATTGTGAAGAGTAAAAACATATATTTTAAATAATAGTTTTCTTACAACAAAATCTATTCTACATCCACATCGTTATTCTACAATACCTCTGTGGAGTAAACAGTGAGTGAGAAGGGTAATGCAAAGCAATCACTATATTAATATAGTGATTCTCGATTTTCGCGGCAATGAGAAAACTGCTATACCGTATAGTTGGCGAATGCAGTCTATTTTTGTTTAATTTCATGAAGATGACAGAGATATTAAAGTAACCGTAATTTACTAAAGCCGCGTCAGCATTGGCCGAATATCACATGTTCGTCCAACAGTCTTCGGCCGAATATTTGTTTGTTTGTTGACATTTATTTCCAATGTAAATCATATGGTCACTAATTGTTCGTTAGAAATGTTTGTTGATTTTTTTTTGCGTTCGCCGCGAATGTTCGGCTAGTGCGGACGAGGACGAGACTTCCTTTGTGCCTGTTAAAACGATGTATCGATCAGTGATCTGGTAGTGTGTTCCTTGACTTGTTCGTTGTTACAGTAGATTGTTTAAAAAAAAGTATTATGAAGCACTTGGGTGTAGTCGAATCATTAGAACCAAATAGAAAAATGTTAGAGAAGGATGTTTGGAAATAACAGGACGGAAATAAACTTGTTAGCTAATAGAGAGTGTAAATAAAACTGTTTTTTATATATTGAATTGTTAATAATGTAGGCCCAAAAATTGATAAAAGAACATAAGTAGGCCTATCTATATTGTGAATATATAGTTTTTTTTTGTTTTTTTTTACATTTGGCATTTTTATTAGTCAGTTAATTGATTTCTTTGAAATAGATCATAATATAATCTTGAAGATTGTTTTATTCTTATTTTGCAAGGCCATCCATAAATCAAATCCATAAAGAAAGACGGTAATTAAGGGGGTAATCATGCTGACGTAAAAGAGGGTAATTACGGGGTAAAAGCGGGTAATTTTGCAGTGGTAAGAGGGTAATTCTTGCAAATCAAATTGGCAACCCTGTCTTTGGATCATCGAGAACGAGAAGGTTGAAAGGACGAGTTGACAAAGTAAGTTCCTTGATAATAAAAATATTGCCTTCTATTAAGTTACATAAGTATTTTATACGTTTAAATAAAATATAAATTATTCCAAGTCTGCACAATAATAGCTGGTGTAGTAAAATATTTACTGAAGTCATAAAACCTACCCGTTATTTAATGTTGCCAATTTTTTAGCTAGTAACCTTGCACAGCTAAGACTATTTATTTCGTCTATTGAGTTTTCTGGGCATTTAATTTGCAAAAGAAAATACAACTCTAATCATTTGCTCATTAAAATCATAAATATCTGGTAGCCTAAGAGGGTCATCAGGGCTATGAAGTTTAAGTCACCCCCCCCCCTCCCAAAAGAAATGAAATGGTGCTAATAAGTTATGAGATATGTGATCAAAATCCAGTCTTGGTTAACTAATTAGCCACGTTGTGTTCACTGTCACTTGAGCTATGCAACACACTATGCTCCCAGTCACTGTGCCTTCGACTGCTGGGGCATAGGTTTGGAATTAGGTGGTGGTGCATAGCCCATTAGTGGTCCGTTCACCAAAATCACAGAGTGTGAGCGGTCTGGTGCACTGACATCACCACTTGTGTTCTGGGACTATGAACTGGACCGCTACCGGTCATACCGATCTTACACATCATAGGCCTAAGTTCAAGGTAATTCTTGAGTTTAGCTGCAACCATCAGAAAATTGAAAATATTTTCCCAAAATGTCGGGAATTTCATGCTGATTTCGAAAATTATAGTTTTACCCTGCGGAAAAGCTCGTGAAACCCCAGAAAATCAGAAAAACCGTTAGGAACTTTTTTTCTGAAATACATGATGTGGGTATTTAAATAAAAACGGGTTTGTCGAGCTGATCATGAATAGGCCCATGTAAAAATTATTTGATCAACTAATTTATTCCTATTGTTACTATGAGTGTTATGGTCATGCTTAAATCTTTTTTTTTCATTTCCCTAATTTCTTAGCATCAGTCAAGCTCTACAATATCTTTGGTTAAAAAACATCTTAAGCGTTTTTGTTTTTTTTTCTCCTTTTTTTGTTGGGTGAAAACATATTTGTTGATGTTTATATGTCATAAAAACTCCTTTTACCTCAATTAGATATTCTTTAGTTTATTAATTGTTGTTATGTAAGTTTATATTTAAGTTCCAACATTCGTCTACAGTAAGCAGTGAAGAGGACTGATGACTCATATTCCCACACACAGGCCAGAAGTCCATGGGAATTAATTCCATTTTGTAACCTTTTTTGTACTTCAACCGGTTGTATTTATTCATGGAATAAATAAATTTCTATTTGAATTACTTAAACTCTATTACCATGAACGAAGAACTATGCAAGAAAGAATAGATCACTGACAACAGTTAATAAAGCTAACAAAATTAAGCTCCACGATCCTAGCCTCTAGGCCTAAGATTGTCAACGCAGCACAATGTGCGGTGACTCAATTATTCATATCTGAAATGTGGGAAATAGGTGAGATGATAGGTAGGCCTATAGGGTGGGATTGAGGATTTATGTTTATAATACTGTCTTGGAGTCAGTGGTTGACGGACAATTGACTTCCTTCTGGCCGTCCATGCTCCTGTTTGCGGAACAATACTGAAGAGCTGAGAATTGGCATTAGCAGATGTCCCCACGATTAAAAGATAATGCAAATGATTAATTATAAAAATATAAGTATGGTATGCTGTTTGTAGGCCTACATGTAAAAACTTAATTAAATAACATATTATTGATACTTTTTGTTACCTGTAACCTAATACAAGTAATTTTCACATAATCTCTTATGATAAAAAATAAAATAGGCCTATAGGTATATTAAATTTGTAAGCTAGGCCTAATTAGACTAGACTAAATTTCAGGTGTTCTATAGGTTAATATTTTTGATATCTGTTATGTATATTCTAATACTTAAAGATTCATTCTATTTCAGGAAGAAAAAAACATGAGGCCCACGCTAGCTCTGATGTCAAAACACTTCGGTGAACTGGCAACAGTTCGAGGTATTATCACTTACAAACTAAGCCCCTTTGAGCAGAGAGCCTTTGCTGGAGCCATTACCCAAGGAATCCCTAACATCTTACGCAGAATTAGATCCAAAATTTTCATTGTGGCACCACGTAAGTAACAGTAAATAAATGTTTTATTTGTAACCAATGTGAATTGTCTGATCTTGTGTATCAACTCATGTTTTACAGAATGGTATAGCCTTTGAGTATTGTTACCAGACTTCTGAGTTCACATCTATAGTAGCCTTGTCGGCCTTGCCGAAGATCTGATCCCTCCAGCTAAGTTTTGAGTCCACCATAACCCTGAGACATTTGGTAGCTCACGTGGTCTGGTCACCACTTTTCCACTTTCAGCGGAACAATGATCTAAGGAGATCATTGTGCCCTGCTTGATGAAAGGTGGAGAGCGGGCACCAAGGTTCTCGGTTACGATTTGGTAAGCATGACCCCACGGGTCAGAACCAACATTCTGCCAAAGTCTCTTCCAACAGTCAGCCTTACTTTTTTTAATGTCCCGGGGGAGATCTTTCATTGTGGCTTTGTATGCTGTGGACTTAACTCTGATATCAGGGTATCTTTGAGCCCTGAGTGTGGCTCGCTAGCTTTCCGACAAGCTTTTTGCTGAGGCTCTAGTGTTGCAGCTGCAAAATTCTCCGCTCCCCTTAATAAAACCTTGGTGAAATTAAAAAGGTTTAACCTGCCTGTGTTCTAGTGGCGTTGAGCGGTTATTAGGATAGGCGCCCAGTGGTTCTCATCTAGAACAGATGATGTAATTGTGATCACTGGCCGCAAGTTCTTCGAGGACTCTCAAACCTGAGATCCTTGTCAGCAAGGACTTTGATGCCAGGGTTATGTCAGAGATCGTGCCTCTCATTGTAGGTCGCCAGAAATTGGGTTTAACACCCTGGATGATGACAATGAGCCTAGCTGTGACAGCAAAGTCCAGGATGTACTCTCTGCTGGAGGGCATTCGCCACTCGACAGTCCTAGCTACACTAGATGAGCCTAGCATAAAATATGTTATTGTTTTTAATTTTTTTTTAAATTTTGTGTTTTTCTATTAATTAGTAGGAAGGTGGGGGGGTTGCCATGGTTATCTTGAGTCATATATGGTAACAGCAAAAATGTCTGGGCTTTGGCCTCAAAAGAAAATTTATGATAACCCTACCTTTGAGGCTTTGTTTTTTATATCAGTATTAGCTCTCATTTCTCTTTTTTCAAAAGACTCCAGTTTTAGGTAAATAGAAATGTAAAAAAATATAGGTAACTTAGGCCCAAAATTACAAGAGTTTTATTAAAGAACAGCTTTGTTTCAGTTTAAGAGTGGAAATAGATACAGCGGAAGTCCGATTAGGCCTATAGGAGTTCCGTCGGGTTAACCGTAGCAAATTTCAAAGTTACATTTGGGAGATTTTTACAGAGATAAGGAATATTTTTAATTTTTAAAATCAGCGGGTATTTAAAATTAATTACTGAAAAACCATGTACTTGCATAAAATGGCTAACTAGCAAGGTGTCCATTTTACTTGCAGTCAAGAGACGATAATTTTAATTTATTAGGCCTTCTGCATTGGTGTAGTTTGTTTCTGTGTCAGTCTAGGCTGGCTGCCAGGCCACTTAATGCATTTTTTAAATATCAGTTCCGCGTATCAGCAGGGCCGTATTTCTAAATATCCTGAAAAGGCAATTCCAAGGTGTTTAGGTTTTATTTTAAGACATAAGTCGTTATGCTGAAGCCACACTTTTGCCATTTCTATCAGTATAGCTCTAACGTTGCCAAATGGTGATTAGTGTCATAATTATGGTCTTATCGTTTATTTTCTCAAAAGTTTTACTTTACAGGTTAACTGTTCAAATCAAAACTCAATTTGCTTCAATTCAAATTTCTTTTTCAATTTAAAGTCGTTTGAAGTATGTTTTTTAGCGTGTGAAAAAACCATCATTATTATTGGGCTGGAGATTCCCTCTACACTGCCTTGCCTGTTCGCTGTTGTAGCTGCTCCTGAGAAGTCTTTGTGTTGTCTTTGTGACTTGTCTTTGTTTCATTGTGTTGTGGTTCCTGGCTAAAAGTATTCGATTAAAGAATATACAGCTCATAAAAGCAATTGATAATAATAATAATAATAATGCTTTATTGACAGGTATCATAGGAGATACATAGCAATAATAATCAATTAAACTTAAATGTATAATTTTTTATTTTAACTATGATGTCCAAAAATCTTTAGTTAGGCAATCTTCAACATTGTATGGTGTTTTCATTAGTAGGTTTTCCATTAATCTTCTTTTAAATTTTTTTACTGGCAGTTCAAACCAAGGCAAGGGCATCGTATTAAATAATTTTTGTTCCATAAATTGCAAAATGTACATGACTGACAATGTCAGAATATTTAACTGTTGGAAAAGTGGTTTACAATGCGCTTTTCTTTTCGCTCCACAAATAATTCAGATAACTTGTTTTGTTTTTTAAAAACTTTCTCGGCTATTGTAGATGCTTTTGATACTTTGATATTGAGACATCAAATTAATCTGGTGCGTCTTTTAAAGTTAAAACGCCCCTAAATAAGTGACAATAAAAACGATGTACGAGTCCATATAAGGGGGGGGGGGGTGCGCAGAATATGGATAGCTTACAGGCGGCATATTCCAAAATCCGGCCCTGCGTATCAGCTAGTATTGTCGTCTGGTCTTTGACAAAAGATTAAGTTTATACCTACTTAAAAGAGTTGTAATATATTTGGAAGAAAATTTTTATTTAATTGCAATACCGAAAAGAGGGGGAAAAAAGGTTATTCAAAAGGTTTAGTTAGGAAACCAAACAGAGGTCAGGAAACGAGAAACAAAAGCCACATGAAGCAAATGAGTTTTAGCAAATTTCTCTATAGGGAATACGCTATTACGATAGTAGCCATGGTAAGACCTAAGCCGGGGCCTACGATAACTCCGGGCCTGCATACTCCCACCACTCCCGCTGCCGCGGCGCGGAAAGAGGCCGACTTTAACATGCGCTCTTATGGGAGAAACTGCTTTACGCGCTCATAACGCTCACATATTTTGATTTCAAACCTTTTGAGTGGTATCATTGTTTTCCTTACCTCAAGCCCTATTGATTTATGTAAATTCCAGTGCTCTATGCTATATAATATTGGAATAAATATACAATTTATCTGAAGAAACCAGTAGATATAAAACTTTTTAAATAATATTAACTGCTTGCTAGTTTATATTCTCTTTTAAAAATTCATATGCCTTAGCTTCTGGGACTTTTTTATTGACTAGTAAAATTTAGTAACTTTTCCGTGAACGCAGTAAATTATATAAATAAAAATAGCTATTATTGTACAGTTTTAAACTGCGCAACAACAAAATTATCAAACGAAACAAATGTCATATTCAGACTATGGACAGTGTTGCTACCTACATTAAAAAAAATAATGTGCCACGTAAGAAGTTTGATTTCAGTTACAATTTATATAGATAAATGAAATGTTTTAAAATATAATTTAATATCTGTACATTTTTGCGGAAGGCGCCAAGAATCCGTGGGAACGGAAGTCCTCTCTACCTCCTGTTTTAGTCCGGGGCCGTTATGACAATATAGGGGTCCAATCGGACAAAATTAATAACAAAGCAAAACCACTTAGGAAGTGTTTGGCATGGTCCCCTGATCATTTTGTGAAAATTCCCAACATTTCCCACTTTGGCATTTTCCGCCATCTTGGAAAATGGCGGCTAAAATATTTTACTATGTAAGCGTTTATTTAAAAATTAATTGTACGATAACCATGCGATGTAAACCCCCCCAAAAAGATTTATTCTATTCAGAAAAAGATTTCCTAAAAGGAAATGTGGTATTTATTGATGGTATTTCACACGCCAATGACAATATTTGAACATAAACCTAAAATTTGACAGAATTTTCATGTTATATTTGAGAATTTTCTTAGTTTACTTCAATTGTATTGAAGATATGAGTTTTTGTCCCCTTATAAAAGTTGTAGCCAATAAAATTCTGCATCTTTTCATGTATAATGTTTGCACATTACTCCTATAACAAACACTACATTATATTTTAAATTTTAACTTTTATGTATTTTAGCAACAGGCAACATAAAAATTTATATTTTAGCATGCAAGTACAACATTAATAACGTAGTGAAACCACCTGGGACTTATTTGGCATGGTTCCCTGGTCATTTTGTGAAAATTTCCATTCTTCCCACCTTGGCATTTTCCGCCATCTTGAAAAATGGTGGCTAAGACATTTCATTGTGTAAGCTTTCATTTAAAAATCAATTGTACGATAAGAATACAGTGTAAAAACCTCAAACAAGATTTATTCTACTCACGACAACATTTCCTACAAGAAAATGAGGTGTTTATTGATGGTATCTTACACGCTAGGGACAATATTGGAACATAAACTAAAAATTTTACAGAATTTTCATGTTTGTATTTGAGAATTTTCCTAGTTTACTTCGATTGTATTGTAAAATTTTGTCCCTTTACAAAAGTTGTAGCCTATAAAATTGTGCATCTTTTCGTGTATAATGTTTGCACATTACTCCTAAAAAAGAGCTGAAAAATATTTTAAATTTTAACTTTTATGTAGTTTGAAGACATGTTAAAAACAAATTATAATTTGATCAGGCAAATCTATACTTATTTAATACGCTAAGGGGTTTTTTTTGTCTTGAGAACTCCTCCTACAATTTTCCACCGATTTTTAAGTTTTTGGTGCCGTTGGATAGGACTTGGTCTGTAGTTGTTTCCGCCAAAAACTGATGAGAATCTGACGGAAATTAAAGGCGTTATCCACCATTGAAATCTCAAAATTTCCCATTTAAATAACATTGGGATTGAATAAAGCATTTAAAACATCTGTTAATAATCAGCTGTAAATACGTGTAGTTTTGGTGATTGCAGATATTCACAATATTGGATTGGTCGGACGTCAATAATTTAGAGATAATAGTAACATTTGTATTGTATTAAAATAAATTGCTCGATTTCGAGCAACACGTTTACTAGTACAACATTAATAACTAAGTAAACCTTTCTTGACGTGTTTGGCATGTTGCCCTGATCGTTTTGTAAAAATTCCCATTAATTCCAACTTTGCCATCTTCCGCCATCTTGGGAAATGGGGGCTAAGTATGTAAATATGAGGACTTTTACTTAAAAATTAGTTGTACGATAACGATACGGTGTAAAAGCACAGACAAGATTTTTTCTCCTCGCTTGAAAATATCCTTCAAGAAAGTATGGTGTTTATTAATGGTATCCACGCCAGGGTCAATAATTGAATATAAATTTGAAACTATATTACATGTTTTTGGCTTCGTCTGAATTAAAAATATGAAAATATTGGGCATCTTCCCGTGTATAATGTTTGTACATTACTCTTAAAAAGGTTAAGAAATATTTTAAACTTTAACTTTTATGTAGTTTGGTGACAAGTAACAAACAAATTATAATGTAAGCAGGCAAGTACAACATTAATAACCAAGTAAAACCTTTTTGACATGTTTAGCATGGTTCCCTGATCATTTTGTAAAATTCCCACCTTTTCCTAAAAATGGCAATTTCAATCATATTGGAAAATGATGGCTAAATAATGTAGGTTTACCCATATCATACTTATCTTTTAAAATGAATTGTACATCAACCATGAAATGTAAAACCCTTAAACAAGATTTATTGCACTTGTCAATGCATTTCCTATAAAAAAAAATAAAAAACAACATGTGGTGTGTATAAATGGGATGTATTACGTGCCACAAAACCATAAAGTGTTCTGGTTTATGATAGGTTCTATTCAATTGTAGGTTCTAGGTTAAACCAATTCATCAACTAATTCTGTAACAATATTACATAATTAATCTAATTGAAGATTGAATCTTGCATTCAAGGAACATAATTTTTTCTGTAGAGATTATAATGAAACTTGTTTCAGGTTTGTATACCAAGCTTGTTTTAGGCCTCAGTAACAACACAGCCTAATAGGCTCCAGTTTATTATTTTTAGTTACAAGTAGTTTTATACACCCCTGCCTATGCCCATTTCATGTCAAACGACAGTAAAGATTCTTGATTCTTAAATGTATTTTTATTGACTTTTGAGAAGTGCAACTGTGGAAAAATCTACGATTTTTTTTTTAATTGAGAGGTTACCATGTCAAAAACGATCCAAGTGTTTTTTTCTGTGATATTATTGTACTTGAATCATTTTTATCTTTTTTTTAATCTAATCGCAAAGCAATATAAAAAGTCCAATTTAAAATGTTCTTTGTTTTTTTTTTTTTTTTTTTTTTTTTTGTGTGTGTGTACTATCAGTAGTTATGTTCTGATGAAGTATATGAAAAGATGCACAGATTAAAGGGCTTCATATTTGGTGCAAGTACAAACTGCATATGTTCAATAATAATAATAAGGCAAATTTGGCGATACATAGAAATATAAATGATACTTTTACAAAATTAAAACTAAACGCTCAAATGTTGAGTGTGGCATGTAAGATATCCCATCAATAAAGACCACATTTTCTTACGCGAAACGCTTTGATGAGTGAAATACATCTTGTTGGATTTTACATCTTAGGTTTAATGTACAATTAATTTTAAAACAAAAAACATGATATGATTGTGATACTTGGCCACCATTTTCCAAGATGGCGGAAATAACCATTTGGAAAAAGGTTAGAATTTATCCAGATTATCGAGGGACTATGCTAAACACGTCAAGAAAGGTTTACTTAGTTATTAATTTTGCATTTGCCTGCTCAAATTATAATTTGTTTCTTACCTGTCTCCAAACTACATAAGAGTTAAAATTTAAAATATTTTTTAGCCATTTTTTAGGAGTAATGTGCAAACATTATACACGGCAAGATGCACAATTTTATAGGCTACAACTTTTGTGATGGGACAAAATTCATATCTTCAATACAATCGAAGTAAACTAGGAAAATTCTCAAATGTAACATGAAAATTCTGTAAAATTTTAAGTTTATGTTACAATATAGTCCCTAGCGTGTAAGATACCACCAATAAATACCACATTTTCTTGTAGAAAATGTTGTTGTGAGTAGAATAAATCTTGTTTGAAGATTTTACGCTGTATAGTTATCGTACAATTGATTTTTAAATGAAAGCTTACACAATGAAATGTCTTAGCCGCCATTTTCCAAGATGGCGGAGAATGCCAAGATGGGAATGAATGGGAATTTTCACAAAATGATCAGGGAACCATGCCAAGTAAGTCCCAAGTGGTTTCACTACGTTATTAATGTTGTACTTGCATGCTCAAATTTTAATTTTTATGTTGCCTGTCGCCTAACTACATAAAAATTAAATTTAAAATATTTTGTTGCGTTTGTTTTACGAGCAATGTGCAAACATTATACATGAAAAGATGCACAATTTTACTGGCTACAACTTTTGTATGGGGACAAAAATTCATATCTTCAATACAATCGAAGTAAACTAAGAAAATTCTCAAATATAACATGAAAATTCTGTCAAATTTTAGGTTTATGTTCAAATATTGTCATTGGCGTGTGAAATACCATCAATAAATACCACATTTCCTTTTAGGAAATCTTTTTCTGAATAGAATAAATCTTTTTGGGGGGTTTTACATCGCATGGTTATCGTACAATTAATTTTTAAATAAAAGCTTACATAGTAAAATATTTTAGCCGCCATTTTCCAAGATGGCTGAAAATGCCAAAGTGGGAAAAGTTGGGAATTTTCACAAAATGACCAGGGGACCATGCCAAACACGTCCCAAGTGGTTTTGCTTTGTTATTAATTTTGTCAGATTGAAATGCTAACTTCCCCGGACTATTTATTTTTATCTCGTATTCCACTTTTTGGAAAAATATACATGTGATTATTTAAAGTTCATTGACAGAGGTGGACCCATGAGACCTAAACCTGATTTAGTAAATATGTTGGTGCTAATGTTACAAGTGTTTAAATATCTGACGAGCTGCTCTTATGAAGAGGAATTTTCTCAAGACTTTTCTCAAAGACAGTTTTTACCATTTGTCATTAGTACTCATCAATTAAATTATGATTGTTCAAAATACCAAATGTAAATCTTGTCACCAAAATTGTTTATTTTTATTTATGAAAGTAATTTATAATTTTCCCAATATCTTACTGAACAATTACAGCAAGATAATGAAGGACAAGGTATTACACAAGAGACCTATGAAAAACTTAAAGTTAAGAAGCTATCTTCACAGTAAAAAGAGTAAGGATAATATTTTTTGTGTTATTCAAAATTTTTGTTAAAATTTTATTTTTTACTCCTCATAAAAGCATTAAACAATTGATTTTAATTTTTAACCCCTAAGTGACACTGACGAAATCAGCACTTTATGGGTTAAACATCGAAATTTAATTGAAGCTTTAGTTTACTGAATTTAGAACATTTTTCAAATTAAGTAAATCGAATATGAATACAAAAAATAATTTTATAAGCCAATAAAACATAATTTTTGTCTTTTTACATTTTTTTAAATACATAAATAAATTATTTCTTATTGTGTCTTGATGTCATAGTAAAGCTAAACTATCTAAGAATGTATGGTAATTAATTTGGTTCAATTAGCAGGTCGTATATAGTTTTAATGATGGATAGAAGTACGCGAAGCAGGGCGCGTCAATGCAATTCATATGGGACTGGCGGGCCGCTTAGGCCGCTTTGTGATGACGTCACGCAACTGAGCATGCAGGCCCGGAGTTATCGTAGGCCCCGCCTAAGCCCGGGACCACTTTACTTTTTCATTTTGAGGTCCCCAGAAGCCAAAAACACCATTCGTTCATTTTCATTATATATGTGTGTGTCCGTGGTACTGATAACTTTTGAAGGGGACCTCCGATTTTGATGAAATTTGGTATGAAGTTGTAAGACCAGGTCTATTTTCATGAGTTCAGGAACCAGCATTGTCGTGTTATGGGAACGGGGTTTTATGGTGTTTCAAAGGTGTCAAAAATGGGTTTTTGGCATTTTTTAATCTAAATTTTCAAAATTCATCAATTTTAACTAAAACCATTTAAAAGAGCTTAAAAAAACAAACAAGTTAGTATTTTGAATCTTTAAAATAGCTTAACTGGTTATAGAGAAAACTCAAATCAAGTTTCCCATGTTATTCTTATGGGTAAATCTTTAAAAAGTTATATATCGCTTATTTATCAACATATCTTAATAAAAAATTTTATGAACCTTCACTAGGTGGTGAGTAATTAAGATTTGATCAAAAACCCCCATGGCAGCAAACCTAAATGCTAAATCCCATGGTATTCTCATGGAAAATAATTGTATAATGGGAGCAAGAGAGATGGAGATAATAAGGTATCTTTTCCTAATCAGCTGATCAGCTGTCTCCTGCATATTTGTCAAATTTGAAATGTTTATGTTTTGTTATTTGTAAACAAATCTTTCCTTTTGCATGGAAGCTTTGGATTATGCACTTTTTCATCATTCCGTATACGAAAGTGACAACTTGCCGTACAGCTGAGACCTTGGAAAGTAGTCATTTCCCAAACTGTCACCGTCAGCTGATTTTACTGACCTGTACGGAAAGTAATGTTTGTAAACATTACTTTCCGTCCAAGGTAAACAAACTTTTCTGTACAGCAACAATCAGCTGGGTTTAAAACAAATTAAATTTTGAATTCCAGCTTTGTTTACTTTGTCCAATGGCGAAGAATTTACAAAAATAATCCTCCTTTAAAACTTCCACATTTATTAATAATTGCGTCGTGATGAAATAGCTATTTGTGTATTAAGAGCGCAAATAACGTCATTGCCGCTCGAGAATGTAGATGGCCGCACGAAGCGTCAGCTGAGTGCGGCCAAACATTTCGAGAGCGGCAATGACTATTTGTGCTCGTAATACACACAATATTTTTCCTACCACCATAATTACAACCGATTAAATGTATTTAATAAACGTACACAATTATATCATTAACTTATTATATTATATCTTAAATTTAACTTCATTAACTTAATAATTGTAATAAATCGTAATCACTTGCATAGGTGTGTAACCGGAAGTTAGTGTTATCAAAATACTGACCGTGAAATCAGCTGATTCAGAGCAAAGCAACTACAATTAATTTGTAATAATTATGGTGATTGTCATGTGGTTTCTGACCAATAGAAACTAGTCTGTGTTGTGACGTCATCTTCTTTACCGTTCTAACCTATTGTAGATTTAAAATAACCTTGATTTAGCGTGCGCCAATGTTCCATTACCGCTCTAGAGCGGAAAAGGACCGGAAAACGGAAATAAACTGTTTTGCGTAAGATTACAGCTGTGGCAATGTGATTATTTCCATGCAGTGGTAGGAAAAGTATCGTTCACAACTCGTCCGGAAAGCCCATTTCCAGGCTCGCCCAGAAATGGGTCACTTTCCGGACTAGTGGTGAAATATACTATTTCTACTGTTAAAAAAGTCATTTATTGCAATATAAATATTAATATATAAATTATTAAATAAAAATAATTGACTCAGAAATATAATGCCATCAAATATATTATATTTCCTCGTAAAGATTATTAATTATATAAGATAGCCACAAAGTTCTTTGATGTTGAAACAATAATTCTTTGGAAATTTGCTGAGTACGCAGGTCTGCTGCGACGGGGGTACTTAAGACTTATGGAAATGAACTGTTAGATATAGCATTTTTATTGTTAATCAGTTACTTTTACAATGATAATAATTTTTTATTTTATTACCAAATACGTTTTATGATTGTTTTTCTTCTCATTGATCGCAATCTACTGGCATTGGTAGGTTAAAGATGAATTAAAAGCTTTGCGCATTTTTCATTGTCCTTTGTATTTTTAGATTTTTCCATTGACTGAGGTAGTCTTGGTCCTGTTAAGCTTGGTTAATCAAACTTCTACTGGCCATTCTTTACTCTTATGGCTGACACACGATCTCTCTCATTGTTATGTAGGCTGACCCATTACCATTAAACCCCATTAAAATTGTATTTTTATAAACTAGATCTACATAAAACTTTGAGCTATTCTTTTTTTCAGAATTTTAAATTTAAATAACAACAAAAGTGAAAGCAGAAAAATTGAAGTGGTTATTTTTAGCGTATATCTAGTGTACACTCAACTATATTGACAAAGCTTTCACAATAGATTTTAATTTATTTTATTACACTTTCAAAAAGCCTAGTGTAGGCCTATACATTTTAATTTTTTTCTTTCCGTGGACTATGCATATCTAATGATATGCACTATAGACCAATATCTATATATTTAAAACACAAAGTTAAAAAACCTTTGGACTCTTCGTCTGTGACTTCTACTGGACCGATTTACATGCGGGTTGTACCAAAATAAACGTTTTCGGTTCTATATTAGCAGGTTTTATTTGTATTTCAAAAATATTTACGTTAAATCCGTCAAAAATGAAAAATAAACTTTTCTTATGGAGATTTAACATGGGGAAAAAAGCAAACAGTTTCAATCCTTTGGACAGTTCGTCTGAGACTTCTACTGGACCGATTTACATGCGGGTTGTACCAAAATAAACGTTTTCGGTTCTATATTAGCAGGTTTTATTCGTATTTCAAAAATATTTACGTTAAATCGGTCAAAAGTTAAAAATAAACTTTTCTTATGGAGAATTAACATGGGGAAAAAAGCCAACATTTCCAATCCTTTAGACAGTTCGTCTGAGACTTCCACTGGACCAATTTACACGCAGTTTGTACCAAATAAAACGTAAACCTTTGTATATTAGCAGATTTTATTTACTTTAACGTTATCTTACTTCCTTAAATTAAAAATATCGACATTTTAAAACCTTTACAATTTATTTATTTTACACGTTTTCAATCAGCTGATTGTAAACACACGAGGTATTTAGTCTAAATACAGTGGATGAGCAAAAGCTCATGAAGGATTTGGTGTATTATGGCCAGTACCTAAAAACGTTTACAATTATTATGATGTATTGTCATTTATGAAAAGAAAGTTGCTTAATCATATAATTAACGTTATCTTACTCCGTTAAATTAAAAATGTCGACATTTTCAAACCTTAACAATTTATTTATTTTACAAGATTTCAATCAGCTGATTGTAAACACACGAGGTATTTTGTCCAAATACAGAGTGGATGAACAAAAGTTCATGAAGGATTTGGTTTATTATGGTCAGTACCTAAAAACGTTTACAAGATGTATTATCCTTTAAATGGAAAGAAAGTTGCTTAAATATGTAAAATAGCTGATTGCTTTAAAATTACAGGGTGTCTACTGATACTGGAAATACTTGAAATACTGGAATTATACTGGAATTTTATTTCCATACTGGAAATACTGGAATTATACTGGAATTTCAAAATAGATACTGGAATTTTAGAATTTTATTAAAATGCGTATTTTTTAATGTATAATCTATAGATTGTGTCATTTGATCCGTACATAATAATGTAAAAATATTTTACAAGTCATTTTTGCTGTTTAAGTATGTTTGAAAACCAAAATCAGAAAACTTGTAGTTCTCTTCAAATAGTTAATCAAGAAATGTAAACATTTGTGTAATGATGGAGTTTAAAAAATGTTTGATTTTATACTAAAAATTTGTTTTTCTTTCTTAAATTTTTTTATCATATTCTTCTTTTTTATTACTTTTAAGTATTAACCTATTTCATTATTTGTTGTAGTTAAATGTTCTTTATGATTATTTTTCATATTATATAAACGCAAAAAGTGGGAGGAACAGAGGGCTATAGAGTGAGTTAAAGGCCTTCACAAAAAAGTTGTAAAAATATTATACAAATGTTATTGTTGGAAAGTACTTATTAATCATAATCATAAGGGGTTTATCTCTTTACAAAAATCTATTTCAATATTGATTATATGAATAAATTGTCATTATTGTTACTCCATGTTCGAATTAATAGTTCGCGAGTGATACTGGAATTTTTGAAAAAAATATACTGGAAATACTGGAAATATACTGGAATTCTAAAATGAGATATCAGTAGACACCCTGAATTAAGACTAAATTGTAATGGTTTAGTTTAAATAAATTGCTCACATTTGTATTAAAAGAAACGGATGTATTGGAAATTCTTCGTACAATCAATTTGTCGTTTGCAACGTTGTAATGATTTATTTGCTTATCAGTATTTGTGGCGCAGTTGGTAGCGAGACTTACTCTAAATCAAACGGTCCGGGTTCCAGACCGATCTTAACAAATATACTTTTTGTAGTGTGTCCAATAACGGCATCACTATTAAATGTTTTACTGATGGTACCGATATTTATTTTAAGCAAAAAAGATACATTAAAATATTTATAGGCCTGTTCAAACTCAAAAAACTTATTTATTCAACTAACAAGTTTACAAATTGATAGTTTAGGCTTGCTTATTTTTTATGTTTTTAACTAATATAACGCTTTGATTAGGCTACTAAGGTTAAGGTTTAGGCTTAAGTAAACAATCGATTTTTTTATGTTTATAAAATACTAAAGAGTGTCTGTATTACATAGTAAGGGTGCAGCATTATTGTTTTTAAGGAATATGCCTATAGGCCTACTTTGACAGACATTCCAACTAAAATTATGTAATTTTCTGTGAAATAAATTTGTATTCTTTAAATTTGGATAGTTATTGAAACTTGCACACTACAGCATAAATATTGCGATATGACAGTGGTTATAAATGGTTTCTCTACGTTCTATCCTACCCTAATACCAATATTTGTTAAAGCCAACCATCATAAGCTACAACACTCTAGGCATTTCCTAATTCTTGAAAAAAACTGTTAAGAACAATTTATCCAATAGGCCTACAAGTGATATTGGTCTACTTATTTCTGATGTTGTTGAACCTAATAGAACGGTTTCCTTAGGCTAATTAGGTTTGCGCCTACCTAAACAATCAAATTGACATGTTTATAAAATACTAAAGAGTATAGGGCCTATAAGTACAAGGATGCAACATTATTGGTTTTACGGAATAGGCCTATTTTTCCGACGCTCCAACTAAAATCGTAGTATTTTCTGTAAAATATAGGCTATTATTGTTCTTGGTATGGCAGTTCAAAAAAGTATATTTTATAGACTACCTTACATGTTTGTACTATTATAGCGTTTCATTTACCACTAATGGAGTTATATCCGTCGAGTATCGACGGGCAACAACTAGTAACTATTATTATTCATTTAAAATAAAAGCACAAAAAGTGTAAGTCTTATACAAAATTAGTTTTTTGGGCTATTATTACAGTACTACATTGTTTTGCAGATTTTGTTTGCTATTGACATTTTGTTGTTCTAGCATTCCTTATTGGTTACCTGGTTTATGTGGAGAACGAGAAAGAACATGCTAGGTTAATGAGGAAAAACCCAGACGACTTCAAGAACGACAAATAAATACTTGTCTAGTAGTGAAGCGTGTGTAGGTTAATATATTGATGAGATTCCAAAAAAATCATGTATAAATTACTGTAAGAATAAATTATTGTTAAATAAATATTTGCCATATTTATATCCCCCAATTTTTTTTACTCCAATCAAGATTAGTTGAGAAGTATAATTCACTAAATTATAAAAAATACAAGAGGTTATTCAATTTAAAAAAAAATTCAGAAATTCAGGGGAAAAAATTTGGTTTTTTAATTCATTTGAAAACTATCTTGAGTAACTCGAACTTCTACTACTCAAAATCCTTGGTATCTCAAATTCTGTTCAATCCTCGTGGAAAAATCCATCCTAAGTGCAGTGCAACCTCTATAACCCTCTGGACCTGGACTATGATGGTTATGTGAATAGACGAATAACATAAATTTCATTATAAACTTGTACATTGAGCAGATTTATAAGGTTTTGGAAGAACTTTAAACCTATACAGGTGAATAATAATAACTACAGATCGCCTCCCGATCGAAATTTGACCAACATTTCAGTTAATCTGGACCCAAGAAGTTAAAAAATAAAAAAAAACATTTTACAACTAAAACATCTGTTCTTCCTGTTTTTCTAGCAGTTGTTTTTACAACAGCTGTCTAAGGATTAAATAAATTCTCCTTCCTCCATAAGATTAACATTGTAACAGGCTTTATAAGCCTGTGGGGCATAGCCCTTTAGTCTGAATGGAGTTAGAATGGGATTCTGCTCATCTACAGGACAATAGCTTTCTAACGGTATGCACGGATTTCTCCTACGATGCACAGGAGCTAAGAAGAAAGGAGGAAATGAAACATGCTTGCCTATTAATATAGAGATAATAATACATGTTTATGAACTCATTAACATGTTTACATTGCATTCAATTACAATTTCATATAACCTTTGGGCACGCTTTCATTTACGACACATCTAATAGAACCCAATTCTCAATTTATGCAGTGCCAGATACTAGAGAATGATGTTGAAAAGAGTGATGGTTAATCAAGGTTCTACTGTAGAACCCATACATTACTTGAAATAGTTTTAAGGTTATTTTACTGCTTTAAGTCGAAGAGATACAAAATCACTACTATAAATCAAACTCAGTAGGTCTATATAGGTTAAATTCAATTTGTATTTAGCCTCCACAAGTAGAACTTCCATGTCCCAAAGCATTCTCTACAGACCTAAGTGGAAATCCCAGTGCATAGGTCGCAACGAGTCAGCGACACATATGGTCTAGTATCGTATGCTGACACTATACTGTACTGTACATTATGTAAGAAAAAATACCTCTGTAACTTGAAGCATTCTTTAATCAATCAATATGTAACTCGAAGAAAAATCACGATTGACTGAATTTTTTGTTGTATTGAGATACCGTAGCTGTTAATTTATCTGAATTAATTTGTGAACTATTAAAATACGTTACTAATTTACCTGAACTTTACAAAAAAAGAGCCCAGCCTATAAACTGGCAATTTTTATTCTTTTATTTTTATATTTTTATTTTTGGTGTTTCTACGCCAGTGGCATTTTGTAACATTTTGAAAAGAACGTTCAAAGCCCCAGTCCTCTTCAATCTAAAACTGTAATGCTGATGCAATTTTTTGTTAAGGCAATAAAACATTAACTTATTACTATCCGGTCGATAGAATCTTTGATTAATAGCCAAAAGGCAAATGGAGACTAGGTTTGGAATCGAACCTTTAAAAAGCTTGTAACTTTTTAATGGTAATGGAGAGTGTTGAGGTGGACACTCTTTTGCAGTTATTGAACCTTAGATGAGTATTAATTCAGTATTTCTGTGAAATTAGTAGTTTAGTTCTGGAGTGGCCATGTAGACAAAATGTCTTAAAATAGGGAAAATGTTTTGGATGGATTTTACAGTCCCGAAGTCCATCGCACGCTAACCACTACGCCACTGACTTACCCGTGATGAACACGAGAGCAGTGTTTGGGTGTGGCCTATTCTTTCTAACATCATGGGGTGCTATCTGCTGTACATTCTTAAAAATCATACTGTACTTATTCACTTCAGATTTGTTACTTAATGGTGGTTCTGACACTGTGAGTGTATTTGTGTACTTTTTCAGTTTTGTTTTTATATTCAAACTAATTTTTAAGCTTTTGGTTGGCCAACTAAATAAAAGAGAATGCAAGAAACTTCAGTTCAGTTTGGGTTTATCTTCCAGGTTTTATATTATTTACCCAGGATTGTGAATAATTATCAAAATGTTTTTAGTTACCTTTACTGGTATGCCAGAGTAATATGAAGTTGAGTTAGTGCATTGTCTACTGGAAGCCTACATAATACAGTAATAATAGTAAAAAAAGTAAAATAATAGTAACAACCCCCGCACCCCACAGCTCCATATTATACGCAGTTAAAAATTTGAAAGATGTCTTTGTCCCTAAAATATGAAAAAATCAAGCGTCTTATTTTTTATCACAAATATTTCGGAAGGTGACCAAAGGAGTTTTGGAAATTTTAAATATGATATTTTTGCTTTTGATACCTCAAGAGGTCGGTAGAGAGTTCAGAGAACCCTGTACAGGGTGTTTCTTAGGAACCCTGACAAACTTTACCAGCTGACTCCTCACATCATGACAAGAAAAAAATGTTGTATGAACATAGGTCTGGAAATTATTTGTTTTTGAACAGCCAAAAATTGAATTTTTACAAATTTAATTGTACTTATAGGAAATTTTTGCCTCTATAAGTCACGCCACATAAGTTGACGAATGGCCAATAAAAGCTGGGTAGGGCGAGGGGAGGAGAGGGGGTACTTTTCCAAAAACATCGAGCTTACGTTACATGCAATTTTTTATAGAACAGCTGATTATCCAATCATTTCAACTGAATAGTAGTGAAAATTCATTCGTCAACTTACGTGGCGAGGGTTATAGGTAGAAAAATAACAAAGGTATTTTGATGAACCTTTCACAGATAGATAGATTATGAAATTTCAAAGGAATTTCAATGCTACTTTGGATTCAAATGATGAAAACGGATGAGATAAGGCCAAAAAGTAAACTTTTCAAAAAAATCTCGGGCTCAAAAATATTGTTTTTTTGTTTTTGATTGAATCATAAGTGTTCAAGTAATAGGACTGCAAGGTTTCCAAACGTTACAGAATTTTATAAAGAACAAAATTATATCTATTCATTGATGTGTTTTGTTTATGATTATTCATGTAAAAGCAGATAATATTGAAACTTAACAAAAGTTTGAAAGGGAATATAGACAATTCAGCCAATCACATTCATGCATAACATATGTCAATTTGGAAGTTACATATTGGTATTTTCTATTTTGAAGAAACTGAAAATCCTAAAGCCGCGTCCGCACTGGCCGAACATTCGTGGCGAACTTGTTCGGCGAACACAAAAAATCAACAAACATTTCTAACGAACAATTACGAGCCATATGATTTACATTCTAAAAGGTTAGCAACGAAAAACAAAAGTTCTTCCGAACTTTGTTCGGCGAACATGTTCGGCCAGTGCGGACGCGGCTTAAAAACTACCACCACAGGGAAACTCTTTTGCACCTATTGGTTTATTTAAAAAAATATGGGGTTTCTTCATAGAAAAGCTTTAAAATAGACTACAATAACAATTTACTACCTAATACTCTTGATATCTAATGGGAAACTCACACCAATGATTTCCAGGAGACAGTATTGCACTTTATTTTGACAATTGCAGACACAATAATAGAACACAATAATGAAACAAAATACAAATAATGAAACGTTGATATTAAGTTATTTTTGTCCCCATCATTATAAACTTCCACAATGATTACACTCAATGCATTGTTCTTTTTTTCTATTTATAGTATTGAGTTGAAATATTGTTCATACCTTAGGTAAAAACTTTTTTTATATTTTTTTATCAAATGAAGAAAAGATAAATTCAATTAAATGAGAATTGTAACGAATGTAATGTAAATTGAATGATGTAATGCCGTTAAGTCAATTTGTATGTTAAAATGTAGTATAGCTTTAGATTCTTAATATTAGAAGAGTAAATGTCCTACATCATTTGTAAAATTGCGTTATAGTATGATGATTATAAGCTATTTTATTAATTGTATTATTTTCATATTTTTATTACAGAAAATATCTTAAAAAATACAATAAGGATGCAATCAATTGTAATTTTAAAAAATTGCTAAGAAGGATTAGCCTACCATCCCCAGTGCGTAAATAAAATTACATGTTAACTAGGAGATATGACACAAGTGTAGCCACTAATTAATTGTGCTACTAAATTGTTCCACTAAATTTATTTTTAAATTAAAATCATAAATTAACGTTTAAATCGGAATAAAAATTCGTCTCACGTACATTTTATAATAAGCTACAGAGGTACAGAGCAGATTTTTTACACTTTTCTGACAATGACAAAACAAGTCAAATCAAAACTACTATACCTTAATTCGTTATTTCTATTACCGAAGTCTGATGATTTTTTAAAAGTACACCCTTTCTTCCCCTTGCCTTTTTAAAGCATTGTAAGACTTGTAATAGATATCTATTTTATTTTAGTCCGAAAAATTTAAAATGTTTATATGAGCAATAAAGATTAATAATTACTTCTATAGATCAAAATATTTTTATGAAATCAGTTGTACCAGTATAATTTTTGTTTGCTTATTAATCTAACACATGCTCAAAACATATTGCTATATTCATGAATCAAAATAAAGTTTCAACACTAATTAATCGTCCCTTCTTGTCATTCACATTTGAATGGAATTTTTTCAATACAGTAATTAATTTATCTATTTCTTCCACTTCACAAAAGCACTATAGTCGGGAGCAATAGAACAGGCGTGTCAAGGTCAAGTATTTTAATAAGCCAGCTGATCTTTGCTCATTTAACCACATGTTAATTAGCTTGACCTTCACCCGCCTGTTCTATTGCCCCCGACTATAAAACAGCCGTCCATTATTTTCCACCTTACTTACCTCAATTTTCACCTCAATTAAAAATGTTATTGTCATCTGAAAAATGAATCTTTCTTTAATGTCGTATTTTTTTTTTTTTTTTTTTTAATATTTAGTTGAAAAGGTAAAACAAAACATATTGTTAAATTTTTTATTAATAAAAAAAATTTTATGAAAAACTTGAACTAAAGTAAAACCAGTTGGGACACCGGGACAAGAGGGAAAACCCGGGACTGTCCTGGTCAAACCGGGGTGTATGGTAAGCCTAATTATAGGGCCTATGATTTTAAATGTGAATTGTAACTTAACAGATAATTTCCTCTCCAGATTAATTCAGATTGTAAAAAAAATAGATCCTCTGTGACTGCATAATCAGCATAAATATTGTTCGAAGTCATATAATTAATTGTATTATACTGCAGTTGAGTGTCTCACAATTACAGAAAGAAATATATTACAAAATGAGCAATTTGAGCACTCCTTGTGGGCCCCCCAAGTTAAATTCAAAATAAATTATTTATTGAAAATTTGATAATTTTGAGATGTAAAGTAAATTTCAGATTTTGTGTGGTGTATAAAATTCACATTTAATGTTGTAATTATTAACTATTTTAAAGATCTTGTTTGACCTTAAAGTTTTTTATGTTTTGTGAGGAAGAGCAAATATAAGTTATGATCTCATTTTGAAATTTGAAGTACAGATTTCAGAGATTTTAAATTGTAAAATTCTTCCAGTACTTACCCACTAACTGCTTAGTTAATTAATAATTAAAAAAAGTTATTGGTTAAAAGGTTAAAAGTATTAAAAACCTAACAATTAATTATGCAACTTAATTTTCACAAGTTGATCTCACTAGTCATTATACTGGTCACATAATACAAAAATATATACCGTATTGAGCAAAGTTCCTCAACTTATTCATTACCATTCAATCATTTCTCACAACACAACTTCTGATGGGCTCTTAGGTAAATTATGTGGGTGCAAATGTGAAATTCGACGAAGGAAGACATATCAAGAGGCAATCAAACATATGTACGTGGCAGGGCATGACGTGTTCTGGGTTGGTAGCAAGTTAGCGCCTTATTGATATTCCACTGGTTCAAACTTGTATAAACTTTGTCAGTCCCATACCAAGAGCTCTTTCAATTCTCTAGAACTTATAATTTAAAAATGAAAATATAGTACTGTACTATGCAAGTTAAAGGTGGATAAGCATTGATGGTAAAGTGTGTAATTAATAGCATTATACATTAGACACACTGTTAACAGTTAAAGTAAAGATCATAGACCTTCTAGCCAAGGTCTGGTATTAGAGTTTTCAGGTTGCACAAGTGCCTCAAACATGACCTTATGACTGACTGTCTTTGTAGCCAACGGCTTAACGTGCCTTCTGAAGCACGATGACGGTCTGAGTATATTTAATATGGTAACCACGGGAATCGAAGCCGGGACTTTTGGGTGCGGAGGGCAGTACTCTACCCACTTATCTGTGACTATCATACTGTAAATAGTTAACACATGATAATATTGTAGAATAACCTTGACTTGATAAAACCCTTATAATTTTATCATCACTGTATTGAAATGCTATGTTGTAATGTACGTCGTGAATCAGTTCTGCGACATTTTGTAACAAATTGAATTGTAGTAGAAAGGAGGGAGGGATAACCTATCATACTTGTGTGTTCAAACAATAAAAAAATATAAATAAAAATGGAAATTTACATTAAAATAATTTTTTGTTGGAATGATCGTGTAGTTGTTTGCAACCAGAGCTTGCAAAGGCAGGCATTGATGAGGGACTGTCCATACAGAGCGACAGTTGTCACAGCTCGCGACACATCTATTCACACGAGCGACAGTTTAGCGGCGGCACCGTAGTGACAGTTCATGGAAATGTTCTCCCCACCATTGATGGGTGAATTCAACTACCCACTGAAACCACTGTCTCCTACTGGTCACCATGGAGAGATCCAGACTGAAACGGGTGACTGTGGCGTATTTAGAATATAAAAATTGATACCCTGTTAAGGAAAAAGTATTGGACTCATCTTATTGTTAGTGCAAGATTATTAAATGGGGCGTTTTTGACACTATTCCAGGGAATAAAAGAGAAAACTTTCTAAAATGTTTAAATTATTTTAGAATGAGTATTCGTTCATTTAATAAACTGGCTGTTAAATTAGAAGATACCTAATTGAATTAGAAAACTGTTATGCGTCTGGCTGTGAGACAAGTGGAAATATTTTTGTTAACAAGCAAATTAATAAAATGTGTTAACATTATAATAGTTGAAATTCAAATTGGTTACGATACCTTACACCTCAAAGAACCAAAATATTAATAAGTGCAAAAGATTGCACCAAATAAATGAAATATAGCGTTTTCTTAAAATAAAATTAATAATTAACTTGAAAATATAGTCTGTTGTAAAGAACTAAAGCTTTAGATTAATCTCCGTTCTCTAAAAAAATCGTTCATTGATATTACATTTTTTATTTAATGAGTTCCTTAAAAAACATGATTAAAATATGTATTTATTAGAATTAAAAATTAATTTATTTTGTGACTACGCGAACCTAATGTTTTCTCTTAAAATACATAGAATAAACAAATTATTTTTGTTCATTATAATGAAAGTCTTATTATAATTAACAAAAATAAACAATCATTGTAAACATGAAAATGAAAAAAACAACTAAATGAAAATGAAATCTATTAATTCAATAAAAATTTTATTGTCTAATCCAGAAGGATCCATTCTAACATACGGCAAGGCTATGAATGGCAAGCACGAGAACCGGCGACTACAGGTGATAACAGGCCGCTCGTGTGAACGCTCTCACCTCTCCCTAGGTACTGCTAAATCGTGGCCCAGCAGTATCGCAACGGCAGCCGGCGACACCGCTGCCGCCGGTCGCTGGTGTGAACAGTTCTATTTGACTCTGCGGTGCCGCTGTGGTGTCGCGGCGGCAAGTGTCGCTCGTGTGAACCCAGCCTTATCAATGAGTACAGGGCACATGCTGAGGCAAGGTGGGGGTAGAATGTTCCAGAGCCCAGCCTCCCCATACTGTGGGGCCCTCTTCCTCTTTCAGTTATTATATTTAATATTATAAGAGGGTGCTAAAGTGTCGGTTCTAGTGGACGTTGCTGAAACTACCTGAATACGTTTTGCATTGTTTGTAAGCATACTGAGAACGAGAAACCATATCTAGGATTCTGTGTAAAACAGTGTAGATAAAGAAACGCTGCTGCACTTCAGCACGTGTGAGACCCAAAACTCAGGTAGATGATGGTGAGGAAAGAGATTTAGCCGCATAAAGTAGGTCTCTTAATTAATATAGGCTATTCATTGGATACGTCATAGCCTGCGCGTCCATCAGTTTCAGCAGCTCCCGGCAGAGGATATCAGTATTGGGGGTCTCACTGGTCAAAAATTCAGCGTGCAGTGTTTCACCTTCTCTAATTTTTTGCCTTTATTTTCAGTCCGATAACAGTGGGAGTAATTTTAAATAAAAGATAAAGACTTGGGCAATTTAACCTATTTTTAAATTTTTTAATATTTTTAATTCATATGGAGCTATAATAAACCAAAGTTGATCCAACTTTGATCCTTTATAGCTAGACAAGGATTAAAAATGTAAAAATGGGAAAAAGTAGGTCAAATAGTCCAAGTCCTATCTTTCATTAAAAACCCTTCCCACATTATTAGACTTAAAATAAATGCGCAAAATGGGAGCAGGTGAAGCACTGCTTCATGTTCTGATAGCAGCCCTATTGTCCCCTCTTAATAGTGTAATGTGCTTTAGAGAATGTGCAGCAATCTTTAGATAATAGTAAGTTAAAGTTTAATTTATTATAAATATTTTTATTTTTCATGATTTCCTCTCTCTATTAAATTAACTACAGCAATGAAATTGTTTTTATCTTTATCTACTGTGTTTCTTTTTTATTAATTTGTAATGAAACTGTAATTTTGAACAGGAGAATGGCATAGATCATTAAATCAATTAAATAAATATTGTAGCTATTGATTTCAAGAATTAAATTATTTAATGAATAAAAAATTATTGTAAATCATTAACAAAGAATTACCAACAATTTGTAAAGAGAATATTGAATTATGATTTGTATTTTTTTAATGCATGATTTGTAACTGATAATACAGGGTATGGTATAGATTATTTTATTCAGCCACCTAAGCAAGAAAGGGATTTCGTTTGTTTACAATTCTATGGTATGGCCCAGGAAAAAACAGTCCCAAAATGTTTAGATGTTAATTTTAACTCTATCTTAATGCGACGAGAAGTTCTATTTGATTTTAGTTATTGGTTACTTCAGTTGAGGTCTTTTAAAGGTCTTAGGTGGACAGTTATGGTTAGACTTGTAGGGAATACAGATTAACAAAATTTAAGATTAAATATGATTGTGATAGACAGGTTTGACAAAAAGTACAATAAACCGTTCTTCTGAAAATGTGTCAATAATTTGAATCCCTTCTTGGACCAGTTATATAGAAGAGCAGTGAAATCTAGAATAAACGTTACAAACTGGGTAAAAAAGTAAGTTCTGTACTTTATAAGAATAACATTCAAGAATGAGAATTTCTTGTAAAAAGTTATAAAAAAAATAATTAAGAAGTTATTAGTTACATTAATTATGGATTTAACATGAACTTAAGAAACTGTCTAAAATTAACTTAAACTTTCTTTTAAAAGAGAGTTGTTAGAAAAATATATTCTTCCTTAGAAGACGAATGGCATGTCAATTAAGATAAAAACAATCTACGGCATTACGCCGCACTGATTAAGATTGATGTTATAAGGAGTTTTTGTAAGAAAAAAAGGTTTTCATTCAATTTCATTTATTGATTTTTCATAAAAACGCGACTTCCTCTGAAGTAGATAAAGTTTATCATAAATAATTTTATTAGGTACTCTTCAGTATGTATTCAACCATTTCAGTTTTTTTTACATTAGTGTTAATTTTAATCATATAAATCATCTAAAAATGACTAAATTTAATTTTTATAAAAATATTTGATAATAAAACAAAATCTGTTAAGATCCAAATTAATTTGGTAGGTATGGCATATTTTTCATACAAAACTGAATAAACCTATGTTATACTCTTATAACTTACAAATAATTTAATACAAACTCAGTAACACAAGTTCAAGTGACTTGTTATTTAGTTTTGGAAAGCCCTACAACACAATTAATTTTATTTTTCTGTTGGTAAATGCTATTATTAACTAAAATTTCAAAATTGTAATAGAAAGATACAAGAACCTTTAGGGCACATTGTGGACAATTAAGTCTTTTTGTGGGGTGATCGCGCCTTACAAAAGCCACCGGAAATGACATTTTTCTGCCCTTTACCTCGCTTGATTATACAAGCGAGTAACTGCTTAAACACACATTTTATGACTTTTGAAACAATTAAACTTTGTTGGAATTGATTATAACTAAATTCGTAAACAATTTAGTGTTTTTTTTTTAAAGGTTTATCAGCTTCAACATTTGAATGTTAAAATTTGCACCTGATACAAACGTTGAAAGAAGCCAATATGAAACTGAATAGCTGAGTTATTTATATAACCCTTTTAATCTTAAAAGAACTAACTTAAAAATAAAACTGTTATATTCATAAAAATAAAAGTTATGGATTTATTTTAGCTATAGGTGCGCTTATTTTTATGATTGAAACTGGTGTATACATCGTGCTAGGCTTGCTCAAAGTTTAGATTAAATTAAATTTATTTATTAAATAAGTACTCATGGGATTTAAAATAATAACAATAAAAAAACAATATAATTTCATAAAACCTTGTTAACTCCATTTATTATTTAAAAAATACTAGTTAATTGTTGTACTTGCAATAAACAAAAATAGACATTTTTTTATAATTTTGAGTTAGTTTTTTTTTTTTTTTGTTTAAATTGAGTTTTCAGACTTATTGTTAGGTATCTTCACTTCATAACTCAGAGCTGGGAGATAGTGAAAGTGTGTGATGGCAGGGAGGTCCATAAACCGTGTGATATCGCCCGTTAGGCCCATTTATCCTGGATAACGCCGCGCCCGCGCCCCACGTCCCATGTGTGTGGTAGACTGGAACACGCGTCTATTGTGCGCCCCGGGCACTTTGTCTGTCTTTGTCTTTTTAGGATAAAAAACAGAATCAGCCATTAGACAAATAACAATTATTTTTTAGATTGTTATAGTTTTGGCCAAAGAAGACCGGGAAGGATAAAGGGCGTAACCGTTTTACGGCAATAGTGTAACGTAATGATTTTTTATGTAACTTTATTTTTTTGTTAATGTTTTACCTGACAATGTTTTACCTATACTTTTCTGCTTATAAGTTAGGTCTTCTTGATATTGATTATATTGGTAAGAATTTCAATTAGAGATTTAAAAAAAAATATTTATATTATTAAGTTTTATTTTTTTAGCGAATAATTTCCCTGTAGAGAAGAGATTCATTTTGAGGTCGCCTGAAGATATAAACACCATTCGTTCATTTTCATATATACAGGGTGTTCGGAAAAAACGTTTCAGGAATTCAGGAGGTTATTGCTCACATCAAAATAAGCAAAAAAGTTCCTATAAACATATGTCCTAAAATGCTTCGTTAACCCGCTAGCCACCATTTTGTTTTTTACACTAAATAATTTTTATTTCCGTAATGGATCATTGTATTAAGTTGATATTTGGCATGCACCTTTATCATAGCAATACCCATTTTCAAGAAAAGATTTATTTTTTTCCAATTTGTATTTTCAAAATGGCGGCCATTTAAAAATTTTAAACTAAAATATCTCAAAATCGGTAAATTTTATAAAAATTTTACCGGACACAAAAAAGTTGACAAATTTAATTATCTAACCAATGGTACCAAGTTTGTAAGGATCTGACTACAAATAACTGAGTTATTGAGATTTTTATGCAAAAAACATTGATTTTGCATTGTAATTAATGCAAATTAAGGTAATTTTAATTGAAAAATCCCAATAACTCAGTTATTTGTTGTCAGATCCTTACAAACTTGGTACCATTGGTTAGATAATTAAATTTGTCAACTTTTTTGTTTCGAGTAAAATTTTTATAAAATTTACCGGTTTTGAGATATTTTAGTTTAAAATTTTAAAATGGCCGCCATTTTGAAAATACACATTGGAAAAAAATAACTTTTTTCTTGAAAATGGGTATTGCTATGATAAAGGTGCATGCCAAATATCAACTTAATACAATGATCCATTACGGAAATAAAAATTATTTAGTGTAAAAAACAAAATGGCGGCTAGCGGGTTAACAAAGCATTTTAGGACATATGTTTATTGGAACTTTTTTGCTTATTTTGATGTGGGCAATAACCTCCTGAATTCCTGAAACGTTTTTTCTGAACACCCTGTATATATATGGTAACCAATAAATCCATATATGTATCCGTCATACTACTGTTATAACTTTTGAGAGGGACCTCCGATTTTGATGAAAATTGGTATGAAGGTGTAGGACCAGGTCTACTTTCATGAGTTTGCGAACAACCGCAATTGGGTTATCAGAACGGGTTTTTATGGAGTTTCATATGGGTCAAAAATGGGTTTTTTGGCATTTGCAGACCTTATTTTTCAAAATTCAACAATTTTAACTAAAACCATTTAAAAGAGCTTAAAAAACAAACATTTTAGCATTTTGACTTTTTAACTTGGCTAAACAGATTGCTGAGAAAACCAAAAAGAGGTTTTCCATGTTCCTCTTATGGGAAATCAACAAAATCCTGTGTATCTCACATATTTATTGACATACCTTGGTATAATTTGCTATGTACATTCACTAGATAAGTTTTAACTGATATTTGCTTACAACACCCATACAGCGGCAAACCTACCCCCATGGGGTTTACGGCCTTACGGGGAAATTAAGAAGTGCTGACTATTGATACATTTTTATATATACCTTAAATAATCATTACATTTTCTAACAACATCCCATGGTAGCAAACCTACTTACTTATTCCTAAGGTAATCACGGGGAAGATACATAATCTCAAATTTCTTTAGAAATTCGCTTATTATGCAGGTTTGCTGTTACGGGGGTATTGTGTTAAATTATTCATACGGGGGTATTGTGTTACGGGGGGTTAAATTGTGCATCACTTATGTGGTGTGTGGGTTTATGTGTAAAGTTGAATTGAGTGAACTGTTTGAATTGTAAACTGTTCTTTCACAATAGCAGTCTTGAATAGGCAAAGTATATGTAAATTAATGTAGCATATTGATGACCATAATGCAGCATATGATTTATGTTAAATCTGATTAATGCTTTTGATTACCTTAATTAATTATTGTAGAAAGAAAACTATCTCTGATTTGAAATTCTTCTTAGATTCAAGCAGTGACGTATAATCTCAAAGCATTGGTGGGCGGAGACTAACAAGAGATTACCTTCATCAAAGAGCTTTTCCAAAGCAGATAAACCCACCAAGATTAGTCATATAATTGGCAAAGTCTGTCCTAATTATACATGATTAATTCAATCAATTGATACAGAGTGTTTTTCTGACAATAACAATAAAAATAAAGTCGGAAACAAATTATATCACTCTAAATCTGTGCTTTAAGGATAATTATTCAATTACCATTAACGAATCCTACCTCCCTGATCATAAGTTATTCATGACATATTGTATCAAGTACCAGGTTAACCGAGCCTTGCTCGTTGGTTTTAATTCACTTTTGTAATAGTGTCGTGGTAATAGAGCTATTAATTTTCCACTAACAACCAACTATACCTCATCACAGTTAACAGGTGTTTCAAAAAGACTGCTTAATATTGTTCCTTTATTTTTGTATACCTTTCGTTGTTATTTCGTCACCAAAACAGCAACCCATAAGACCAATGTTAAAAATTACGATTTTTAAACTTAAATTTAGACCGAATTAGAATTTTCCTGGGATTCCGGATTGAGGCTGTTTCTAAACTTATTTTTGGGCCAAAACACTGTTAAATGCAAAGTTTAAGCAAAGTCTACCCGCTAGATTTCGAGATCGTGGAACACACATCCCTTTAGACATTGCTCATATTATAGTATAGGATTTACAGTGACACAATGTAAAATAATTCATTTTGTAATGAAACTTCAGTTATAATTAAACTTGTGACATGAAGAGTCAAGACTTCAAGACCAGGTAATATTTTCTTCTTCACAAAGACAGCTCCTTCTCTTCAGGTAATTTTATCCTTTAAAGTTGACAAATTGCAACTTTTCCATCTATTCACAACTTCTGAACTGTTTTTACTTTATCATAAAATCTTTAAGGTTTAGTGTGCAATTAAAACTCATCAAATCAAAGGAATCATATACTCATGTGTTAGAGATTATAATTCTAGGTTTAAAAATCCACATGTGCGAGTTAAAATAAATCATTAAGTAATGTTAAATTACACAGTTTTGTGATTTTTGTATTGATAAAACCTTCAACTCAAAATATATTGTTTAATTTGAGTTTTGATGAAGAAGAAAATAATAATAATAATAAAATTAAAATGTCTAATTATGTTTTGGAATATTGCAGACCAGACTAACTACTGTGATATAGCATGACGAGCTATTAGTTGTGCTTATTAAATTTGGTTTGCCCTTCATAATTATTATTTTTTTCTAAGAAAATACGTGTTTCATTAGCACTGAAATTACACACTAATGCTGAAACAGACTGGTGGCGCTATAGGACATTGTGGCTCAGTGATATCGTGTGATGGGGTTATTTGGAGACACTCATCAAGAGGACCACAGGAAATAGCACTATTGCGCCCACTGGTTTGACTGGAAATTGCTGCACATGAAAACAAACTTTGTGGGTTATGAAATTATCAAACTCTGTCCCATAACAGAGTTTACTATGGTAAACAAAGTTTAAAATTACATAAAAATCGTGAACATTTTAAATGTTTAATTTGAAAGTTTGATTGCCTCTGTATATTTTTTGCGTAATAATATCTATGCAAACAGAACCAAATGAGCAGGGAAAACAAACATTTTAGTTTCGCCCTAAAAAAACAGAGGAAAATACATTGCTGATGCTAAGATTATAACTCCTAATTGCCATGGGAAGCGCTAATAATACATAATAATATTCCCGGAGTTTGGCACTTTACTTATGGGACACCCTGTATATTAATAGACAAGCATGTTTCTTTTCCTCCTTTTTTCTCAGCTCGTGTGCATTGTAGGAGAAATCCGTGCACACCGTAAGAAAAGTAAAGTCGTGTAGATGAGCAGAATCCCATTAGAATGCATATCGGCCCTCACAGCTACGCCCCACAGTCTTTTAAAGTTTCAATGTTAATCTTATTGAAGAAGGATAATTGATTGAATAATGAGACAGCTGCTGTAATAACAACTGCTAGAAAAAATAGGAAGAACAGATGTTTCAGTTATAAAATACTTGTAAACTATTTGGGTCCAGCCCAACTGAAATTTTGGTTGAATTTCGATCAGGAGGCGTCTAGTCCTAATAATGTTGTAAATGCAAAAGTTTGTTCATATATTTGTTTGTTTGTGGTTGTCACTGTCACGTTTTAATAACTGCATCAATTGAGCTAATATTTGGCAATTAGGTAAATATTATTCACGGTCAACGTAAGGGTGTTTAAAATTCTGAAAGTACATCAGGACCTACCGAACTGTCTTTGAAAGTTACCATGTTATTTTTATGGACACATCATTCTTTAGACTTTTATAATTGATAATTATTAATATGTTTTTATATTTCATTTAGTTTAAAATTGCATAACAGAACACAGCAACCATACATGGGCGGATTTACGGGGGTGCCAGGGGGTGCCTGGCACCCCCCGATTTTTGCTGATCTTTTAAAATTACTATAATATTTTTGTAATTGTGTTTTTGTTTTAGATCAAAAATGTTTCTTGGACAGTAAACTTGTTTAACAAGCAAGACGTAAGCAGACAAGTTGCGTAAGCGAAACAAATATTTTTAAAGACAATTAAACTATATTTCGAACGGAACTACTTTTTAATGCGGACGCGCTTGTGTGCGACGCTACGGCGTTTCTGATCAACTACACTGTACAGTTTCCGGCAAAGGCGAGTACCGATCCTGCTCTGATGCTCTCTCTCTATCAATCCCCCCTCTCGTCATTTACCTCTTGCGACTTAAGTTCTCGAACTACTTCTGTGATATAGTTATTATTATTTTTATGGACTCTACACTTTTGTTATACAGTAATCACTATTAACTCACAAACAAATAAACAATCTTTTGACATTACATTTTGATCTTCATTAAAAATAAATAAGTACACTAAAGATTCTAAAAACGCTTTTCTAACAACGGTTAAAATCAATATTCTAGGGTGGTTTTCATAATAAAATTCCAAATTAGATAGACAGTTTTCTCAACTAAAATGAGCTGTAATAAAATTTTAGGTTTTTCAATAATAAATTAATCATAAGCCGCTATTTTTCATTTTAAGTTATTTTTAATTTCCGATGTCTTAAAAAAACACATAAATTGAAAGAAGACTATTTATTGAACATTGTGTGAAAATTTTATGTTTCTAAGTTTTACAGTTTTTGAGGCGTGCTTGCTTAAAGTCATCCATATGTCATCGATGATAGTGGCGAACTCATCAATCTCCTCCCTATAGACCACGACGCTGTGAGATGGGTTAGTTATGTTATATATAGCTATGTCTAGTCGGTCTTCCGTATGACTTATCGCTATCGTGAGATTGGGTTTGAGTTAGTGAAAGTATTTCTGACCTATATATCAATAACAGAAATAATAACAGCGAGCTGTAAACATGGCTGGTTACATGTATCAAGCCAGGTGTCGCGCCCGCGTGCGGAGATGTGCCGCGATCGTCGGTGACATGGCTGAGTTTAATGAAACAGAACTCAAAAACCATAAAACTAAGAAACGTGAAATTTTTTACACAATGCTCAGTGAATACTTTTATTTCAACTTATGTGTTATCCCAGTTCAGATAACATAAAAAGAAGCTGGCTTATGTATAACAGTTAAGTACTTACCTAAACAGCTAGGGCCTACTTGGGATAGGCCTTAAAACCTGCCATTTAAATGGGATTTTTGTGTTTCAATGAACATACAACGACTCATACTTTAGGATAGCTGGCACCCCCAAAAATGTTTACCTAAATCCGCCCATGCAACCATAACGGGGTTCAAAATATAAAAAGTTCTGATGTAAAATCAAATCATTCGGTGTCTAGGGTTGTTGAGTTGAGATAAACCTAATCGGCAAAGACTGTTCTAATTATCTCTGCTTAACTAATTCAGTAGACACATTTTTTTCTGAATGCAAAATATAATAAGCTTGAACAAAATTAAATAAAAATTAAAAAAAAATATTCTGCAAATGTGGTTGGCTTATAAGCATGTTTCTTTTGTTTCAAATTCCACCTTCGCCTACTCATAAAACATTCATGGAATGTTATACTACATTGCCTGACAACATTCAGATATCATTCAGAAATTCAGTATGTTGCAAAAACTTCAGTTAAATGAACTGATGGAATGGAGGGAAGACATGGATTTTATTCAAGTGGGATAATATTTTCATTCCAACAAAGACGCGTCGATCTTCTTTTTTGTTATTTATACTGTAGTTGAGAACTTCTCCATCTGTTCTTAACTTCTGAGTAGACGAAAGAGATGTTCTTTATTTCCACATAAAATATTTTGAGGGTTAAGTGATCTGAAACCCACTTAATTAAGTCACATAAACTCAGTGCAGTACATAATTATGGGATTACACTTCTAAATGTGGGAGCTTAATTTAATTGTATGTGATGTTTAATAGCAGTTTTGTGCTTTTTGTATATAAAAATCAAAAGGAGGTTTGTTGGATGTTACTCTTGAAAGAATTTAAAATAATTAAAATAGTTTTTCAATTTTTTAGTTATAATAATTATCAAGGAAAGATTAAAAAACATCTATCTATAAATTTACTAACTATGGTTGCAGGGTGGACTGGCTATGCCCAATGGGCGCGGTGAAATATACTCATAAGGGCGCCATCCTACCGGGGGTCGGGGGGGGGGGGGGGTACAGAATACCCCCCAGGGGAGCGGGGGGAACGGGCCCCCCCTGAAAATTTTGTAAAAAATAAAGACCGAAAATCTGTTTTAGGCCTATTTCTGGGTCAAATAACAAAGAGTTTTTTGACATTTTCTATTTATGAATTATAAAAAATGATAATTCAAACTATTTTACTGAATACTGAATTTGCTCAAAATAAACCGGCACTATGACACCAAAACCGAAATGGACGGTTTTAGGTTATGTTATTAACATGAGGAGAGCGACCGCCAAGATCATTTTTTGGTAAGGGTGCACCGGGAAATTTCCCGGTCCCTTATATGGCCAGTCCACCGATGTATGGTTGTAAAACATTTATGGTTTGAAATAGGCCTACATGAGTAATGCGGAGTGGGAATTAGAAGATTCAACCGTTTAAAACGGAAATAATAACCTTTTAACGGAAATACCCCTGACTTTGAGGGGTTTTGGACTGCTTGCCCTAAAACATACTCTTAACAAAAAATGCCACTGGCTTTGATACACACCAAAAAGTTCCCAATACACTTCTAATATAATCAATCTCACTAGAGATTGCCTCCTGATCAAAATTCGACCACAAATTCAGTTGATCTTCATCCAAGAATTTCCAAAATATTTTATGACTGAAACACCTGTTCTTCCTGATTTTCCAGCATTTGTTATTACAACAGCTGCGTCTAATGATTCAGTCAATTAAGTACCCTTCTTCCATAAGAATAACATTGACATTTTTAAAGCCTGTATGGGATAGACCTGGGGGTCAATGTGAATTATAATGGGATATTCTGCGAATCTACAGGACACTATCTTTCTAATGGTATGCGCAAATTTCTCCTACGATGCAAACAAACTGAGAAAAAAGGAGAAAAAAAACATGCTTGCTTATTAATATGAAGATTTTTGTATTTATTTGAGATGAACATACGCTCATAAATTATAAATGTAATTTAATCTATTTTGGTTGCAGTGGTAAAATTCATTGAAAATTGTATGAGAACAGTAATTTATAATTTGTGAGACCTTCATTGCTAGGAATATTGAGTAACCTAATGAGGATTATTTTTGGACAGCTTTTAGCACCTGTACAAGATTTAGCAAACCACGATTAACAAGAATTTATAGCTTTATCGTATATCTAGGTAAAACTAGTTAATATTAAGGGATATTGCTAAGGGGGTTGAATGGTTTTTTTGTCATGTCTTAGGTGGTGCACCTAATAATTTGATTCATTACGAAACAGCACAGTGAAAAAACTAAGAAAAAAGATAGAATCGAATGTAAACTAAAAAGACCTCCCTAATATAATGTAAGAAAGTAACTATTATTAGAAAACAACAGTGGTTTTATAATAGGAATTACTTTTATTAAAAGAAAATATATTAGAATACAATAAATCTTCTATATTTTCAATGAAATACTGCACTGTAAATAAAAAAGTAATAACGTGGTATAACAGTTGACTTGGTTGTTTGTCTTTCCTCCTCAGATTGTTCATTGTTAACTCCCCACTGTATCTGAGTATGTTAGCTTCATAAACATGACAACAATTGATGCATCAAATACGTTATGTGTCTGTTTAGTAATTTTCAGATGTACATAATTTTAGTAAGTACAACCAACACCCTTTGTAGTGTGTGTTGGTACAAAATAATAAGTCTTATATTATTAATGCCAAAAAAGATTTTAAATAAATGAGTTTTAAGTTTTTCTTCTTGTTATTATTGTTAAGATGAACCAGGCTCGATTTTCCTTATAAACAACTATACAACAGATTTATAATTTGAAATGTTTGATAAGAAATGTTGATATATTACCATCTTTGATATGTTCAATTTTCCTTTAATACTGAATGACATTTTCTTTTACTGTTTCTAATAATGAAGTGCACATAGTTTCATTTGAATGCAAAGTAAGTAACAGTGCCATGTTTGACAATGCTGTGTGCTCAGTTGAACGAATGCTTCTCAGTGCAGCTAGTGCAAATGCTGATGCAATACCTATTAAACTTTACTAACGGAAACAGGAAACAATAATAAACCAATATTTGAGGGTATTAGCCCATTTGTCTTTAGAGGTAAAATTCGAAAATATTCCAAAATACCCCCCGTTGCAGCAGACCTGCGTACTCAGCGAATTTCCAATGGAATTTCAGATTATTTACTTTCCCCATAAAAACACCATAGGATCGAGTATGTAGGTTTGCTGCCATTGGGTGTTGTTAGAAAATCTAAGCTAATCAATAATTGCTGAATGTAAACACAAAATTGTATCAAACTCTGGCAATTTTTAATTTTTCCCATAAACCCCATGGTGATGAGTATGTAGGTTTGCCGCCATATGGGTTTTGTAAGCAAGTATAAGTTAAACCTTATATAGATAATTTACATACCAAATTTGATAAAGCTATGTCAATAAATAAGCAAGATATAAGGTTTTCTTGATTTCCCATAAAAATAACATGGAAAACACATTTTTGGATTTTCCCCGTAACCAATTATGCTATGATAAAAATTCAAAATACCAAATTGTTTGTTTTTTTAAGCTATTTTAAATGGTTTCAGTTAAAATTGATGAATTTTAAAAATTAAGGTCCCAAAATGCCAAAAAACCCATTTTTGACCCCTTTGAAACCCCATAAAACCCCGTTCTCATAACCCGACAATGCTGGTTTGCGAACTCATGAAAATAGACCTGGTCTTACACCTCCATACCAAATTTAATCAAAATCGGAGGTCCCTGTCAAAAGTTAACAGTACCACGGACACACACACATATATATATGAAAATGAACGAATGGTGTTTTTGGCCTCTGGGGACCTCAAAATGAAAAAGTAAAGTGGTCCCAGGCTTAGGTCTTACCATGGCTACTACCGTAATAGCGTATTCCCTATAGGGAAATTCGCTAAAATACTTCTAAACACTGATTAAAGTTCAAAGATGTTTTGGTACTATAATATATGAGTACTAATACTTTTTTGTTAAAAAGTTCAGTCTGCTCATAAAGCTCAAATCAAGCTATTTTAATGTCATAAGCAAAAATAAAATTTGAATACTTGAAGTTCACTCCTTGGTAATGGTAAGCCTTTTAGCGAATTTCTTTATAGGGGATACACTATTATGTACGGTATTAGTGAACTTTTGAAGGGAACTTCCCATTTCGATGAAATTTGGTACAGAGGTGTAGGGGAGCATTAATAAGGTTAAGTTCAAAACCAGTATGATCGGACCATGGGAACGGGGTGTTATGGGGTTCCAAAAGAGTAAAAAAGGGGTTTTGGCATTTTTTGACCTTAACTTTTAATATTAGACAATTGTAACTTTTTTTTTTTGTGTTTATCTACGCCAGTGGTAACTTGAACTATTAAAAGAAATTAAAAAAAAAAAAAAAAAAACATCAGTTTAGTGTTTTGAATCATTAAAATAGTTTAACTGGTTGTGGAGAAAATTCAAATAAGGTTACCCATGTTATTCTTAAGGGCAAATCTTTAATGAAGCTTCACTAGTTGGGGAGTAACTAATAATTGATCAAAAACTCGTATTGCAGCAAACCTACATGCTAAATCCCATGGTACTTTCATGGAAAAAAGTGCATAATATGGCAGATAGAGAGCTGAAGAGACAGTGTTCCTAATCAGCTGATGAGCTGTCTTCTGCATTTGTCTAATTTGGAATGTTTATGTTTTGGGATTAGTAGACAGATCATTCTTTTTAAATGGATATGCACTTTTAAACATTCCTGTTAAAAAAAAAACCAATTTATTACAGTATACAGGGTGTCCAGCTTCCACCTTTACAAACTTTTCCAGGTTATGAAGCATGACAAAACAAACAGAAAAATCATATAAACATATGTCCTAAAATGCTTCTTTAAGCTGCTAGCCACCATTTTGTTTTTCACGCTTAAGAATTTTTATTTCCGTAAAGGGTTGTTGTATTGATTTCATATTTTGCATGTACCTTAATCACACCAATGCTCATTTTTAGAAAAAGTTTTATTTTTTTCAGATGTGTATTTTCAAAATGGCGGCTATTTTAAATTTTTAAACTCAAATATCTCAAAAACGGTAAAACCTATACAAATATTACAAGAGACAAAAAAGTTGAAAAATTAAATTACTGTATCTAAACAGTGATACCAAGGTTGTGAGAATCCAACAACAAATAACGGAGTTATTGCTGGTTTTCTGCAGAAAAACACTGATTTTGCACCATAATTAATGACAATTTAGGTTATTTTAAGAGAAAAATCTTAATAACTCCGTTATTTGTAGACAGATCCTTACAAACTTGGTATCTTTGTTTAGATAATTTAATTTGTCAACTTCTTTGTCTCTTGTAACATTTTTATAAATTTTACCGTTTTTTGAGATATTTGAGTTTAAACATTTAAAATGGCCGCCATTTTGAAAATATACATCGAAAAAAATACAACTTTTTCTAAAAATGAGCATTGGTGTGATTAAGGTGCATGCAAAATATGAACTCAATACAACAACCCGTTACGGAAATAAAAATTATTAAGTGTGAAAAACAAAATGGCGGCTAGCAGCTTAACGAAGCATTTTAGGACATTATATGTTTATATGATTTTTCTGTTTGTTTTGGCATGCTTATTAACCTGAAAAAGTTTGTAAAGGTGGAAGCTGGACACCCTGTATATTAATATATAAATTATTAAATACAAATAATTAACTGCAAAATATAATGCCATTTAATAATATTATCTACCCTTTAAAAATATTATTAATTATTATACATAACCACGAAGTTCTTTGATGATGAAACAAAAATATCTTTGGAAATTCGCTGAGTACGCAGGTCTGCTGCGACGGGGGTAATTTTAAGTGCTTTGTGTTTTAGCGAATTTCCCTATAGGGAATACGCTATTACGGTAGTAGTCATGGTAAGACATAAGCCCGGGACCACTTTACTTTTTCATTTTGAGGTCCCCAGAAGCCAAAAACACCATTCGTTCATTTTCATATATATGTATATATATATATCTATATATATATATATATATATATATCTATATATATATATATCTATATATCTATGTGTCCGTGGTACTGATAACTTTTGAAGGGGAACTCCGATTTTGATGAAGTTTGGTATGAAGGTGTAAGACCAGGTCTATTTTCATGAGTTCGCGAACCAGCATGATCGGGTTATGGGAACGGGGTTTTATCGGGTTTCAAAGGGGTAAAAAATGGGTTTTTGGCATTTTTGGACCTTAATTTTTAAAATTCGACAATTTTAACTGAAACCATTTAAAAGAGCTTAAAAAAACAAACAATTTTGTATTTTGAATTTTTAACTTGGCTTAACAGGTTACGGAGAAAAGCTAAAAATAGGTTTCCAATGTTAATCTTATGGGAAATCAGCAAAACCCTGTATCTCGCTTATTTATTAGAATAACTTGATACAATTTGGTATGTACATTCACTAGGTAGGATTTAAATGATATTTGCTTTCAACACCCATATGGTGGCAAACCTACATACTCACCCCCATGGGGTTTATGGGGAAAATTTAAAAGTGTCCAATATTGATACAATTTTATATTTACATTACCTATTACATTTTTTAACAAAACTAACATTTTCTAACAACATCCAATGGCAGCAAACCTACATACTCATTACTATGGTGTTTATGGGGAAAATAAACAATCTTAAGATCCTTTGGAAATTCGCTGAGTACGCAGGTCTGCTGCGACGGGGGGTATTTATTTCCATTGCTCAAGAAGGATAGGCCTACAGTTAAAACTTTTCAGGCCCATATACGTTTACCTTAGAGAAGCATGCATCTGTAGAATACTTTATAGTGTTATCGCAATAACACTATTAAATAAACTATAAATATTCAAGCTAAAGCCAAAATTCATAGATTGTTTGTTTTTCATTCATTCAAACTAATTTATCTATGTATTAGCAAACGTGAGGAAGTTTTTTGTAAACACTACTACTCCCTTATTTCTAGACGAAATTCAATGTTTGAGATGTCATAAGATGCATCTCAGTTCGTATATTTGCAACAAGGTTTTAGATTTTTTGATATTTGTACTCTGAAGGACACGGGAAGCCCTTAAAGTTCATTTTTATTCCATTAAGATTAACATGGGGATGTTAAGATGTTTATTGGATTTCGAAATAAATCAGCTGATGATAGTAAAGTAGACAACACATGTTAAAAGATAAATAGAAGAAATTAATTGTCTGAAATGTCAACACAATTCCATAATATTAATGAGTATTTTATTGTGTTGTTACACATGTAGCGGGTAGATTGAGCTTAAACTTTGGATTTTTTGCGTATTTGGGCACAAAAATAAACTTAGAAACAGTCTCAACCCTAGAAAAAATCCCCTCTCATGTTTAGATAAACATTGTTTAGATTTGAAAATTGAAAATATCTATAGGTCTCATTGGTTGTTATATTTGGTACAGTATCAAAACTACAAAAAGTATAGCCTTACAAAATTAAAGCAAAACTAAATTTGCGCATGATTTTTCAAACAGCTGTGAAATAGGAAAAGGGATAGTTGATTGATGCTGCGACGGGGGTAATTTTAAGTGCTTTGTGTGGGATAATCACAACATTGAACTGTTTGGACGAAGGTATGTACCTCTGTATTAAGTCTTAAAACACGCAGTTCAGGGGCTAAAAATGGAGTATAATTGATTGATGGTGTAAGTTTAACAATTTGTTCACTGTTATACTATAACAAAAGTGAATAGAAATTCATTGCAATATTTTGCACATATTAAAACACTTGTTAAAAAAATTAAAAATCTGTAGATGTTTTATAACTTTTAGTATATATAATAAGCTAACAAAAATGTTTTATGAAGATAAATCTTTACTAAAATAAAAATAAAATTAACCACATAAAAAACTATTCTCTCCAGTTTTGTGACTCTTTATTTAAATTCTGTTTTGCCATGGAAATTTATTTTTAAAAGGATTTAAATTGTTATAAATAGTATTAGTGTGACCTCATTCACTGTGCCAACAACTACTTTTGCATAAACTACTACAAAAACAGTCACAATGAGTGATTCATACCGTTACACACATGACCGAGTATATAGTTGGTCTCTGCGGTCCAAAAAGGACAACCACAAAATTTCAACACTTTATCACAGTAACAAGTTAGAAAATTAGTGCTGAAAATTATTTGATCAAACACTGACAAGATCAAAATTAATTGGCAGTATGATTTAAATTTTATAACAAATAACTTAATTGCCATAAAGCAAGGTTTGATCACCAAGCACTCAGAAATATGGAGCACATTGCGCTGCACAGGTACCCCCAGTAGTTTTTATTTTTATTTTATGACTGCAGTTTAAAATACCGATATATGAGCTGAAGAAGTATAGTGACCGAAGATGATTCAGTGATTATTAATGAGTAGACCTGATGTCAGATTTTGATTCGATTGCTGGTGTCAAAGAAATGAACGGTGTTTTTGACGTCTGGGTTTTTGACCTTAAAACAAAAAAGTATCATGGTCCCGGGCTTAGGTCTTCCCGTGACTACTACCATAATAGCTTATTCCCAACAGGGAAATTTGCTAGCAAAAAATAATGTAAAAGACTATGTTGTACTCGTATATCCCTGGAGCTGTAATTTAACTTGATAAGGATTTACCTTTCGTCAGCAAATCCTAACAGTTGTAACTAACAAGTTAAAATTGTTAGGAGTTGCAGATAAAAGGTAAATTCATATTAAATAAATCAAATAAAAAACAATATAAGTAAATAAATTCAAAGAACATATTTAGTTGAATTGTGAACGAGGTTTACTATATTAAACCATGATTAACCGGTCTTAAGGATTGTGCTCTTTTACCATGGATGAAATATTTTTCATCTATGCTTTTACTATGCTCATTCTACGACTAAACTGATTATGGTAATCATCGTTATTGTTCCTAAATTTATCTGTATAGTAAAATATTTATTATTTTATTATAGGGCCTACAGATAAATTTATGTGTAATTTACAAATAAAATATTGTGTTATAAGGTCTGATAAAACAGGAACAAGTAATTTTCAAAAGAGGACAGCTTGTTTAGCTGAAAATAATTACGTAGGGCTTACTTGAAATAATGTGGTAGAAAGACAGACAAAACTTGGGGAGCCTTCCGCAAGATTAAAATGGGAGGAAACCGCTCTCTTGCAGAGCAACCCATCTTGTTATTGTCAAAAAGTATATATATATATATATATATATATATATTCATTTATATATATATATATTCATTTTATGTGATTGAACAATATTATTTATTTAATACATTGAGATTAAATTCTTACTTTATTTTAATGATTATAAGAGTCAAACAAATTCCTCATGATATATAGGAGATACATCATGCCATTGTTCTTATTCGTTTTCATCCATTAAATACAATAATACTGTTTCACATAAAAAAATTAAATGGCATCAGATAATTGATACATACTTTTTCATCACTCCTTACCAAAAGTAGATACTCTCGATTGCAGCTGATATCAAAGAAAATATCTATTTCTCAAACTCTAATTTAGAGCAAGGGAAAGATGATCAGCTGATATTCCCTCTCTAAATTTACTTTCCCTTGCCCTAAATCAGTTCTCCATGCCATTTGCCCACTACGAGCGCCTATGTTTCTTTATATTTTATTTTTATAATTTAAATCCGCCGTTTTTCATGCTTAAAATTATAAGTGTTAAGCGAAATAGACATACGCTAGTTTTTTGTAGTTATGAAAAGTTCTGTGTTCGGATTCGACTCATACATGAAACTTTAGCTCGTACCGTAAAATGCCACTTTAGGTACTTAAAATAAAATATACTATTTCTCCTTAATGAAACGTGTTTTAGGCCTCCACACAACAATGTATTGATTTCTAAGTAATTGAATTTTTACTCTATGTACATAGAGTATAAAATTCTATACGATCGACTTTAAATTTCGCTTAGGCGAATTTTTGACCCCCAAAAGGCTTTATTACTAATTTGATTTCAATGAAATTCTCAGGTTAGATTTTAAGTATTTTAAAGTAGGTAATAAACTATAATCGAGCAATTATTTTCAAGTATTAAAAAAGCTTATTTTCCGCAAGTTTTGACAGAACTTTAGTTGTTTAGGCTACATGATTTGACTAATGTAGTTGCTATGATCAGTTTATTTCCCCCCATAGCAGCTGAGTTGTCGCTGTATGCTGAAAACAACATAACCTTTACAGATTTGTTTATATCTGCTCGCCGTTATGTTACGTTTTTAAATAAAATTTAATTGATATTTTGACAGACCTATTTGTTAAATTAAATAGATCAACACTGATGTATACTTGTTGAAGTTATATATTATGCCAAAAGATAGGCATGTTGGTGTGGAATGAATTGCTGTCGTATGGAATTATGCGATTAAATAATTTATGGGATACAACTAATATTTATTTGGGAGAAAGATTTAAATTGAACAACCAATTAGAATGTGTTGTGCCATTGTAGCCTATGTCTCAGGTAACAAAATATGCATTAAGTGTTAAGTAAGCGTAATTCTACAATACTTACATTACTTGATTTTTATTAATTTGCAATCATGGATTTTAAATTGTATTGTTTTTTCGCTCTACAATCTATTTACCTTTAATATTATAAACATAATTATTATTAAGTTATACTTGCTTGTTTTGAGGTCTTAGCTAAAATCATTGTATGTATTTATTTGTAGGCTAGGCCTAGGATGTTGACTTCGGACGGTTAGAATTGGAAACCTCCGTTCAAGAGCAACAAGGCTCCTGACCCGGACGGGATTCCCAGCAAGGCTTTAAAGAAAGTATTTTCAATTAATGCTGACTTGTTGTTGAGAATGTACAACGCCTGTTTGGTAGAAGGGGTGTTTCCGGCTTCCTGGAAAACCACCAGACTTGTACTGATCAGCAGGGCAAAGGTGATCCCGAGCTGCCGTCGTCCCACAGGCCTTTCTGCATGTTGGACACGGCTGGGAAGCTGTTCGAGAAGCTGATCCGTTCCCGCCTGATCTCTGCCGTGGAAGCTGCCGGGGTCTTATGCCCCCATCAGTTTATCCCGTCAGTTTATACCGTCAGTTTAGCCCTTCAGAAAGGGACGGTCAACGATTGATCACCGAAGTCCAGAGAGCTGTAAAGAGAGCCGAGAGCCACAACCATTTCTCTCGCTGAGTAGTGCTTCTTGTTACGCTTATGTCAAGAATGCCTTTAACTCGGCGAGGTGGGTCGATATGTTGGATGCGCTTCGCAACACCTTTCGCGTTCCTGCATATCTGTTGCTACTCATCGAGAATTATCTTCGCTCTCGAAAGAATGATTTACGACACAAGGGACGGAACGTGGACGATGGAAGTCACTTCTGGTGCCGCGCAAGATTCAATACTCGGCCAGGATCTCTGGAACGTTGCTTATGACAGCCTCCTGAGGTCGGAGATGCCTGAGGAAACCACTTTGGTTGGGTACGCCGATGATGTCGCAGCTCTCATTGTCGCACGCAACGTTGAGCTGGCCCAACTAAAGTTGAACCGAGTCATGCGTGTGGTCAACACATGGATGTCCGATCACGGTCTCTCGCTTGCTCTCCGTAAAACGGAGATTGTGATCCTTACGAAGAAGAGGATAGGCACCGTCGTTCCGTTCCAAGTGGGAAGGGAGGTGGTCCAATCAACTCGTGCTGCTAAGTACTTCGGGATTATGGTGGACACAAGTTAAGCTGGAGGGATCAGATATTCCGTACGGCGGACAAGGCCGCTAAGGTAGTCACTTACCTTAGTAGGCTGATGGCCGGGTTCCAGAAATGTCGGGGTTCCACGATCCAGCAGAAGACGTCTGTTGATGTCCGCGGTTCAGTCCGTGCTCCTTTATGGAGCAGAGGTGTGGGCTCACGCTCTCGATAAAGAGTAGTACAGGTTGCGACTCGCCCGGGTTCAACTTCGAGCGGCGCTCCGGGTGTGTTCCGCCTACCGGACAATGTCCGAGCCTGCCGTCTTGGTGGTCGCCGGAGTTATCCCTGTCAAGCTCTTGGCAGGAGAGAGGAAGGCAATTTATCAGAGGCAAGGTGAGATTGGCAAGGACACGGCAAGAACAGAAGAGCGCTCCCGAACCTTCCAGCAGTGGCAACACAGCTGGGAGCACGACACCCGAGGACGATGGACTGCTCGACTTATCAAGCACGTCCAACCATGGGTGGAACGGCGGCCAATTCTTAACAATTCACGGCTATTTTCGGTCATACCTGAACCGGATGGGCAAGACCGGTCCACCGGACTGCATTTATTGTCCGGGCGTTCCCGACGATGCGGAACACACATTCTTCCGCTGCCCCCGTTGGGAAGGGCCCCACCTGGAGGCCACACAGATTTTTGGTGCACTCTCGGTGGACTCGGTCTGTCAAAAGATCTTGGAGGATGAGGGCAACTGGGATTGTTTATCACAGTTCGTCCGGGGCATCCTCCTGGAAAAGAAACCCGATCTGGACCGCGAAGTGGTCCAGATCCCTTGATCGAGTGGTTGGATAAGGAGTGAGCCCCACGGGCGTAAGCCAAATTTAGGCATAGCCTGATGTAGTGTGATAAACAATTCCAGGTTAGAATTCTACAGATTAGAGGAGGTTTTCTAGTGGGTAACCCCGTTTTTAGGGGAGCCCCACACTACAGGCTTGCCACCTGTGTGCGTAATGCATTTTTCTCACCTCTCCCTAAAAAAAATCATAAAAAGCGTCATCTAATAACTCAAAAAGCGAGTAAAAATTCTCGTACGGGACGGACATCGGAGCGTATTCCTAGTAGTATCGGATGGCTACCAGCTGAGGCAGTATGAGTTCGACTCTACTGGCTTTGGTAACTTTTTGCAACGTACTGCGTTTACCGCTGAACGAAAATAGCTATTTGTGTAATAAGAGCGTAAAGTACGTCATTGCCACTCGAGAAAATTGTCGATGGCCGCACGAAGCGTCAGCTGAGTGCGGCCAAACAATTCGAGAGCGGAAATGACTATTTGCGCTCGTAATACACACAAGATTTTTCCTACCAACATAATTGTTACATATATTACATGTTTTATTGTATACAAAATGGTATTTAGATTATTTTTTATTTGTTTCTGTTGGAACATAATGTTAACTATCAAACATAACCTCAAACTAAAAAAAGAAGCAATTACTAAACGACAACAATGAATAACAGCTGTAGCATGGTTTGTAATAACAGCTGATTTAAAATTGCTGTTTGATCTAGCGTGCGGTAAAGAATCATTGCCGCTCTAGAGCGGGAAAGAAACGGAAACCGGAAATGAACTGTTTTGCATAGGGGTTACAGGTGTGGCAATGCGATTATTTCCAAGCAGAGGTAGGAAAATACAATTTTCTCAGCGGCCACTTGATGTGGAGAAATAATTTAAATACTGTAGTGATTATTTGGTTTTATGAGCTCTTTTTGATGGTGAACAGTTAAATTTATTTCACGTTGACAGTGTTGTTGAAAATACAAAGTACTGATTTTCAAACACTTTATATTATATAACTTTAGAATGAGTTTTTGGGGGTTGTGGGGTTGTCATTTCATAAAGCTTTTCATCCTAAATAAATTACTAAGTTTGAATAAGAGTTGGAGCAGTTTATGAAAAATTTTGATTTTTCACGTTTTTAACTGTTTTTGGGATATATATTTATTTATTTTCCGCATGAACACCAATGGGTGAGTACACAGGTTTACCACTACAGGAGTTTTTTAGAGAAATATAAGCCATTCTTTTTAATTGTGAACGTACATGCAAGTTCTACCAATCTATATCAATTTTTTTTTTTTTTTTTTAAATTAGATCTTTATTGCTTTAACTGAAATGTTATTTTGTTATTTAAGTTTTATTTATGCACTGTGAAATGGTATTTTTTTATACAAACAATTGTTAGTCAGAGTGGCATACATTTATATTGTAAATTTAAAAAAAAGATAAACACTTTACACCTACTGTGTGCTGAACTGTATTATGTATAAATAATTGAGATAGAGGGTTTTTTTTATTTTACATAATAAAGACATGAAGAACAGCTGCTTGGATTTTCCCCATATAGCTCAATTTAAGCTAAAACAAAAATGCATAATATTACATTGTTTTTTTTCATTCATTCAAAACACTTTTTTAGAATACTCACTGAATCTCCGTGAAGGTTGTCAAAATAGTTTTTTATGTTAAGACTGCAGTTTAGGATACTTAAAAATAATCTTCAGTTCATATCGGTGTTAAAAACACATAATGAGAATTTATGAGCTGAAGAAGTGTAGTGACTGAAGATGATTCGGTGAGTATAAATGAGTAGACCTTGTGTCAGATTTTGATCCGATTGGTGGTAACAAAGCTTTGAATACAAAACATTTCTTTTTTCTTGAATCTACGCCAGATGAGTTTTTATAAAGGATTGTGTTGTGAACTTCAATCGCTTAGAGGGGAAAATGGTCCAAACCCATCAAATTGTTGCGGTCATCCAATTTACAAAAAAATGTATTATAAATTGTTACAATCCGAAAATGCTTACCATTACAATATCTCGTCAACAAATACCCCCCGTCGCAGCACACCTGCGTACTCAGCGAATTTCCAAATTATTAATATTAATTTTGACCAGCTAAACTTGTAAACACAATTTCATCACGTGCTCATAAATAGGGAAATAAGTTAAATGTCTATTCTTCTTAAGATAAATATAGGGAAAGAGTATGCAGGTATGCTGCCATGGGGGACACTAAAAGTAGGTTTTTAGCATAGAAAAAAATTATTTCGACCATATAAAGCCGTATAGTAAGTTTCATAAATATCTGTCCATAAATAAAAGAGTTTGCCTATTCTCCATATGATTAACATGGGAAAAGAGTATGCAAGTTTGCTGCCATGATAAGTACAAAAACCAAGATTTTTTACCTTAAATGGATGAATCTCAACCAAATGAAGCTAAATACCAAGTTTCATCCAAAAATATTGGTTAATAAGTGAAATATTAACACATCCTTATTCTCCATAAGATTAACATTGGAGCCCCAAACGACAATGTACTGTCTTTAGACTTTGTAATATCTCGGTAACCAATGGAGATAGAGCAAAGCTTCAAAAATACTAAATTGTGTGTTTTTTTGAGCTAAATCCAATGGTCAAAATAAAATTTAAAAATTTTTAAAATTTACATATGAAAAATGCGAAAAACCCATTTTTGGGGTACAAAACCCCCCAAAACTACCCCTTCCGGTGGGTCGATATGTCTGGTTTTCGAACTCATCCGAATAAACGTAGGATTACACATCTCTACCAAATTTTGTGTCGATCGGACCATTTTTATGAGAGTTATCGTGTCTAGGGACACATACATATATATATATATATATATATATATATATATATATATATATATATGTATATATAAATTTTAATGACTATTATTTTTGGTCTCTGGGCACCTCAAAACGAAAAAGTAACATGGTCCCGGGCTTAGGTCTTACCATGAGACCTACGGTAATAGCTTATTCCCTATGGGAAATTCGCTAATACCAGTCAAATTTGTTGTCAAAATTCTAGAAAAAATTGTAGAATACGGGGATTTGGTATAAACAAAGTTTCATAAACATGGTCACCAATTGACGCCGGAGCATATATTTAAGCGCCCTGTGAAGGGATAATGAGCGCAGGTGTTGCTGTAGAGAGGTCGAGCGCTGTTTGCAGAGGATACCTCTTAAGTTCTGCTCTCTCCTCCAGGCTTCCTCTTATCACAGTGTCTGACATCCTGTTTCAATGCTGTATCACAGATTGCTTAATAATTGTAAACTTATTTTTAATGTGATATTTCAAAGCATTATAAAACGGATTTTAAAAATGAAAAACTAAAATATTTGCATTTTTAACTAAATGAAAGCTTTTAGGTTGAGTAAGTGTAATAATTTTAGTGTGAGACAATTTCAGCTTGTTGCAGTAAACGGTGAGAAAATTTGTTAAACTTTTTAACCGAATGTACATAATGTGATGAATATTTCTTTGAAATCTTTTCTTGCTTGATTAAATTGCTTAAGATAATTTTCTCCTTGCTATACTTTGTATTTAAATGTAAGATACATTTTTACTGAAGAACTATTTCACATGAAGTAAAGTAGTTTTCATTACTAGTCTTGAAAGTGACTCATTGCGGGGGAGAGATTGCATTTACGCGCGAGGCGACGCCGAGCGTGGAAAAGGCTACTTTGGTGCAATGGTACTTTTGAGACGAGTATTGAACATTATTTTTCATTACGATATCGATAAACTTGAAAAAAACATGAATATTTTTGTTTGTTCAACTTCAAGAAAAAACCGAACTCATAACACTGAGTTTCCGTGCTTATGTCGTGGTATACACGCAACGAAACTAACCGTTGTGCAACAGCTGACCGGCTTAATGCAACAGCTGATCGGACTGCACCGCAAAATCCACACCACATATGTGTGTATGTTCACCACATACGCACGGAAAGTAAACGTTATGTAAGTTTGCCGTGCAGTAGCGGGAATTACCTATTTTCTCAGCTCATTTTACGTTTAGAAATTGTACTTTCGTGTGTAGAGTAATGAAAAATTAATTACCGTTATGATGAATATTCATTTTATAACGAGGTTTGTTTAAAAACGAATAATTAATAATTTATTATATGACTATTTTAATACTATTCTACTTAGGTGTTTATTTCATTCAATATTTAGATATTCTGTCTTAAAGCACTTGCGAAGATCATTTACGGCTGTAATATCAAGTTATCGGAATGGCTTTAAAATTACAAACAAGTTTGTGTTGCTCTTCCCTGGATACTCAAAAACAAGTAAAAGTCGTGTGTTATTTGGATTGATAGAAAAACAAACAGACCCTCTTCTTCCTCTTGTTTGATCTAAAACCTTTTCTTTTCTACTTTTAATCATCTAATCATTACCGTAAGGTGCATGGGTATACACTACTATATATAAAAATTTAATACAACCCTTATAAACTATGTATTTTATTTGGTTTTAATGTTAATCAATAAGCTAGCAGAATCCCACCCATAAATTTGAAACTAAAAAATAAATAAAACATTTGAACACTTTTATACCAAATAAATCTTTTTAAAAGTGGTTTTCAATTAAACAATTTTGGTGAAGTTTTGTTCGATCCAACTGAAAAAATCAACATTTGAATTCATAAATTTGTTTCAACTCCCAAAACAACTAACACAGTAAGGGTAAAATGTGTCACAAGTGAGAATTGGACACATTTTGGCACAGTAATATCGGTTTATGAGGTTATTCAATAAGATTACCACTAAAAGTAACGAGCCTTATCCACAATCCTAGAACGTTATATCTAACTGACTTGGCGGAAGTGTGAACTCCCTCGATGCCCAATATCAGTAATATCATAATATTTCTTGTTAGTGATAAGTACACGATATAATTTTTTATCTAATTTACTGTCACTTGCTACACAATCAGCACATAATGTTTAATACCTTTTACAGATTATTCCATTAATTTTTCTGATCGTTTCAGTAATAAAAAGAGGAAGGTATCAGTACAATAGTCCAAGTAGCCGTGGGGCTGGGGAAGTCCATAAACAGTAGATGTCGCACATTAGGCCCATTCATTCTGGATAACGTCTTCTTCAGCCCACACATCACCCCGGCGCGTGGCTGAGCAGCCAACTGTGCAATAATGGGCTCACGGGCTACAGATTAAACCTTTACAAACGTAAACTGACATAATTTACAATGTAGTTTCTTGCTGAGAAATATAGTTATTATTGATGTCTTTAAAGATGGGCAGTATTTAGCAATGCTGTCTGTGTAATACCAACGTTTTGCAGCGTAATGCCATCTTTATATTTCGAAACATGAAGCTTATTTTATAAAGGCCAATTGGGTTTTGAAATGCTTTGTGTGGTAAATGCTTAACCAACATCCACAGTTGTTTCTGTTATCTTGAATTGCAGTTCCGCTGTGTTTTGATAACCTCCAAAATGTTAATTAAAATAAGACCTCACTACCGTATTTTCTTACCATGAATCACTTATCACAAATTCATTTTAATGATCTACGACTGTGTGTTTAGTACAGGATTCATGAAGTCGTGTTGTTGGTATATACACATTACTGACATTAGCTCTCGATAAGACAACGTAATCATAGACACTACCTTACTCTAACGATTCAACACAATAGATAGGCCTAACATAGTTTACATTGCATTTTAACTATATAAACTGTGTCTTCAAAGAGATGGAGTTTTTATATAGTCGTTATTAGCGAATTTCCCTAGAGGGAATGAGGGAATACGCTAATACGGTAGTAGCCATAAGACCTAAGACCGGAACCATTTTACTTTTTCATTTTGAGGTCCCCAGAATCCAAAAACACCATCCGTTGATTATCATATATATGTATATGCCCGTGGTACTGATAATTTTTGATAGGGACCTCCGATTTTGACTAAATTTGGTATGTATGTTTAAGACCAGGTATATTTTCATGAGTTCGCATGAGCGGGTTATGGGAATGAGGTTTTATAGGGTTTCAAAAGGGCCAAAAATTGTTTTTTTTGCATTTTTGGACTTTAATTTTCAAAATTCAACAATTTAAACTAAAATCATTTAAAAGAGCATAAAAAAAAACAATTTGGTATTTTGTATCTTTACCTTAGCTAAACAGATTATGGAGAAAAACCAAAAATAGGTTTTCCATGTTAATCTTATGGGAAATTAACAAAACCATGCTTCTCGCTCTTTTTTTGGCATAACTATATAACATTTGGTATGTACATTCACTAGGTATTCTGATATATGCTTACAACACCTATATGGCGGCAAACCTACATACGTGCCTAATATAGTGCCTAATATCGATACAATTTGAAATTCACCTTAACTAAAATTTTCTAACAACTAACATTTTCTAACAACATCCCATGGCAGCAAACCTAGGCCTACATACCCATTCCTAACGGGTTTATGGGGAAAATACCAAATCAATCAATCAATCGTTTGATTTGGCTGACAATTAAGCAATTGCATTAGCCTATACATCATAAACTTATCTATAATACATAAAATTAATTTAAAATTCTTATTTTATATTGTAAAAGTCTTCCATTGAATAAATGCTCTTGTCAATAATGAAGCTTCTTAAATGTGTTTGTGTCTAAATTCATATTCTTAATTTCAGTAGGAAGGTTATTGTAAATTTTGGTATAGTTATATTTAATATGATTTTCATAAAATGATGTTCTATGATAAATGGCTGAAATTTTATTAGTTTTTTTCTTATATTCATGTTTGTGTGATTGGTTTCTATAGTATGAATTTTTTAATTTTTCCTCATTAAAACTAAAGTGTCGTATATATAGAAAGAATAAAAAGTCATTAATTGATATTGTCTAAAGATTTCTCGACATGACTGGCCTCGAGAAATCTCAAATTCTTTGGAAATTCGCTGAGTACGTAGGTCTGCTGCGACGGGGTTATTTTATACATCATCTTTGTTCAATTTGATAGTTTATTATAAACATAATCTTTTTGTATTCTCATAAAATATAATTTTTTTGCATTTCAATAAATTAGATAAAAGTCATTGTGAGATAAAATATGTGCGCTCATGTTTGAATTTTTTTATCAATGTTGTTTCATAAAGAATAAATTTGCAATCAATCAAATTACGCCCAAACTGCCCTCCAGTGTCTGTCACATATATCTAACCGTGTCTGCGTGACACCCTGTAAATCTAAACAGTTTAAAATTACACCTCTCTTGACTGTATATGTTGCCCTTGAACTTCCCTCCCCTGCATTTGTTAACACAACTTTGACGTGAACAACTTAAACAACACCCACAGTCGTGTCTGTTATCTTGAACTGCAGTTCCACTGTGTTTTGATAATCTCCGACATACATTGGAATAGAGTATTACCAGGGGAACATACGGAATTTCCGTTTAACTGCTTTTATAACTTGTATGTTTTACCATAATGATAATGCTGTTGTAATAAATGTTGAACCGTACAAATACAGCTTTCTGCAATTGGTTTTAGCTGTATTCATTAGTAAAGTTGTAAAGTCTCTTTAGAGGCGTATTTGACCTAATGGTTTATTGTCAGGAATATAAGTGAAGTATGGAGAAGTAATATTTTCCGTGTGATGAGTGTATCGAAAGAAATATTGTATAAGGGGTGGGGTAGTTACGAGACCTCCGTGAATGGGTTCAACCTCTGCACTTGTGTTAAGCATTCTTCACTTAAACTTTATTCTTTGTCATACGAATTATAAATTCCTTTAGTTATGGTTTAAAAGCTAAATATGACTTATTATTGAGCCTCGCTTTTCAACTATGCCTCAATCACCTAATACAACTGTTCATTAAAAATATTATTTTGCACGCGGTTGTTTATTTTACAAGGTCTAGTTTGAAATGCTATTTATCTGAGTGGTTATAACACTAGAATATGTTAGACGTGTGCTTTAGGAACGAACCAAAACGAACAAAAACTAAATAAAAGGATTGTGAGGGTTAAAAAAAAGGATGGAATCGCCGTTTGTCATTAGGAATTGATTAATGTTTGTGATAAACAACTATTGATAACTACGCTTCACATAGTTCATATCACGCTCATTAAACAAATATACTTGGATTGTGCTTGTATTTATGTAGCAGTATTGTATTATCAATGCTATGTAGAATGTTTATTACCATGAATTATTTATAAAAAAAATGTAGAGCACAATGTGAGTAAACAAATTGTAGGAGATTATGAGTGGTCCCAAATTAAAGTTCTTGGTCCCATTTGCTCGAGAAAAAAAGTGGCATATCCCAAAAATGACAAGGAAATGTGGAAAAATTTAATGTATTCCAAATAAAAGCATAGCGATTCGTAAACATCTGCTGTTTTTTCATTAAAATATGTGTCTTGGTTATTTTTCTAAACAAGAGCCAATGAGTGAAAACCAATGATGTTTAAGATTGGTGAAACTAAAATTCTACTGAAATTAATATATGGTATAATAATAGAATAATAGTATTAATAATGATAGTATTTAAATTTTTATCATGTACCTCTTGAGTTCCTCAGTAAATGTTTTTGTGCTAATAGATGTTTGTTATTAGATGTAGTATTGCATGTATTTAAATTACTCATATATACATACATACACACATATATATATATATATAAATAAATATATATATATATATATATATATATATATATATATAATTTTTTTGGAATAAACATATTTTTATTCATTCGTAGTTCATTGATTCACCGTTCGTTCATTCATCCATTCATTCATTCATTCGTCCACTCATTCATTCATTTTTTCATACATTCATTCTATCAATTGTTAAGCCTTTTGTCATTGAACATTCGTTGGCAAAGTACGACTAATCGCTGAGTTACTACTTAACTGCATTTATAAATAAAAATTAATTAGTAACCCAGAGGATAACAATTAAATTGGCAAACATTGTAGTCTTTTATTAATTATACAAATTAATTGTACACTAAAATTATGTATTGTCAATTACTTTTCCCTGAGGTTAACAATAAATTTTAATTTAAAATTGCAGCGAAGTAGTGGCTCTCACCCTTATAGGCGTCTCCACATAAATGGGATGAATGAATTTGCACTTCTATTCAAGTAAAATTATTGGATACTCAGCTGTTCCATTAATTCTGAAAATTAACATGTAACGTAAGCTCGGTGTTTTTGGAAAAGTACCCCCTCTCCCCTTTCGCCCATCCCAGCTGTTTTTTTCCATTCGTCAACTTATGCGGATGAGGTGAGACTTATATAAACATCCAGTGGAATTAGAGCCAAATTTTAAAACTAAATGGAAATCCTTAAAAAGTTGAATAAAAACACAAACCAAAAACCAAAAGGTTGTGGTGAAATAAAAACTAAAAATCTATTCACAGGGTAATAGACAGGGATAACTAACCAGTTACCCTTTATACCTGTAAAATAGTAATAGAAAAAAAAACTCATAAAATAGTATAAGGAATAATAAAAATAAATAAAATAAAAGGTATTAAGGCTTTTGAGCCCGGCTGATGCAGTCTCGAGTGCTCACACAGTTAGTAACGCTTCATTGTGGGGAAGTGAAGAGCGACTGGAGGCATTATAGGTAGACAATGGCGAAGCTCCAATATCGTAACTTGAGCCCAGTAATCCACACCAACCCGTTGGATGGCTAGAACAAACACCATAGCTAACAGTTGTAGATTTGTTACATGTCTGCTGTAAAAGGCATTAGTTTTTCATAGTTTTAATTTAATCTATAAATTTTTAGTTAAAATTCAGTAAGTGTTAATAATATTTTATTTTTCACTATCGGCTTTGATGTATCCCACATAGGCCTAATACATAGTAAAAACTTTGGTAAAGAAGTAACACAAGCCAATCATTACATTTATATCGCCTCATTATAAAAGTATACAACAGTTTGGAGTGTGGTGAAGTGGTAGCAGTTATAAATTGTGATAGTTACGAGTTTACTTTCCAGAACTTAACTGTGGACATAAAAACATCATAGTCTAAAATAAACACAAGAAGTATTAAAATAATATAAATTTTGTGTTTTCAAATAAATTATCCTTAACTATTTTAGTATTTTATTAGAGCGATACATTGTTAGGATATTTTAGCGAATTTCCCATAGGGAATAAGCTATTACCGTAGGTCTCATGGTAAGACCTAAGCCCGGGACCATGTTACTTTTTTGTTTTGAGGTGCCCAGAGACCAAAAATAATAGTCATTAAAGTTTATACACACACACACACACACACACACACACACACACACACACACACACACACACACACACACACACACACACACACACACACACACATATATATATATATATATATATATATATATATATATATATGTATATATGTGTCCCTAGACACGATAACTCTCGTAAAAATGGTCCGATCGACACCAAATTTGGTAGAGATGTGTAATTCTATGTTTATTCGGATGAGTTAGAAAACCAGACATATCGACCTACCGGAAGGGGTAGTTTTGGGAGGTTTTGTACCCCAAAAATGGGTTTTTTGCATTTTTCATAGGTAAATTTGAAAAATTTTAAATTTTTATTTTGACCATTGGATTTAGCTAAAAAAAGGCACACAATTTAGTATGTTGAAGCTTTGCTCTATCTCCATTGGTTACCGTGATATTACAAAGTCTAAAGACAGTACATTGTCTTTTGGGGCTCCAATGTTAATCTTATGGAGAATAAGAATGTGTTAATATTTCATTTATTAACCAATATTTTTGGATGAAACTTGGTATTTAGCTACATTTGGTTCAGATTAATCCACTTAAGGTAAAAAATCTTGGTTTTTGTACTGTACTTATCATGGCAGCAAACCTGCATACTCTTTTCACATGTTAATCATATAGAGAATAGGCAAACTCTTTTATTTATGGACATGAAATTTATGATATGGCTTTATATGGTCGAAATAAATTTTTTCTATGCTAAAAACCTACTTTTAGTGCCCCCCATGGAAGCATACCTGCATACTCTTTCCCTTTATTTATCTTAAGGAGAATAGACATTTATTTCCCTATTTATGAGCACGTGATGAAATTTCGTTTACAAGTTTAGCTGGTCAAAATTAATATTATTAATTTGGCAATTCGCTGAGTACGCAGGTCTGCTGCGACGGGGGGTATTAATGATATTATAAAACAGTGAGCCCAAAGAAGATTATAGGTCAGTTGACATTTGAAACAAGCTTATCAACTCCCACAAATTGGACATATCTATCTTTAGATTGCATCATTAACACTAGCGCCTCTAATAAATGTTTAATAATTACAAACAAGTACTTTTTTTGCAACTCACATATAAAATAAATTTTTATCACACAGGATTCCGCAATTTTCGTTAGTCTCTCTTTTCAGTCGATTAGTCTCTCTTTTAGTGTGTAAATAGAAACCAACAAAAATATCTATGATATCCGTAAGAAAATTTTGGTAAGCATAATTAAGAGAAAGAGCAATAAATAGAGAACAGAAAAAAACATAATAATGAGTGTTCTGGACTATAACCATGTAGAAATAACTTAAAAAAGATTGCTAATCTACTATTTGTCAAATATCACTCACTGATGTATTAGAGTATCTCCAAAACCATTGGGTATGAAGGGTTGAAATTTGGCATGGACGTTCCTATTTGCTCATAGATGCTCACTATAACAAACGGTTTTGCAAAATTCCATCAGTGCTCCGCCACACAGGACTTCAAAAATTTATATCTAATGTTATGGTATGGACCCGAGGAGGGGTTCTCCAATTTTTAGTACGAATATATGAAACAACGAATCTGGAAAACTATATTACCTTCGAAGTTAAAATTTGGCATGGCCGATCCGCTTTGCGCTCAGGGACTAACTAAGAAACGGCTTTGCAAAATTCGATCAGGGCTCCGGAACACAGGACTTCCAACTTTCCATCTAATATATTATTCTAGGTCAACTTTTAATATGAATCTACGAAACAACGAATATGAAAAGCCAGATGAAAAAAGTGGTTCAAATTTGAAATGAAAGATCCACTTTGCCGATATATAGGTGCTCACTAAGAAAATCGTTTGCAAAATTCCTTCAGGGCTCCGCCCCACAGGTCTTAGAAATTTCATTGTAATGTTATAATTATGGCTAATTTCAATACGAATTAAGAAAACAATGAATCTATAAACTATAAGGCCTGCCGGGTTGAAATTTGGAGTGATCTCTTTGCTAATATAGGTGTTCAATAAAAAGTTGTCTGCACATTTCCTTTAGGTCTGCCCCACATAACCTCAAAATTACTATAATGCCTACAGGATAAAAATTGGACATGGACGTTCCTCTTCGCAAAGAAAAGGTTGTGCAAATATAGTTTTTGAAGTTCTGTAGGGCTCCGCGCCACAGGACTTCAAAATTACTATTGAGCATACGGGGTTGAAATTAGACATTCACGTTCCTCTTTGCTTCCTATTAGTCACTGAGAAACGCTTTTGGAAATTGTAATTTTTGAAGTCCTTTAGGGCTCCGCCCCAATGCTCTTTAAAGAAACTAAAAAATAAATTCAATCATGGGCGAAGCCGTGGCGGGCAACAGCTAGTAATCTAATTTCACGAAGTGGTTGAAACTGGAAGACATTTAGCTAACTGATTCCAGAATTAGTACATTACTGTTTCTGACGAAACTCGGCCTACGATATGATATGGTGTTCCCGGAAGTTAAATGACAATGTTATCATTAGGCTCCCCTACTTTGGCAGATTGTTACAATGTGATTCAATGTACTGTTACTTTTCATAATTTACGAGGTGGCCCATGCGCAAATTGCGCATTTTATGATTCTGTATGAGTGAAACTCACCTACAGTATGTAAATGTTGCTTATGAAGTGACAGAGATCTATTTTTGTTTACTATCTGGCTTTTAAAATTCCTCTGAAGGTAATCAGCTGTTAAATTACAATTCACATTAAAGAACTTGCAATAAAAGTTGGTCAACATTTTAAAGCGCCCTCTGGAAATAAATCAAAGGCGAGGGGGGCGAAGCCCAAAACAATATGACCTATTTAATTACGATTCGTCACTGGGTTATATCCTAAGCTTTAAAATGTCACCTCAATCTTAAAAAGCGATTCAGTAGGTCGAGAGAAAAAGGGACGTAACAGACGAAACCCTTATAGAAATAAGAAGATAGAAGATTGGTTAGTAGTAGGGAATGGCTACAGTTGGCTCAGTTCAAGGTCATTGGTTGGAAGAGGCAGGTGTGGGGTTGGAAGTGTGGGGTGAGAGTGATGGATGGGTTTGGGAAGTGGGTCAAGGTCATTTGGAGGGGGTTTTAAAAAAGAGGGAGCCGCAGGGGCTCGGTGGGGTTTGGGAGGGGCGGCGCCGGGCCGCGGGAGGTTTTAATTTATTTTTAAAATTAAATTAAAATAATAGTTGCATGATAGGAGAGCTCCTAGGTGTTTACAGTGCGAGTCGATACAGTAGAATGAGACATGTGTCCAAGGAAGAACGATCATATAAACCTGGTAATATAGTGAATAAGAATAATTGGATAGCGTTGTCAATAGGTGTAACAAGATTGAAATGTTGATACTGCAGCATGTCAGTTAAGACAGCGTGCAAAACAGTATCAGTACAGTATGCAGTGTTGCACAGGCTAGGTTTTGCAAAGTACAACGGGTGAAAACTGTAGTATTTCTTAAGCTTAGCCAATGTAGTACGCGGTTTAGAAACTGTGGAGTTAGATTGTTTCTGTAAAATATGTTTTGTGCGTAAAAGTTTTAGTTGTAAAGAGTGCGAAGCCATGATAATATACCAAGGGGAGATGTGTACTCTTCGACAATCGGCGAGTATATGACCGGCGCCCGCGAGTGTGCCTGAATATATAGAGATTAATTAGCATAATAAGTGCAAACATATGTTAGAGTAAAAAAGTGTTAGACTAGGTGTTAGAGACTTGCGGATAGTTGTTCACTGTTGCCCTATCGCCACTATAATGACGCGCGCGCGGTACCGATGCCCGTTATATGGGGGTTGTGCGGCCCCCCCCCTTCCCCTTCCCCTTCCCCAACCCCTCCCCCTGAGAGGATGACATAAAAGAACAGAACTTCGGAGAGCTCAGTTATTTGTCGGGCGGCGCCGCGAAAGGTTGTAGCAGGGGGAAACATATAGGCGAAAAAAAAAAAATTATTGGTAGCCGCAGAAGTTAATTAATTATTCAGGTGCAGGATTGCAAGTAATGTTCCGTGCATAAATAAGTAGGAGTACAATTGTGAATTGTACAGGTAAATCTTGTATTGTAGCATTAACTATAATATTAGACGGTTGTAAAGTGTATGACCTACTGATGTGCAAGAAATATACCGTGCACAACTAAGTAGGATTACAATTGCCAATTGGACAGGTAAATTTTGTATTGTAGCAACAAGTATAATAGTAGACCGTTGTAAGGTGTATCACCTGCAGGTGTGCAGGAAATGCCCTGTGCACAAATATAAAGACTAATTAGCATATTAAGTGCAAACACATTTTAGAGTAACAAGCGTTAGTTATAAAAGCGCAAGAGACTAACGGATAGTACCTCACCTGACCGATTCCGCCACCGAAATGGCGCGCGCGCGGCAGCAACACCCCTTTTTATGCGATCGATGAGTCACGTGCGACGCCCCTCCAACCCCCTCCCCGAGAAAACCGCATAAAAGAGCGAGGTTCGGGAGAGCTCGGTTATTTGTCAGTCGGCTGCGGCTACGGTCACAAGAGTCAGAGGAAGAGATGGATAGTTTAAAAAAGTACTGGTGATCGCGGAAGTTAATTAATTATTCAGTTGTAGGATTGCAAGTATTGCTCTGTGGATAATCAAGTGGGGGGACCACAACTGTGATTGAACAGGTAACCATTGTAGTATAGCAATAATTTTAATATTAAACGGTTGTAAAGTGTATAAGCTGCAGGTGTGCAAGAAATGTCTCTTGTACTGTAGCAATAATTATAATAGTAGACGGTCAGCAAGTGTATTACCTGCAGGTGTGCAAGAAATGTCTTGTGTAATGTAGCAATAAGTATATGATTGTAAGGTGTATTACCTGCAGACGTGCAGGAAACATAGCGTGCACTATTGCACAGGTAAATCCCGTAGTGTAGCACTAATTATATTAATATGACCGAGAAGTAGCGGTTAGAGTTTAAGTGTTGTTAAAGTAAGAGAGTAATTTGCATATTAAGGAGGAAACAGGTGTGTAAGAATGGAACCTGCAATTAATCAGTGTGAGTTTCCTGCACACGATGTTAATTAACATATTTTAGTTAAAAAAAAAAAAAAAAAATAGGAAACTCGACACAAAAATAAAATTAAGATATATAAAATAACTGGTGTAGTGTTAATAAATAGTGTAAAAATAATAAAAATGTTAAAATAAATAGTGTGTTAAAGTACTATGTGGTATGAACTCACGGATTGGTTGTTTACCGTTGGGGTGTCAGCTCCCTATATGGGAGGCGCGCGAGCTTCCCGTCGTTTATATACATGCGGATGGTTACTCATGCACGACCCCCCCCCCCCCCGACCGGACCGGAAACCGGAAGCCCCCCCCCCGCCCCCGCCCCCGCCCCCGCCCCCGCCCCCTCCCACAGGCTGCGTGTACCGGTGATTAATTTCCGTTGGAACTATAATTAAGCGGCGGAAGAGGGCAGATAACAAACTGCGATAGTTATGCTGTTATGCACGCGACGGGGAAAGCTGCGCATGTAGCTGTCAGCGGATGTACTTGTCAGCGGATGTAATTAGATGTTATCTAATGCTAATTAAGAGGCACAAGGCTCCACCTGCGTCAGGGGCGACCCACATGTAACAAAGCACATCCGTTGGGGATTTTCCACTGACCTTACTGGAAAGTTCCGCGCCCCTCAAACCCCTCCAGGCCCCCCACCACTTTGTGAGCCGAGAACCTCTTTGGCGACTATCGCTGAGTTAGTTCGGAACAATTCGTCGGACGCGATGGTTGTTCCGAACTCAGAGGGGAACTCAAATATATAAGCGGCTGATATACATTTGAGTTACTCTTGTTATTAGGCTATTATTATTTAACATTTGTTTTGTATGTGTGTGTGTGTGTGTGTGGCTATGTTTTTATGCAAAGCGTTATTTATTAGTTTTAAGTTGTGTTAGTTTTAAGGTTTAAATTGCGCATTGCGATGTTAGCATTAAGGTGTGTTATGGTATAATTTATGTTTAAGAAAATGTGTTTTTAATCTTAAGTATTGGTTTATGGTATGTGTGTGTGTGTGTGTGTGTGTGTGTGTGTGTGTGTGTGTGTGTGTGTGTGTGTGTGTGTGTGTGTGTGTGTGTCTATGTTTGTGTTTGTTTATCTGTGTACTAACAATTTTTTTTTACATTTCACAGCTAGCTGTTAGGATGGGTAGATTAAATTAAAATGTAAATGTAAATTGGAGAAGTTCCATTGAACTTCATTAAATATGGGTGGGACATGCGCGTTGTGCCGTAGGTAGCGCATATTTTTATTGTTTTTGATTTTTGTTTTTAATTTTGGTCAGGCAAAAATATGTTTGGGTGGGTTTAGATTAAGGGTGGGAGGTTAGAGTTGCGTCTTGCACTAGCTGTTCCAGTGTCCCTAACTACCACATGGTCAAGCCCAGTGCCAAATGGCCCGAGACTGGCCGCCCGTATCACAGCTCACCAAACTGGATCGCCAAAGTGCGTGCGGGCAAAAAAAATTGGGATCCCTCGCAAGACGTAACTTTGTGGGTTGGGATTGGGAGTGTTTGAGGAACACAGGGTGGTGGAGACGGTCCTGGCCGCCTCCATCACCTTGGATCATTATTATTTTTTGGTGACCTTGACCTCAATCCATTCATGCATAACCCCCCCCCTCCGACGTCACAACGTCTTGACCTTGACCTTGACCTTGACCTTGACCTTGAACCTGACGAGCCCCCCCCCGCCCCCGCCCCCGCCCCCGCCCCCCCCCCTTCACCAGCCAAGTGCTAACAAATTTACTTATAACTTGAGAAAGGTTCGCCGGAATAGTGCAAGCGATACATCATTGGAAAGCTCTAATTAAGAGTAATATTTTGGTGAAGACAGAATTAAATTATTTTCTTTTAATAAAAATTTATTATTAAAAGAAACCCCCACTCATTGACTTGCCTATATAAGAGTGTTGTGGTTTGAGTTGGGACATTCATTGCCAGTAATAGCTAGAGTGAACATGTCTACCCGAGATGCTCCAATATTTTATAACAAATATACAAAAGTTGAAGAAGTATTGGAGTTGGATGAAGAAAACAATGAAGAAAACAATGTAGAAAACAATGAACAAATTGAAGAGCCTTTGTTAAGTAAAAATGTTGTAACAAGAATATTTGTGGATCCGAATTCTCCAATGGATATTATAGGAAGGTTTGTAATTGAAGTTATGACATGGATAGAAAATGAAAGATTAGTAAACATAGCATCACCAATTTTAGTTGATGATAGACCCACCTTTGGTGTATATTGGCGGAACAGTGATCTGTTATGGCTATGGGCGGAGGCATATGTGGAGTATTTGCAATTGGAAGAAAATACAGGCTTTAATCATTACTTTTCAGCTTTAGTCTTAAACTACTATTTTTAACATCTCACTAAAAATCTTACCGTCCCCCCCCCACTACAACTGGGAGGCTATAAAAAGGGAGCAGTAGAGAAGCATTTCATTTCGCTGCTAAATTTCAAAGAGTAAACATCAACAAGATGTATCAATGTGAAATTTGCTTAGAAACTTTTCATGACAATATTCTACTAGAAATACACAAAGAGTTATTCCATAATAATAATGAAGATGTAACAGAAACCGAATATGAAGATTTAAAACTATATGGAGAAGAACAACAAGAAGAACAACAAGAAGAAGAACAAGAAGAACAACAAGAAGGACATGAAGAACCATTAGCAGGACCATCTAATGAAATACCGAGTTTAAAAGTATATGCTTTAGAAGGTAGAGTAGTAATGCATCACAAAATTCAAAATGAAAAATTGGAATTGGAGCAGTTTTTTAAAGAAGTAAGAAGAATTGTAAGTAAAACACTCACAGAAGAATTAAAAAGGCTAAATTTTATTAAATTTGGCATATTATTAAATGCTATGTTTACTAATGTAGAAGGAGAAATGTCACCAAGAGGATTCATGACAAAAAACCAGACCATAATGGCAAGTTCAGATATTAATTCAATAGTTGAAGATTGTTTGGAAGAAATTTTAACAAAAATTCAAGAACATGAAGGAAGAGGATCTGGTTGGAGTTTGGTTAGTATTGAGGGTATGGATATCAGAGTTCATAAACATGGGTATGGATTAAGGGGTAGCAGTTATATTCCGCTCCCAAAGAAAATTTCAAACACCAAATCGTGCATAAATATTCAAAATGAAGATATGGAATGTTTTAGATATGCAATGACGGCAAAATTTGTACCACCTGACAATGCAGTAAGACCCAGTGAAGAATATGAAATACAAAGATATAGATATAATTTCCAAGGATTGACTTACCCAGTGGCTTTAAAGGACATCTCAAAGTTTGAAAAACAAAACCCTGGAACATCTGTCAATGTTTTTGGTTTGGACAGTTCGAATAAAGTGTACCCATTGCGTGTGGTGAAGAATGAACTCCCAGATCATACAGACTTATTACTACTTACAAAAGGTGATGTTTCCCACTATGTATGGATAAAAAAATTTGAAACTCTTGTTAGTAATCAATTATCTAAAAATAGAAATAAAAAGATAATTTGCAAAAGGTGCTTCAATTTCCATGAAGAAAGAAGAGAAGGAAACGAATGGTTACAAGAGCATAAAAAACTATGTAACAACAACTATGAAGCAAAAATTATCTTACCGTGTCCAAGTAAGGCGGAGTTAAAATTTGAGAAAATCTCCCATCAATACCGGATTCCCATTGTTGTCTATGCTGATTTTGAATCGACACTAGTGCCTATTGAAAATAATGATGGCGATGTAGCAAGGAAAAGTGTTAAGTATCAGACACATGATCCAAACAGTTTTTGTTTAATGGTTAAATCTACTCTTTCTGAAGAACATCTAAATAGATTTAATTTAACTTCAAAACCTATCGTCTATCGTGGTGTTAATGCTTCTAAAATATTCCTTGATCAGTTGTATATAATAGCAGAAAGTGTCGAAAGATTGTACAGTGATATTATACCAATGATACCTTTGGATGAAGAAGAAGAGATTCAACACGAAAATGCGACTGTTTGTTATTTATGTACAAATGAATTTACTGTGGAAAATCACAAGGTTCATGATCATGACCATCTGACAGGGTATTATAGAGGTGCTGCATGTAACAGCTGCAATATCAACTACAAGATCCCTACAAATATTCCTGTAATATTACATAACCTTAGTGGTTATGATGCGCATTTTATCATTCCGGAATTAGGAAGAGATAATGGAGAAATTGATGTCATAGCAGAAACCACGGAGAAGTTTATAAGTTTTACTAAAAAAGTTGGAAATATAAAACTTCGGTTTTTAGACTCTTACCGTTTTATGCCATCTAGTTTAATGAAACTTTCTGAAAACCTGAGAACAGAAGATTTAATAGAAACCAAGAAGATTGTAAGTAATGACAAGGTTAATTTAGTTCTTCGCAAAGGTGTTTTCCCATATGATTATATAGATAGCTTAGAAAGATTTGATGAAACATCCCTTCCACCAAAAGAAGAATTCAAAAGTAAACTATACGATACGGATATATCCCATGAAGACTATGAACACGCGTGTAGAGTATGGAATGAATTAGGATTCAAAACACTTGGAGAATATTCGGACTTTTATGTTAAACTAGATGTAACTTTACTTTGTGATATAATGGAAGAGTTTAGAAATACATGTTTTAAGGCGTATGGACTGGACCCTCTGCATTCTTGTACATCACCTGGACTAGCTTGGCAAGCAATGTTGAAGGAAACTAACTGTAAACTCCAACTTCTTACAGATATAGACATGATACTGATGTTGGAATCAGGTGTTCGAGGAGGACTAACTCAAAGTGTAACACGACATGTAAAGGCAAATAACAAATATCTGCCCAATTTTGATGCATCAAAACCAAGTACATATTTAGGTTATTTTGATGCAAATAACCTTTATGGATGGGCCATGTCGAATCCTCTCCCGTATGGCGACTTTAAATGGGTAGACCCTGATTCTATTGGAAACATCATGGACATGGCAAAACATGGAGATACTGGTTATATTTTGGATGTAGACATCGAGTACCCTGAACATTTGCATGACCACCATTATGATTTACCTCTACTGGCCAAGACGGAAATATCACCAACTGGTAGATGGCCTAAATTGATGATGACTTTAACCAACAAATCAAGATATGTTGCTCATTATTGGGTAATACAACAAGCCCTAGAATTAGGATTGAGAATAACAAAAATTAATAGAGCTTTACAATTTTCTCAATCCTGTTGGTTAAAGTCATACATTGACAATAACACAAAAAGAAGAACTGCGGCTACATCTAATTTTCAAAAGGACTTTTTTAAATTGATGAATAATGCGATATTTGGCAAGACACTGGAAAACAAAAGAAAGCATAAGAATGTGAAATTAGTTAGTGATCCGGTGAAACTACAAAAGCTGGTACAAAAACCTAACTTCGGATCGTCCATAATAATCAACAAAAATCTTGTAGCTGTTTCCATGAACAAAATCTCAATAACAATGGATCGTCCTCTATATGTGGGAATGTCTATTTTGGATATTTCTAAAACCCACATGTATGACTTTCACTACAACAAGATGGTGAAGTTTTATGGAAGAGAAAACATCGGGATTGCATATATGGATACAGATGCTTTTATTTATTGGATAAAAACAGAAGACATGTATGAAGACCTACGTACTTTTATATATACTACGGACTTTGACTTTTCTGATTATCCACAAAACCATCCCAACTACGACAACGGTAGAAATAAAAAGGTATTAGGAAAGTTCAAAGACGAGACAAATGGCGTGCCAATGGAAGAGGTTGTAGCTTTAATGTCTAAACTATATTCATTTAAACTGTACAAAAATGAAAGAAGAGAACATGAAATCGTAAAGAAGGCCAAGGGTATAAAAACCTCATACCTGAAGAAGAATGTACAGTTTGAAGAATACAAGAGATGCTTATTTGAAAATGTTGAGACAACAGCAACATTTAACACCATAAGAAGCTTCAACCATCGTCTCTTCAGTGTAAGGCAAACCAAATGGGCTTTGAGTTGTAAGGATGATAAGAGGTACATCCTGGAAGATAATATAAAAACTCTACCATTCGGACATTACTCCTTATACCCTATCGACCAGTAAACCTATTCTTCGTCCTTTACCTTCTTCCTTTTTCCTTTCCGTAAAGAAGAGGGGACATGACAAGCCCAATGTCATGTTCCCTCTTTTTTACACCAATGTAATATGGCCTTGACCTATAATCTAACCATATAAAAGAGGATAAACCATTTTAGAGATCAGTACTCTTACAAGCGGTGTGGAAGACACAACTGAAGATGGAAGATTTAAGGAACAAGATTGTAAATGAACTTCATAAGCCAGCAAGAAGAAAATTTCCTAGAAGAAGTACAGTTATAAAAGGAATGAATGATCTTTTCCAAGCCGATCTCATTGAAATGATACCACATGGTAAGTTGAATAAAGGATTCAAATACATTTTAGCGATTATAGACTGTTTTACTAAAGTGGCTGATGCCTTACCGCTAAAGGACAAGACTGGTAAAAGTGTTACAAAAGCTATGGAAACGGCTATACAAAGAAATAAATTCAACATCAAACATCTACAAACTGATGATGGGAAAGAGTATTTTAACAAAGACTTTGCAGCTTTAATGAAGAAGTATAAAATAAATCATTATTCAACAAATTCTGAAGTTAAAGCTTCAATAATAGAAAGATTCAATAGAACATTAAAAGGAGCAATGTATAAAACATTTTCCAAACGAGGATCATATGTTTGGTATGATATCTTACCGCAACTTATAAAAGAATATAACAACAAGTATCATCGAACCATTGGTATGAAGCCTAACCAAGTAAATAGCGGTAATGCTAAGATGGTATTAAAACGTATTAGGAATAATACAACTCCTAAACATGAAAAAATGCAGCCTAAAACATTTAAAGTTGATGATAAAGTTCGTATAAGTAAGTACAAAGGAGTATTTAGTAAAAGGTATCTGCCAAACTGGACTAATGAAGTATTTACAATCTATAAAGTGCAACCAACAATACCTGAAACTTACATCTTAAAGGACAACAAGGGTGAATTACTCGAAGGTAGATTCTACGGACATGAGTTGTTAAAATCATCAGTCGGCGATGTATATCTTGTTGAAAAGATTTTACAAAGAAAAAAGGATAAGGTTAAAGTACGTTGGTTGGGATTTGATAAAAGTGAAGACTCTTGGATCCCTACAAAAGACTTGGTGTAGCAATTTGTGAAGTCATTACGTGTTTAACCTTTACACAAGATGGAGATTGTGCAACAAAAGGATCGATTTTTTATTAATAATATTGATGAATTAACAGTTGACAACGACAAGTTAAATCATGGAAAACATGGTGAACTACTGCCAAACACAATAAGATGTTTAATAACTGGTCCGTCAAATTGTGGAAAGACGAATGTGGTTTTTAACTTAATAACAAATCCTAAAGGATTACGTTTCAACAACATTTACATCTTTTCCAAATCTTTGCAACAACCCAAATACCAATTATTGGATAAGGTACTCGCAAGTGTGCCTGAAGTTAATTTCTACAAGTTTAATGCTAGTGAAACTATAATGGAGCCAAACGAGGCTAAACCATTTTCTATATTTATATTCGATGATGTATCTTGTGAAAATCATGACACTATTAGAAGTTATTTTGCCATGGGGAGACATTACAATATTGATAGCATTTATATTGGTCAAACTTACAGTAAAATTCCAAAACAACTAATAAGAGATAATGCAAATCTACTTATTATCTTCAAGCAGGATGAAACAAATTTAAAGCACATATATAATGACCATGTAAATGCAGACATGTCATTTGATAAATTTAAAGAAATGTGTGGCAAAGCATGGGCTGAAAAATATGGATTTCTAGTTATTATGAAAGAAGAAGCTATAAAAAAATGGAAGATATCGTATAGGGTTGGATAAATTTGTATTAATCCATTGAACGATTGATGATACGTTTAGTAATAGATTGGTCTTCGCAGCGTAAACATGGTGAACCAAGAAAAACTATTAAAAGAAATAAAATCACTGAGTGACTTGATTAGACTTAAAAATCGAGCATTAAGAATGGGTTTGAATGAAAGAGAAGAATTTCTGGAGACTACATTTAAGCCTATTACAGAACCTTTAAAACAGATAACAGAAACTATTGGTAAACCTCATTATGAAGGAGATGTTTTGCTACCTGTTTCTAAATTTGAAGTAAAAAGTTTGAAAAAGGAAGAAGATGATGATTCTTACACAAGTGATAGTGAAGTTTCTCAAAAAGAAGAAGAAACAAGACAAGAAGAACCAGAAATAAATATTGAAAAAGAAGAAGAACAAGAACAACATATACCTGAAGCAGAACAATCAATTCCAAATCTAACAAAATTAACTAGTGATATATTGCAACAAGGACCTCTTGGAAGAAAGTATATCATGAAGATGTTACATGAAATAAAAGATAACCCAAAATTACACAAGTCACATGTATATGGTGCGAGAATTGATGGAAATGAATTAAAAATAGGAGATTCAAAAGTATATTTGACTGAAGATGATGATATTGTTATTGGTGAGCATAAATATAAAGGAACAAAAGGATTATTTGAACTGATTTTCAAAAATATACCTATAAGATATACGCTTCAAGATTTAAATACTTTTAAAGAAATTTTGCAAAATACTAATGCTCATAAGAAGAATTACTCCAAAGATTCAATGATAAATAGAACACGTGCAACTAAATATACGGTTGTAATAAAAAGATTGTTTCCCCTGAAAAAACTACCAACATTACGAACTGCACCAGCTGTGAAGAAACCGCTTAAGAGGAAGTCATTATCACTTATGGACTTATCACTTATTGATGAATATGGTAAAAAGAAAAAAGGAGAAACTTTGACATCTGGTAAAGGTTTAATGAAAAACCTATATAATACAAATGTGATTTACTATAATGATATAAACAAATTGGTTGATAGAATGAGACTATTACATGAAGCCATGGAAGCTGGTCATACAGGTTTAAATAATGAATGGGTGGCTTTAGTTGACGAACTTCGAAATCGTGGAATAGTTGTATAAATCATCACGGATATATAAGAGAGCTTTGAGCATACAGTGGATCAGTTCAATCATGAGCGTCGACAAGTTCGGACGGTACTCCGGGCTAGGAGTACAAGGAGGAGAAAACAGAAAAAGAAGTGGATTGCCGCAAACACCTGAAGGTGACTATGATATGAGTAACAAACGTTTAAAATTTGTTAAAGACCCAGAAGAAGATACTGATGGGGCGAATTTAAAGACAGTAAAAGAGGCTACTTCAACATCATTGAAATTAGACAAGAATACTTACGATGTTAAATCACATAGAATAATTAATGTTGGTAAACCAACTGACAGTTCTGATGCAATTACTAAAGAGTATTTATCATCTGAACTTTCAAATACTTTAAAATTACAATGGGGTAATAATTTAAAAGATGGACAGACATATGATGCTGGAAATCATAGAATAACCAACGTGGCAAATCCAAAAAATGATAAAGATTCAGTTAATAAAGAATATTTACATTCTATAATACCGGAAAAGACTCAACGCGGATTTTCTTTTTATAAATTTATAATAAATGACATTGGATACCCAAAGGAAGATGGGGATGCTGTAAACCTGAAATACATCAAGGACAACTGTATTTTAAAAGATGGTGATGAAATCGATTGTCATGGGAAAGTGTTGTCAAATGTAAAGTTCGCTTCTCAACCAAAAGACGCTGTTACTATGGAACAATTATCTAAAGAATTAAAAAGGGGAACATCGAATTTTGTAAAACATGAAGATGCCGTGCTAAAGCGAGGAGATACATTTATACATGGAAATGAAAAGTTTGATTTAATGCAAGGAAATAATGATGAATGGGATGCAGGACATAAAACAATAACAAATGGAAGATTTGGTATAAAAGATACAGATGTACCTCTAATGGTGCAAACATTAATTGCGAGTGGTGGTACATTAGGTACATACAATGGTCGTAATAGAAGAATAAAAGATATTTATCCTGGTTATGAAGATGATGATTGTGTTACATTGAGACAAACAATAACTTGGGATAAACACTTTGGGACCAAATATGATGCAAAGATGAAGAAAATAATTAATATTTTACCAGGAGAAGATTTAAATGATGCTGCTACTATTGGACAAGTCATAACAACGTCGAAAAGTGATTCGACTGCTTACACGTGTAATGATAAACGTATTATGCAGTTACACGATCCTCAACATCCGAAAGATGCTGTAACTTTAGATTGTTTAATAAGAATAGTGGGAAACTTACTTATCGATACCCACAATCATATAGCTAGTACAACGAGTCATGTGATGATTCAACCCGATGAACGAGAAGCTTGGATTAAAAATAAAATCATAAATCAGTATATAATTAATTTGAATAATTAAATATTTAAATATAAAACATTGTGCACGAGTTATTCATTTATGTAAAGCAGCTCGTGGAGTAAACACGCTGGTTATATAAGACAACATAATGAAGACCACACCTCTCAGTCATCGTCAAGACAGCGACAAGAAAGGACGTGGTATAACATCAGCTGCGTTATCCCTGCTAAGACGGATTCCTGTTGGTGCTGTTCTAAATCGAGCAATAGACGCTTTACCATACGAATTTCATCTGCCCGGAGGCTATCAATATTGTGGACCCGGAACTAAGTTGGCAAAACGTTTGGCAAGAGGAGATCCTGGAATTAATAAATTAGATCAAGCTTGCAAAGAACACGATATAGCGTATTCCAAGTTTGCAGATTCAACAAATAGATCAATAGCGGATAGAGCGCTAGCGGAAAAAGCTTGGCAAAGGGTTAAATCAAGTGACGCCAGTATTGCGGAAAAAGCAGCAGCTTGGGCAGTGACAACAGCCATGAAGACGAAAGCTAAGTTTGGTGGTGGAAGACGACGCGGGAGAAAACCTAGTAAAAAAGAAGCTGCAAAAAGAGGCGGGAACATCAAAAGAAGACGTCGCACTAACCCTAAAAGGAAAGTCAAGAAAACATCCATATGGTCAATGGTAAAAAACGGATCGGGTCTTTACTTAAGACCGTACCGTGTGTATTAAATGAGAAGAATAAATTGATAATTCCAAATGAAGCATTAACAAACTATCAATTGTCAAAATATGTGAAATGTTTAAGAATACCATTCTTCAGAGGAGTTTTTATGAAAGATACATTACCAAATAGAGTGTGGAAAAATGAAACTGGAATAGTAAACTTAGACTCTAATTATGGACCAGGTACTCATTGGGTATGTTATAAAAAACTTGGAGAAAATGTTTACTACTTTGATAGTTTTGGAAATTTACCGCCACCAAAAGAACTTCAACATTATTTTCGGGACTCCAAGAATATATTCTACAACTACAAAAGAGAGCAACCTAGCAATACAGAAATATGCGGACATTTATGTTTAGAGTTCCTAGCGAAGAGCGTCAGTCAGCTTTAAGATGTCATCGTATACAGTGTCGCTGAGCGGAAATTCGTCAACATTGAAAAGTACACTTTTCCCAGCGTTACGTTTATCTACGGACAAACTATGGGAAGCAGCATTATTGGATTTGACTACATACAATTCAATTCCCAATGTTACGGAAGGAAAAAATAATTTACTACATTATTATGAGAGTAAAGATGAAAAAGGAAACTATTCACAATTGAAAATAATTCCATTATCTACAGGAGCATATGAAATAGACGATATAAACCAAGTATTACAAAAGAAACTTGGAGAAGAAAATATTTCTATAAAAGGTAATAATAATACATTAAAAGCAGAAATAACTTCAAAGTATTATATAGATTTTAGCTTAGACCACTCAATCGGCAATTTGCTCGGATTTTCAAAGAAGAAAGGAATTTTAGCTCCTGGAAATGATTATACTGGCGATACAACAGTAACAATATTAAAGGTGAACAGTATTGATGTAACGTGTAATATTATACACGGATCATATAGAGATGGAGTAAATCAACACATATTACATACATTTTACCCCACAGTAGCTCCTGGTTTTAAAATAGTTGAGAAGCCACAAAACCTGATATACCTACCGTTAAACACCAGTTTCATTTCAGACATCGTACTGAACATATTGGATCAAGACGGCATTAGTGTTGACTTTAGAGGAGAAACAATAACTATACGGTTACATATCAGAGCGGCAACATAAAGTCAACATGGGATTATCATTTAAACCACAACGGAAGAGTCGGGAGCTCAGTAGCTCCTCAACATTCAACGAGTTAACACCGGACAACATACGCTTCCTACAGAAGATCGGACTAAAACTTGCCAACCATGGATATACTGGATATAGCGCAAGGACCGACATTCGACGAAACCCTATGGGAGAAGGAATATCACACTCACAACCCTTACACTTCATCAAAATTAAATAATAATGATGAAATAAGGATTCCCATTCAACAACAAGATATCTACACATTACCATGTGAAAGTTATTTATATATTGAAGGAAGAGTAACAACATTGGATGGAAAATCTGGTTCAACTGTTCCTTTTATAAATAACCCTATGGCATATCTGTTTGATGAAATTAGATATGAGATATCTGGAGTAACAGTTGATTCAACAAAAAAAGTTGGTATATCAACAACTTTGAAAGGATTGACTTCAATAACACCGCATGAAAAGAATTCTTTAATCTCCGCTGGATGGGTGACTCCTGATAAAGACACTATTACTCCTAATTCAAAAGGTTACTTCGATTTTAATGTGCCTTTACGATTGCTTTTGGGATTCGCAGAAGATTACAAGAGAATAATAATAAATGTAAAGCAAGAACTGGTACTGCTCAGATCTTCAACGAATAAGGATGTAATACAAGCGCCAAGTGGAACAAAAGATGCCGATTTGGAATGGCAACTTCAATTGGATAAAGTTGTATGGAGAGTACCACATGTCAGATTGGCGGATGAACATCGAGTATTATTATTGAAAAAATTAAAATCTGACCGTGATATTGTAATACCATTTAGAAGTTGGGAATTTCATGAATACCCCATATTGCCTCAAACAGAAAGACAAACATGGACTGTTAAAACCTCTACTTATTTAGAACGAGCAAGGTACATAATAGTCGGTTTTCAGACTAAACGAAAAGATGTTATAACTGCGCACGCTGGTCAATTTGACCATTGCAAGATAAAGAATTGCAAAGTTTTTCTAAACTCTCAGTTCTTTCCATATGACAGTTTAAATGTTTCATTTGACAAGAAACGTTATTCCATTCTATATGACATGTATGCAAGATTTCAATCGTCATATTATGGTAAGACAAATACACCACTACTATCACCAGAACAATTTTATTCAAAAGCTCCAATTGTTGTAATCGATTGTTCAAAACAAAATGAATCTGTGAAATCTTCAAGTGTAGATATAAAAATTGAAATGGAATTTGAAGATAAAATACCAGATGGAACTTCAGCATACTGTTTAATTCTACATGACAAAATAGTTACTTACACACCGCTGACAGGAATTGTGAAGAATGTACTTTAAAAAGGATTAATACAACATCTGCACGATTTGTAAGGTTTTTACAAAAGATCAACAATATCTAGGTCATCTGCGAGTATAAAAGCAAGAAAGAAGAGCTGGAAATTCATTTCATCTTTGATTGTCGTATGGGTAACATCGTCCGCAAGATGAGTTCTACTACATCAAGTGCTAATGAAGAAACTACACCTCTTATGGCTGACAATAGTTTGGATATAGAAAGACAAGTTGAACAGGAAATGGAAGAGTTCCTCAAGTTTAAACATAAGAAGACTGACGAAGAGGAAGTTGAAAAAGAAACAAAGAAAAGGAAAATTGAAGATAACATTTCTACCAACATCTTAATGGAGGTATTTCTTAGAATATTTTATCCTATTTCTTCTTGTATGACAAAGACTGTGTCTGCTGGAGTAATGAAATCATTGGATTACTCTCCAACTGTTATTTTGAATCACGGATCTAAAATGGTAACCTTCAATGAATCTTCTTGGGAATCTTTTATGAAACATATACATCTCTTGGAATGCTATTTCAGTAACAATACGTTTGGAAGAAAAACAAAACTAGGTTTGTTCGAATCAAATATTGAAATCGATATTGTTAAGCAACGTGGTCAACAACTAGTTCGATTTAGAGATTTAACTAAATATAATATAAAAATACATTTGACAAAAGAAGAGTTTTACGCTTTAACTTGTGCTACTGGTCCTATAACAAGATATTTAAAACAGCTGATATTCTCAAGTACAATTATCAAAGATTATTTAATTGATGCATTGGATAGACAACCATATGTTCCAATCCTATACGGTCCAGTAGATACTTCAATCTTCAATAGGATACCGCATGAAGTAGAGATGTGGAGACAGTTACACCGCAATCAAACCAACTTTAATTTAAATGAAGAAGAAAATCAAGAAAACAAGGAAAACGAATCATGTTTCAACAATCAACAATCAACAACAAATTAAACAGACAAAGAATATTGTAAGTAAGAAGAAGAAGAATGTTGGAGTATAAAAGGCTGTCAATCCGCATTGACATACCAGTTGTCTACTGAACGTCATCATGGATAAACGAGTTTCATTCTCTAAGAAGACGGAAATAATGGAAGTAAAGCGAGGTATCATAGAGTTTCAGGCATTCCGTGGTAATGATGGAAATTTTATAATTAAAGAGTTAGTGGTACTAGATATGATAACATCTGTTGTTTATCATTTTTTATTCATGCCTCCTTTGCCGTTCAACAGATTAACAACCAAAGCTAAAGTAACAAACAAATGGTTGATGAAACATTTTCATAATCTAACATGGGATGAAGGTTTTATAACCTACAATATGATGCCACACATTATGAATCATTTCTGCAAAGAGTTCAAAACTATTTTTACAAGAGGATTGGAAAAAGCAAATTGGATACAAGCATATACAAACCATGAAGTGATAAATGTGCAAATGGAGAAAGATTTTTATTGCTACTTTGCTAACATCTGTATTGCATCTAAAAACTTTAAACATCAGCAGTCTCAATGTGCTTTAAAGAACGCATATCGTTTGAATGTCTATCTCCAGCAAAGTGGTGGGGGAAGGGATGGGTATAAAAGCGAGAGCGGCACTATGGCAATGCATGAGTATTACTCTAACCTCCGAGGAGTCAACACCTCTGACGCGCAAGCACAAGAAGAAGAAGACGAACAATAGTAAGAAGAAAATAATGGCATCGCAAACTTTTCTACAGTCACTTGTTGATCAATTCAACAAACATTCTAAATCTACAATACTACCGACAAAGAAATGTTCAGAATTGAAGGAAGAAAAACATTACATTATTCACACTATTAAGAAGATGGAAACATCAAATGGAGACGCCATCAATTGCACATTGAGTGAAGCACCCTACACACCTGGTGATGAACCGAAATTTCAAGTATTTCTTCCCAAACGCTTCGTTCAACTGCTGCAGAATGAAGATTTACGACTGATTCACCCCGGCGCACTCTATTTGGCATCCCACGGTCCTAGTGGAACCAACTCTACTGAACTTACACTTCATGTTATGCCTACTAGCAACTAGTCTGTAGTTTATATATACTGTTGTACATGTGTGTAACTGATTTTAAATAAATAAAAAATAAAAATGAAAAAAAAAAATAATAAGAAAAGGCAACATATCGATAGTGTTTCTGCACTATCGATATGTTGCTTTTTTTAAAAACACGTTTGGATGACCTTGACCTAGTTTCGAGGGTATATAAAGGCCGTAATTTTCTTGAGGATCTCATCAGTCTACGACTACCTTTCGTGCTGTACACATCTCTGTTGGCTCTCCAGTTATTACGAATAACAACATGTCTCTTAAGGTTAAGTGTGCATCATATGATACCACCACCATTACAACTTTTGAAGAACTCGACGATTTTATTAATGAACTGCGAGTGTTACTTGCCGGTGGTTATCGTTTAAATATTGATGTTTACGCTAACAACATGAGGATGTTTCCTAAACAGAAGTTCTGCAACGAAGAAGTATTCGTTTCCACACAACCTTCAACTACAACACCATCTACTCAAAGTAATGTTAAGTTCCAGAAATATTACTAATGTTAAATAATATCAAGTGGTCGCTGTAGCATCTATAAAAGGACCGTGTAACCTAACAGAATCATCATTTGCTCTCCAACTGACGCAGCGAAAACAACTACTAATACCATGTTGTACAGAATGATGATTGAATTCAATGGAAAAATCTACGGAAAAGACTATCAAAGTGTAGAACAAATGACGTCCGATCTTCAAGTATTGACTAAAGAGGGATTCCAACCAAAATTAATTCTAAAATTTCCTGAAGTACATCCACTCTCCACTGAAGATCTCATCGCCATGGCTAAAGAAGAAAAAGAAAAATACAAACAAGATGTAAAGAAAGAAAAAGAAAATGAATACTCAGTATCTTAAATAAATACATCTTACACTTGTAAGATGATCTTTTTTAAAACTCCATTTGGATGACCTTGAGATTACCCCCACCACTTTTCCTAGTCTATAAAACACGCTATCCTACACTATACAACTTCATTTCTTGCCAACACTTAGAAGCGCCAACATGGAAGAGAAGAAAAACGAGGACGCACCGCGCTACTGTTGTGAACAAAAATGCACCGATTTAAGAAGATGGATGGTAGACGGATTAGCTTGTACAAAGTGTGAATTCTTCGGATCCTGTTACTGCAAATGCAAGACAAAGCAACTACCACCACCGGAATTGCGAACCATCAAGATTTATAAATCACGATACTTCCACACTTGCTGTCCCCAGAGGTGTATCAAATTTCATCCGGAAAAACTTGTCAATTGTCGAGAGTGCAATGCATATTATAAAGACGACTTTTGTACATGCATCATAAGTGCGTGCAAGTACAGATCAGATTGGTCTACTGATCCTGTTGAAGCTTCAGATGTATAGCTGTAGTCACTGACTGCAGCCCTTTTTTAAAACTCCATTTGATTGACCTTGAGATTACCCCCACCACTTATTTTTTAAAACATATATTCTACGGATCATTCGATACGCTTCTCATTCTTATTTCATTACTCGCACTGAGAACAACATGGATGATAAATTCATTTCCTTTCAACATTTAATTACCGACAGAGAAGAGATGGAAGAACTATTCCAAAACTTACTCACACTCATTGATAACTATCCTTTAAGATGGATCAACATCACAGTGCAATACGTCAATCCTACCAAAATATTTTCATCCTCATCATCATCTTCTGCCACCTCCATGTCTTCATCGTCGCAAAGTGCAGAGGAAGAGGAACAGACAACTAATGGTGTTAAAATTGTTGAATTAAACGACGAGGAACAAGAAATGCAAGCTCTGGTTAAATATAAATTTAATATTTAATTTACAAACATTATTAGTATTCCTAACTTAAAAATACAACTAATGGTTATCTTAGTACACCTCCTACTACCTACCCGAACGGCGTTTCGCTGCGAAATGCGCTGGCCAACGATTCGCATGGGGGTATATCACCCTTCCCCCACCACGCCACCACCCCTCCACTTCCCCCACCACGCCACCACCCCTCCACTTCCCCCTCCACCGCCCTTGCCCGCATATAAGCGAGCCGCTGACTGACGCTCGCCATTTGTTTCCCGACTCCCGTACGATGAACAACGATCCGCTAGCGCTAATGAAATCTACTTTTGTAATTAGAACAAGACATGATTTAAAAGATATAATGGAAACTTTAGAAGATATTATAGACAAATTCCACTGCATCACTATGAATTTGGAACTTGCTTACGGTTGTCCAACATGCGATAAAGTTGAGACTGAAGATGAAGATAGTTTGCTAAAACTCACTCCTGCATCCTCCAAAACTACACCGACAGCTGACGACGACGTTTGATCGGACACACAACTGTTTTTTTTTTTTAACCCCCCACCACTTTCCAGTAAATATGCCCTGTCCTCATCTTCGTTTCTCATTTCATCGCCAACTTTCCGACCGTCAACACCGCTCCCGTTTCACCTACAGAAATTAAAACAAGCACACAAACATGATGGATGATTTTTCACTTAAAACACAATTGGAAGAGGACAGACTCAAACTAGAGATCAACAGGCTGCAATTGGAAACGGAAAATCAACAAGGGATGGTTCGCCTGCTGCAACTGTTCAAATGCGTACTGTGCATGTTGTGCGTCTACCTTCTCTTCGCCACCACCTTCGGCGTCTACCACTCCCTCACCAGTGGACGGCACTCCAACACCTCTCTGCACAAGAACACGACTTTGATTTAATTTTAAAAATAAACTAAAACCTCCAACCCCGAAGCCGCCCCACCCAAACCCCACCGAGCCCCTGCGGCTCCCACTTTTTTAAAACCCCCTCCAAATGACCTTGACCCACTTCCCAAACCCATCCATCACTCTCACCCCACACTTCCAACCCCACACCTGCCTCTTCCAACCAATGACCTTGAACTGAGCCAACTGTAGCCATTCCCTACTACTTTGGTTTCCCTAAATTGCTTTACTAGTTAATTTTCAAAATAACATAAGAGTCGTATGAATACAGGTAACGCGCTTAAAGGGCGCTACTTATTAATTTGAAAGCCTCATCTCACATTGTAATGCTGTATACTGAGCTCGAACATTATTAATTTCTTTAATTCAGAAACAGCCTTGACACCTGTATTATATAGATTATTTCAGATATATTTACTTACGTAAATGGCCTGAGGTGTCAAATATCAATGTTCACGCTGCACGCGTTTCGGGCGATTTACCGCCCATCTTCAGCAGCGTCAAAGTTAAAAACACAGGACCAGGACACAGGACCGGTATGGATCCGTGTACCCAGCGCGCCGCTAGTTCTGATCGTTGTTCGTGTGTGTTAGTGTGTAAATGTAACTTTATGTATAGAAGATTTAAGTGTCCTGTGTTTGAACATTTCGACAACCATGAAAATTGGGCTATGTTTTAACTTTGACGCTGCTGAAGATGGGCGGTAAATCGCCCGAAACACGTACAGCGTGAACATTGATATTTGACACCTCAGGCCATTTACGTAAGTAAATATATCTGAAATAATCTATATAATTTCTTTAGTTAACACCTTATGGGGAATATAAAAATGTATTTAAAAAATGAAATATAAATTCTCTCTTGATAAAACCGTGTTTTATAAATAAAGCAACAAATTACTTTGGACTAAGCCAAGCCCTTTTAATTAATTCAAGTTTGATTATTTCAACTACAGATTTTTTTATAAGATCACATATTTTTACTTATTGTTCCTGTAACTCTGCTGTGAATTTAATACCATCCTCAACCGTGACGACAAATTCATTACTAAAACAACTTCTACATGAGACAACATCGTTTGACATAAGTTTTCACTTAATTATTATTATAAGCCGCGTCATCACTGGCCGAACAGTGTATTATTATTATTATTTATTTCTAATGTAAATCATGGTAAGTAATTGTTCGATAAAAATATTTGTTCATTTTTTGTGTTCGCTGAACAAATTCGCCACGAATGTTCGGCCAGTGCGAACTAATTATTAAGATCACCTCTGGTCGAAATTCGACCAAAACTTTGGTTGGTCTGACTCTAATTAGATTAAAAATAGGCTACTAGCTTTGGTACCGGGTTGATTGATCATGTTCGTTAGTTTTGATTCACTTTTGTTATAGTATCTTGGTGATTAGGCTATTAGTGTATCTACCAAAAACCAACTATACCTCTTCATAGTAAAGTTAACAGTTGTTTAAAAAAGTATGCTTAAAGGAGTATTCTTTTATTTTGTTTACCTTTCGTTGTTATTTCGTAAAAAAAAATGGCAACCTTTTTAACGTGTTATCCGAACCACAGTGTTCGATCTCATATTATTTCGAATTGCTTTTCGAATGGTCTTTATGGATGGACTTCTGAACTAGTATTCGCTAGTGCGGAGCCATCGCCTATCCACAATTCGTGACCTCTAAGTAGCTGGATTACAGGGCGACGCCACCGTTCAAGTCAACAACAGTTATTACAACAGCTGTCTAATGATTCATCATTTACCCTTCAATGTAACTTTGAAAGCCTTTAGGTCGTAGCCCTAGGGGCCAACGTGAATTTTAATGGAATAATGCTCATATACAGGACAATACCTTTCAAACGGTGAGCGCGGATTTCTCCTACGACGCTCACAATCTGAAAAAAGAAGGAAAAGAAACATGCAAACATAAAATAATTTTTTGTACTTTTAGTTGGTGCAATAAAGTTTTTCACTTCAAACTGGACATTTATTAATAATATAATATTTATCCATACTAACCCTCTAGGCTGTTCTGATTTTAACAGATTTTTAATTGGGCTTGCAATCCATAACTTATTTAATAAATGGTTAAGCGCAAGAGTTTCGCTCAAGACGAGTGTCAACAGTAGTCAAACGTTATTATACTGAAGTATTCCATTTGAATGCAAAACAGAAGCAGCTTTGGAGTGATGCAAGCGATAGTGAAGCGAACGTTCAGCAGAGTCAACAGCACGGCGACTGACGCTCAGTTTACTGTAGAGTGCAGGTGCTCGTGCAAGTTTATGCACTCGGGTCACATCTCATGTCTTGACCTTGACTTGTCAACAATCTAAAAGGTAACGTGACTAATCTTCTGTAGAGTTCTGATTCGTTGCTATTCATTTTTTTAATCAATATCATTCAACAAGACAGTTCCAAACTCTTGCTATACTACAAAAAAGCCAAAACACATGGAATATGTAATAAAGAAATAAAGCATTTAGGGGTTATTTCTTTTTTTAAATATTAAGTAAATTTTACTTGTTTAAAATTACCGTAAATCACTAAAAGCCAATTATACTTTTTTGCTCGTGATGTTTTGTGTGTTTTGTTTGCTTCGTATGTCCGCAATTAAAGGGAATAATGGGTAGATTTGCAGAATCATCTTAAAATGAATGATAGCTTTATTCATAGGGCTGCTCCCCCACACTCTTTAAATCTTTGGTTTAATTTAATTAACATGGAAGACTTTAACTGCTTACACACCTGGATGAGTAAATTTTAATTTTTACTCTTGAAAAGCTTGTTATTGTTTCTATAAATACACTTTCTATACACGGCGTTCGTTACCCAGAATAAAGGCGTTTACATTTACATATTCAACGGAAAATAAGAGTATAGTTTTGTTTGTTGGGGTTTGTTGAAGGTTTGTTTCGATTGGTATCCTATACGTATACCAAAATAGACACAGAGAAATTTGTGCCCAAGTAGTAGTGTGTACAATAGTTGACTAGTGGAATTTATACAAGCATATTACATATTGCATGTTGAATCTTACTCAAGGTCCATTTTCAATGCTATGATTTTTAGGAAGTTTTAAATCAATAACATTTTTTGTAAGTTTTGCATAAAGTATTAAGTTATATAAGTTTTTAGAAAGTCGCTAGTCTGGGAGAATGACTAACAGCGTGGCGACAAGTTTGTTTAACGCAGTGAGCAAGAGACGTAATGAAATCCAGGCCGAAGAATACTATTGCAACCACTTCTCAGGAAGGACGATTGGAATAATTACTTGTCGGAGTTAATGGCAAAGTAGAAAGTTTGGAGCACACTGTAACATGCGAACCATGAGTTTTGAAGTACCTAATCATCTAAATGGACGTGCAGTTTTGCTAGAATTGTACTGTAGTAGAATTTTGTCGCTATCGGAAATCATCTTTTGTTAAGACACGCACACAAAAAAGATATATATTTATAACTTAAACCAAAACATATTCAGATGTTTGATTTGAAACCAATTTGGCAATTAAAGATTGTTTAATAAGAAATGCTTCAAATAATGTATAATAGGCAAGCATGTTCCGTTTCCTCCTTTTTTCTCAGCTCGTGTGCAACGTAGGAGAAATCCACGCATACCGTAAGAAAGGTATAGGCCTGTAGATGAGCAGAATCCCATTCTAATTCACATCGGACTATAGGGCTACGCCCCACAGGCTTTCAAAGTTCCAGTGTTAATCTTATGGAAGATGGAGAATTGATTGAATCATCAGACAGCTGTTGTAAAATAACTGCTAAAAAACAGGAAGAACATATGTTTCAGCATAAAATGTTTTTAAGCTTCTTAGGTTCAGATCAACTGAAAATTTTGATCGAATTTCGATCAGGAGGCGATCTCTAGTTAATATTATTACATTGAATGATTCGTTACAGCAATATATCGTTCTGCTACTGTCAGTGGAAAGTTTATATGTGCGATTAAAATGTTTTTGTGATTTGTTTTATGAAACATTCCAAGGAAACTGTACATGTTCCATTGATTAACAAAATAGCATAAGAGAGTTACTTTTATACCAATGGATTTTGTTGAAACATTAGTCAACGACCAATGTTGGTAGATTTGTGACATGCAAATGATGCAAAATCTGGTATTTGGTGGCATGGGAGAATATTGCCATAGTATACGATGTTTGAAAATCAGTTTTGCAATTTTAATGATGATGGAGATCATAAAATGAATTATCGTTTAATCACGGGTAATACTATTATGCTCTTTATTATGCGTCATTTTTTAACTGTTTGATTGTATAACTGTTTTTCAAATATCGTATACTAGTGCAATTTTTTTTATGCCCCCAAATACCAGATTTTGCATTAATTGCATACAATCAACCCCGGTTGTTGCCTGATGTTGCAACAAAACCCAACAATTATTATTGGTTTTAACCTACCTTTTGTTTGCTTATCTCGTTCGTTGTTTATCTAGGTAACATGTATAGTTCTCATAGGATAACAAAAACAAAATCGTCAGTGACGTTTTAATCACCCTGTACAACATAATGACAATAACAAATATTATTACTAGGGCCTATAACAACATTATTATAGTCGTGGTCACGCTTATTGGCGGGTGGGTGACCAGCTGTTGCAAACTATTATCTTAGTAAACTGTTTCCAGAAGGTAACAGTAACTGTTTTCATTGGAATCATAACGTAACTGTTTGTAACTATACACTTTTACCGTTGTTTTTTTGCAAATACTTTTGCCTAGTGGTCGATTAATTTGATAAATTATTTCTTGTTTTTCGAGTGAAACAGATAGAATGATTATATAAGGGCAGATTAATTACTATTTTACCGCAAACAAACGGTTAAGAAAAACATTAATGTAGGTTATAGGAAACTTAAAATCGTGAGGAAACATATTATAAGTTGTATAAATGAAGGTAAGGTATAAAACCTTTAAAAAATATCCTAACCTAAAACCTATAACCTAACCTATAAAAATGTTGTAATTTTAATTTTTCACTAAACATTAGACCACAACAAATACACGAATATCCTTTATAGTTTAAGTGTGTGGCGTGAAGAAGATCTATACGCTAAGGATTTACATTGTATCACTGTAAAAACGTTTTCCCAAATCACTATCCAAACTCAACTCTGGTGTTCAAAAACAGTATATTTCTCCTCAGTGTATTTTTTAGTAGCTCTTCTATGAATCATAACAGATATTATTCGTAGGCAATCAAAGTGTAATAGAATAGAAAGTTGTGAAGCTTTTTCACACTTCTCGTCGAGCCTACATGCGGCGCCGGCGCCTTCCTCTTTCGTCTACGCACGATGTGTACGTAAGGTGTAACTTTAAAGATGAACTAACTAAAATACGTTAGTAAAGTTAAGTTAAATGTTTTGATAAACTATATAACTTTAAAAGGTATTGCTTGTAAAAATGTGTGAAAAAATGTTTAATGTTTAACAACACGTTGGAAAGAAGTTGTATTTTCATACGTAACAGCTGACATTAAAATTCAATGATGTTTGTAACTGTTACTTTTTGATTCTGGTTGAAGCAGCTACTGTTACCTTCTAGAAACAGTTTACAAAGGAAATAGGTTGTAACAGCTGATCGGCCACCCGCCAATAAGCCTGTCCAGGACTATAGTTAAGTGATTTTGTAGCTTACCACTAACATAAAACAAAAAATATTCCTGGCCTTAATGTTAACACTACTATAAATATAACCGAAAATAACTGAAGTCTGTGGGTGAAATTATGTTTGTGCAGTGGCAACTATCGACATGAACAGAACACGAATACATCAGGGGGATAAACCCAGCGTGCGAGACGCCACGCTGTACGTGGCGAGACTGCTGACTATCAACCGAACAGCATTTATTTATTTATAAACTTCTATAGATTTGTGGAAACATTTTATAAACGCCAATTCATATTTTTAGTAACCAACTGAAATCGGGTGTCCTATAAAAGTCCCCTGTTTAATTTTTAACAGTTGTAAATTAAGTATCCGTTATCTATATTAATAAAATTAGAGTTTTGTCTGTACGTTGCTTAGAATTTTGAAATTTTTGGTTATTTTTACTTTTTATGCATCACAGAATCCAAAATCGGTGTCATCTAAATTTCTTTCCCTCTGTCTGTCTGTCTCTCTCTCTGTCACTCTGTCTGTAACGCTCATGGGTCCTATTTTGTCCTCTTTTCACTGGATAACGACTTTACCTAAGGGTCTAAATTTTTTTCATGTCATAGACTAGAGTGGTGTGAAGGTTCATTACAACTTTAATTGACTTAGCGACCTTAGGGCTTTGCCCCATAGTATGTCAAAGTAGCCAAGTTGTGCTAAAATACCAATCTTTAATCTCTTTTCACACGACAAGGGCTTTAGTAAATGATATGAAAATTTTTATTATTGTTAAATGTTGCAATTAGAACTATTTAGCTGCTCTAAAGCATCGTTCGTCAAAAAGGCTCTGCCTTATAGTAAAAGAAATATTCAATGTTAATCTTATGGGAATATTTAATTCTACCTTTTTATCTATGCTGTTTAATCAGCTGGATTAGACAGTTTGTCATTTTCACCACAGATGGCAACACTTAAAATTTTAAATACAGACTCTTTCATATCTAACCCTTTAACTTTTCACTGGCCTAAATACAGTGAATAAAGTCAACTAATTCTTGGTTCTAAATATGAATATTAAAATAATTTATGGAAATTATTACAAAACGAGTTTTGACCCTTAAATCTCAAAATGTTTCTTATTATCATTACAAACTAATTTTAGTTCCCAATTTAGCTTTCATTGCACGTTCTGACAAAAAGAGGTTTATTTCATCAAACACAATATGTAGTTAATACCAATGAGGTTTATAAATTGCTCAATCTTTCAAGTAGTTCGGGTATAGATGGGGCAGTATTAATGTGTAAGAACTTAATGAGAAGGGTTCTTATGAAGAAGTGAGAAAGTCGCTCAAAAAACACTCATAGTACCACAGTAATTTTCATTCAAGGATCATGCTGATTGGTTGAATGGAATCAGATGGTTTAAGAACATATTTGCAGAAGTTTGTTATTGTTTTTTATTTTGTGTAAACAAACAAATATACTTATTTTGACATTTAGAAGGTAAAAAGAGCGCTTCCCGTGGCAATAAGGAAAAGTAATCCCACCATCAATGCTTAATTTTTCTCCGTTTTTCGACATAACTTTTTAACATGGGATGTCACAATTTATTCGGTTTTGTATACATTGGCAACACATGAGGTTTTAGGTAAAAAGGTAAAGTCTACTAAAGACAAAAAATTGAATTAAGTACACCTAATATCTACACTGCGGTGCGGTGCCTATACGTTACTGACAGATGTTGCGTTGTTTTACTTGGTTTGGGAATTAAACTTTTAACTAATTTTGAATTTAGATTTAATATTGTACATGTCTGTACATATCTTTCATGGGTAGAACAAGATGCAGGGGTGGAATACATTGGATTTGGCATATAGCTATCGTCACACCCAATCAAGGATTCAATATTAGATTTCATAAGAATCTATAATATTTTTTTACAAGTCTGAGTTTTCTTAGATCGTCTATGAGTTTATACTCATAGAACTATAAAGTAAATCACCATACAAATATAAATGTTTTATCAAACTGCAACAAAATCATTAGAAATAACTTCTAGACTAAATGAGAAATGGATTTAACAAGATTTTGACAAATGTACCTGGTAGCTATTAAGCATAAAACTTGATATTTAGATACGTTAGTATGAACCAACTGAAGGTTATATATTGAATTTGTGAAATCACTAATATCATTCGTTTAATAAACTGTACACACACCCCGTGCGAAGAACGGGTACACAGCTAGTACATATTAAAATGAAATGTAAAAAAATCAATGACTCCTGTCGTATACAACTTTTTGAAGACGGGATTGCGACAAAATTTCTGAGGACTTTGAGGTCTTTAAAATGGTTAAACGATGACTGAATTAAATAAAATATTATTTAAGACTCCCGCTAAGGGACCTCTTCAAGAGGAAGTCTTGAAACTTATTTGAACTTTTTATATAACGTATTATACATAATTATAAATGCAACTTTGAAAAATTCCGGAAACTTTTAAAATGGTGTTTACGGAAGTATCTGCATTCCTCAGGCAAAAATTTCCTGGGGTAGTTTTTTGACACAGAATATGATGGACAAATTTACTTATAAAAATATTGTAACCAGGCCATAATTTTTTTGTTTAATTTAAAATTATATAGTTTAATTTGTAAGTTGTACGCAACATATTATGTATACATATTTATTAAATTACTAAGTGTTAGGTAGCATTTGCTATATACTATTATTTCACTTTTTATGACATAAATACTTATCCAAAAGGGCGTACTAAGTATTATGATTGTTTACTATAAAATAAGATTAACTAAATGCCCTATGATGAATAAATATAAAAAATATGCTTCTTTTCTGAGTTGGTTTTATATTTATTCCTGTCATATAACATGAGAAATTCGTGGTCGATTCATAAAAAAATAGTGTTTTATTATTTTTTTGCATTAGATCATTTCTATTATATTCGACGACGTATTTGTAAATATATAATTAGAATTATCTGATATCATCGTTAAGAATATTTGTTATGAACTTTAATTCCTAAACAGTATAGATGCTATTGCATCGTTTGCTAGCTATGTCTATAGATAGACACACACACCTGCATTTGCAATGAACTCAGACACATTGAATCAACTAAACACACAACACGTTCAAACATTGCACTGTCATCTGCTTAGCATTCTAATTTAACTAACAACACTTGGTTATGCTGAAGTCCAAGGTCATGTTCAGAATTACTTATACAAAGCAGACTATTGACATAGAACTTTGGGAAAAAAATTTGAATAAATTTGTACAACACAATAGTATAGATTAATTATGTTAGTAATTAGATTATGTTAAGATCAATTAATTAGGATAATTTACAAATATTTTCTAAGCTGTAGGTACAGACTTAAAGATGTATTTTTAAAATAGGATGACTCCATTGATATTTAAAACTCACCTAGTTCTTGAAGTTTTCTATTTCATATTTAAAAAATATAAAGTTTAACCTTTTTTTAAGTAAAATAATCATTAAAATTTTATAACATTGACATTACACTTTAATTTAATGAAGTCTTTACACACATAGTTTTAACTACTAACTATATATAATGTAGTTATAATTAAGTTTTACAACTAAAAATAATGTATTCTACTATTCTGAGTAGGCCTACAAGGTGTGGTAGACTGTTCAAGAAATGAATGTACAGGAATTTGGTAAATACCTACACTTGGTTATAACGCAAGATTAATAGTATAAACATAATTTTATTTAAGAATTAAACTTTGTTTTGAATTATTAAGATTTAATTTTGTTAGTATTTAATTAATCAATGTAGTTAAATAGTTGATCTTGGTTTAACTTTGGATTTATGCTAGTCATAAGTATATTTGTGATACATGTATTTGAGTACCTGTTAGTAACTTTACGGATACACTCTTTTGGTATCAATTGTTATCCTGCCAAATCTGTGGGTTAACAGTGAAATATTTGAGGACGAGAGACAAACAACTAAGTCAGCTGTTATCCCACAATATTACTTTGTTATTTACAGTGCAGTGTTTCATTGGGGCTGTGAAACTGCATTGTATTTCTACACATTCTCTTGGCTTGGGTAAAAATAAAACACCCAACCCTATGATGTTTTATTAATGGGATATTATCAGAAACTGAAGTTAAAATAAAAACCTACCCACCAATTAAGATTTGCTTGTGTAACAACAATAAATTGTTAACAATAATTTTAATGATACTCTTCTCGAACCATCATCAATGTTGTGTTTGCCAGATTTTCACACCTATGAAAATGAAACTTTTTGAAGATTTGTTTCAACATCCAATAAAACATATTGTGTTACATTGTTACAACATGTAAAAAGAGGCAGATTTGATATGTTGCAAATTTAAAATTACGCATAGAAAAGTATGCAAGGGTAGTACTCCAAAGGCATTTAAATTAATGTTCTTTGTAGGTATTCTTTTTTAGTAAGTTTCGTTTTAGGAGTATAAGCTTTTTTAAATTAATGAACTAAACTATACAATAACTGGAATGCGTTTTTTGCTCGGAAAATATTATGAAAACGGCACGTGTTTTTTATCTTTAAAAAGGGCAATTCCGCAGTTTCAACGCACCTCATGTAGGAAAATTAAATTCTTCACCAGGAATTATTATAAGGTTTTTGGCAAAGCACTATAAAAGGTAAAAGATTACCGTACATTTTAACGGATTCACAAAAAATATTTTTTACATAACCTTTTTGTGTCATTAGTTAAAACGGACTATTCAATTGATTTTGACAAACATGGAAATACTCTCACAATATGCCTAGCCATGTCATTGTTGCTAAGCTCCCCTAACACCTTTTTTGTATAGGGTGTTAATAAACAGCCTGGAAATATTTTGCGCATTTCTTCCTTATATCAGGACGGTAAATAAACATTATACAAACAGGGATCTAAAATGCTTCAGTTATCTGGTAGCCGCCATTTTGTTTTTTAGTCATAATAATTGTATTTTTATCGTTCTGCACGAAATCACGCTGTTTTTGTTCTCTCAATTGTATTAAAACCGTTATTTTTGTCCTAGGATTGAAAAACAGCTCAGAATTTTGAAATTCAAACCTTATAATGAACATCGTTTGTAAATAACAGAAATATAAACACTGAATATCTTTTAATTTGTAAATATAATATCGAAAATACAACTTTATAGTTAATATTTTTAACGATTAAAAGTCTAAATTCCGCATTATGATAAAAAACTTAGTTTATAACTTTCAGCAAAAGTGTCTTTTTTAAGCTCGGCTGAACCTCGTTTTTAAAACATGATCGCGCACCAAAAAGGCCCACTTTTGGTTATATTAAGTTCATACTTAGTCTTAATATCCTTACTATAGTCAATACCTTCGGGTACTAGCCTGGTTGTACCTTTACCACAATAATGTCCATTTTTTCAGGAAAAAATAGATTTATTATAATGTAGGTTAAATGACAGGGCGAGGCAGTGAAATGGCACTAATTTAAAAATCGCCATTAGTCGATAGATAATACTTAGGAAAGAAGAATAGTTGTTTTACAATATTCTAAATTACATTGATGGAAATTAAAGATGCACCATATAACAATAGTTTTTAATGAGGTGTCAGTAAAGTGGTATCCTTGTTTTTGGTAATATAAAATAGCTCTCGAAGTTCTAGGTATCCTTCAGTAACTCATAGCTGAAAGCTAATAATTATAAGTCGCTAGCCAGCGACTCTTTATTCATCACATGGTTTTTGGGAAGATGCTGGATTTTTACTTTCTCCCCCTATACATAGTATATGGAGAAAGTATTGTTTTCGTCAAAATTTTCGAATTTGAGTTGTTGGTGGATTTATCCATTTTGGTTCCCCCTGAGTCCAAAAAAGTGGTTTTCGGAGTGATGTCTGTGTGTGTGTGTGTGTGTGTGTCTGGATGTATACAGAGCTAGAGAATGCCCCAATGGTCCGATTTTGATGAAATTTGGTATGTAGGTCCAAAACCACGATAATTCCAGGCGTTTTTTTCATTTTTTTGAATTTTTAATTTTTAAGGGTAGTTTACCCCAAAAAACCCTCAAAAAACGTGAAAAATCCAAATTTTTCAAAAACGGCTCTAACGATTTTGATTAAACTTTTGTGGTTTATTAAGAATAAAATGCTGAATAAAATGACACCACCCGCATTTCCGAGAAAATGCGCGTTCAAAAGTTATAGAGTAAAAAGTGTTTCAAAAATCAATTTTTTGGATTTTCAAAAAAGCTGTTATTTTAAATAAATTTTACTCATGACCATTAAATGAAGCTCAAAAAACTAAATAATCCAGTACTTTGAATTATTGCTCTATGTCAAGTGGTTGCGGAGAAAATTCAATTTTTGGTTTAGCGGTAAACGCAGTACGTTGTTAAAAGTCACAGACGCACGTAGGGTTAATCTCGTGCTGCTCAGCTGTTAGCTATCTGATTGAGCCATCAAGACATTAATGTTTTGAGGCTTTTAACACCTTTTTTATATTGTTGGGAGAAAGTATGTGTCAGTTAACTGATACCTTTTATTAACTGAGAGATAGATCTCGCTCGATGCATGTTCGTTAAATGATGACCGATGAAACGGACAATAAATATAACGAGGTGGCCCGTGCGCAAATTGCGCATTTTATGATTATGAAGGCTCATGAGTGAAACTCACATACAGCACGTGAATGTTGATTATGAAGTGACAGAGATCTATTTTGTTTACTATCTGGCTTTTAAAATTCATCTGAAGGTAATCAGCTGTTAAATTGCTATTCACATTAAATAACTTGCAATAAAAGTTGGTAAAATTTTTAAAGCGCCCTCTAGAAATAAATCAAAGGCGAAGGGGGCGAAACCCGAAACAATATAACCTTTTTAATTGCGATTCGTCACTGCGGTATATCCTAAGCTTTAAAATGACACCTCAATCTTAAAAATCGGTTCAGTAAGTATGGAGAAAAAGGAACGTAGCAGACGAAACCCTTATATAAATAAGAATAAAAATATAATAAAATATCCATGTTAGTTGTTATTTATTTATTTTTAATCCCACTTATAGTTTTTGAATAAAACAGCTAGCACATCAATTATATCAATCACCCTAGCCTATATAAATTAAGCCCTATTAACGGTTCCGTGGGGAATATGCTGTATATTGTTTTTCTCAGTGCAACTCACAAAATACATAATTAAATATACAGGTTGTATAGCTGTTCAACGTTTACAAACTTTTTCAGGTTATTCAGCAAGGAAAAATTAACAAAATAAGTTCATATAAACATGTCCTAAAATGCTTTGTTAAGCTGCTAGCCATAATTTTTTATGCTTAATACTGTTTGTTTACATAACGGGTATTTGTATTGAGTTCATATTTGACATGTATCTTTATCATGCCAATGTCATTTACAGGAATTCCCCCTTTTTGTCAAAATGTATAATAAAAATCGCGTACATTTTAAATGTTTAAACTCAAATATCTATAAAACGGTAAATGTTATCAACATTTTACATGAGACAAAAAGTTTACGAATGAAATTATGTAACTAAACAATGATACCACGGTTGTGAAGATGTGACCAAACTAACAGAGGTATCGTGATTTTTCTATAAAAATAATATAAATTTATATTAAGTGTAATGCAAAATCAATGTTTTCAGAAGAAAAATCGCAATAACTCTGTTATTTGTTGTCAGATCCTTTGTTTATATGAACTTTTTTTTGGCTTGCTGAATAACCTGGAAGTTTGTAAATTAATCTTTTTAAGATAAATCTTTTAATATATTAAAAATTATATCCGAGTCCGTCTGGCAGTTCTATTAGAGCGATTTTTTGTTTATATTCACATGCAGCTGTCGCAACGAACATAATCATACCTTTCGCCTAACTCAACTCATACTACTCAAAAGAAATTATTTACTATGTATTCCATATGTGAGTTGCATTTTGTAGACATGTTTTTATGAGTGTTTTTCATAGTTCCAAATGGTACATGGTTTGTTTTAATCTAATAACACTCAGTGAAATGTTCTCTATAATTAGTTATAATTGGATGAGTTTGAGGCGAACTACGAGCACACGACCAACATTAATTTGATTTGATCTTGAGAGGGTAGAGGGTTGAAGTAAACGTTTCTATGCAACATGTGTTTAATGAACACGTGCTGTTGAATGAACGCATGTTTAAACATTCTTAAAACTAACCAATATTTTGACTGCTCTTGTCATTGTTATAGTGGTCTCTTAGTAGTTCTTTACGACAGCATTACTCGCTACATAAAAGTGACGATGAAAATTAAGTTTTGATAAATTATTGTTAGTAACGTAATCTCCTAATTGAAATTCTTTAGTCTTATGTCAATGTCAATGTCAAGAACTTGTGATTGATAGTCCAGTGGCCTTGACGTCAATTGGGGGGGGGGGGGGGGGGTGATTGCATTAAATTGTTTAGAATGTTGGCCTGATGATTGAACTAATTTTTTCACTCTTTTGATGAACGCTCATTGGCAACATTTGATAAAAAATAATTAAAAAATTTAATTTAGTTTAAGTAGCCTAGTAAAACTTTTTACATGCATATATAGGCCTATAAGCCATTAAAACCTACTTTTCCGACATTCCTAGGATTTTTACCCCTTATATGGAATGGCATTCACAGGGAGTATGAAGGAAATCACAAATGTAAATCTTTAAAACTCGAACTCAAAAGGTCTAGTGTGGCCTATCGAAAGCTATTGTTTTTTTATTTTGTTTTTGACAATATGATTTAAATTTTGATCGCCTGCTAATTTTGAATCGATCACCCTTTTAAGGCCAGATTTGTGGCACTGTTATTTATTTCAAGAGACCTTTAATTTGATGTACATTTCGACCTATGCTTAAATCTAAGATTTTCTTCATGCTTCCAATGGGCCGTATCATTGGAGAGGTAATACCACCGTCGCAGCAGACCTGCGTACACAGCGAATTTCCAAATTAGTAGTATTAATTATGGCCAGATAAACCTGTAAACCAAAAATCATCACAAGCTCATAAATATGGAAATAAATGTTTATCTCCTTATGATAAATGTAGGGAAAGAGTATGCAGGTATGCTGCCATGATAAGCACAAAAACCAAGATTTTTTTTACCATAAATGGATGAATCTCAACCAAATGAAGCTGAATACCAAGTTTCATCCAAAAACATTGCTTAATAAGTGAAATATTAACACATTCTTATTCTCCATAAGATTAACATTGGAGCCTCAAAATACAACGTAGTCTTTAGACTTTGTAATATCTCGGTAACCAATGGAGATAGAACAAAGCTTCAAAATGCTAAATTGTGTGTTTTTTTAGCTAAATCCAATGGTCAAAATAAAAATTTGAAATTTTTAAAAATTACATATGAAAAATGCAAAAAACCCATTTTTGGGGTACAAAACCCCTCAAAACTACCCCTTCCGATAGGTCGATATGTCTGGTTTACGAACTCATCCGAATAAACGTAGGATTACACATCTCTACCAAATTTGGTGTCAATCGGACCATTTTTACGAGAGTTATCGTGCCTAGGGACACACACACACACACACACACACACACACACACACACACACACATATATATATATATATATATATATTTTAATGGCTATTATTTTTGGTCTCTGGACACCTAAAAACGAAAAAGTAACATGGTCCCGGGCTTAGGTCTTACCATGAGACCTACGGTAATAGCTTATTCCCTATGGGAAATTCTCTAAAATCTTAGAAATGTCTGAAAAAGTACATTTTAATGACTTATACTGTATACATGTAAAAAGTTCCATTTCTTAAACTTAATTAGTTAACAACTCATTGCCATTACGGGACTTTTTTACACACTGTACATGCTAAGTTAATATGTATGTATTGTTCGTATATGTATCAATGAAGGTAAACTAAATTACCTAACAGCGTTTTTGGCATTTAGAGACCTCAACATAAAAGTTTGTTAAGATCCCGGGAATATTTCGGACCACGAATGCTACCGTCATTACGATACATTCTTTGATTTAAAATCGCTAAAATCACGTTTTTCCTGAAAACGAAATCATTACTAAACTTAGAAATGACATAAATAAAAAATAAAATGTTTCTAACAATGATTTTTGTCTCAAATTGTAGGGAATTTCAGGCCGTACAAAAATGTTGGGCACATGTTGTTTGTGAAACCAGCCCTTCTCTGAAAAAATTGCAAAAAAAGTAAAAAAGTGCCGAATAATGAAGTTTGATTTTATTTTTATTTTGCCAATAATGTATTCATTGCCGGAGTGAAAAAAATTTTCACAGCCAACATCCAAAACAACTGAGTCAAACATCAGATATACGAGTTTCAATGCACCGTGAAAGTACTTAGTGACTGAACTATACAAATGAAGATTTTTGTTCTGTTTTATTTTATACCTTTGAAGACATCATAAAATAATTTTAGGATTACAATTTTTGAGACGTGAATAATACAATTTTAAAAATCAACTTTATCCAAGGCGTCAATCTTTTTAAGGAAAATCAGACTCAATAACTCTCAACACTGTCACAGTAAACACATGTCACACACTTCAACACAACACAATTGTCACACTTTTATGCTACTGTTCTTTAATGATGTTATTTTATCTTGAAAACCTTTTTCATCCAACTCCACCAAGTGCGATATGACTTCACACTTATCTCCTAAAGACAGACATAATGCGAGGGGCGCACAATAGACTGGTGTGCAAGTCTTGCACGCGTGTGGCCCACACGAGACGTGTGGCGCGGGCGCGGGCGCGGCGTTATCCTGGAGAATGGTTCTAACGGGCGATATCACACGGTTTATGGACCTCCCTGCCATCACACACTCTCGCCTTCACTCTGAGTGTAATAAAACCAAGGCAAGACTCTTTTCAAAAGCCCACGAGGAAAAAATCATGTTCTTAAAAAAAATTGTAATCTTTAGATTTTCAACATCTTTTATAGTCAGTTAGGTAGTAAAAACCAACGATGTAGAGAAAATTACATGAATGGCCCAAAACGTATCACATTAGAGCAAAAGATTAAGGGCCAAAATCTGCAATTTTCTAGACTTCAATCCCACTATTTGAGATAACAAATTTTTATTATGAATATCAGACTCTCTTATTTATTACTTCTCGCTTTAAATAATACTTTACTTCCCACTTATTAAGATATGCTGTTCACGGCTAAAACCATACCGGTACCGTGAAAAATAAAATAAAGCAAATTAATTTGGTTTAGAAATTATATTTTAAATTTCGAGTCAAGACAACATCTTGAAATGACTTCGTTATTTAGAAACAAGTGATTTAGACTTCGTGGTTCAGGGAGGTTTCCCATTACGACAGTTAAAACCAACGAAAGGGGCGTGGGCAGAAAAGCGTTATATATAATGGCCCTTGTGTGGTGTATCCCATAACGATATCATTGTGTCACTATGTCCCCGAAACGTCCAAATGTCGTTTTCTTGAAGTAGAGATTTTAATGTGTTGCAGTAAAAAATCCAATACGGTACTTATTAAGGAAATGAAATGAAAATAACGCTATTATAAAATTGGCAAATTTGTTAGCACAATACGTTATACAGTTTATTTCCACTTTGTAGTAGAAATAATTTGTAATGACATCCGTGTAACACTGATCAGTCTTCAACGAGATTTTGAAACTTCAATCATTAAAAAAGCTATATCCACTATTATTAAAATAAAATAGCACCTTGTAAATAAACCAGTAAAAGTCAACAACGTTTGTTTGACAAACCTCTAGTGTAAACGCTCCTTAATATTAGCTTTACATATTATAATTGGTATTAAAAGCAAGTCAAATACTCGAGAGCGGGCCCAAAAATGCGAAACTAGTTTTGACGTTATATGAAAATCCTTACTTCAATTAGTTCACGTTTGCTAACCATGTAATAAATTGAATTTGTGGTGAGCTTGTTTTGTTAGCATAAACTTAACTTCAATCCATTTAGGTGGTCAGATCAACAATTTATATGCTATATTTTCTGTCAAAGATACATAATTTATTGTTTTAGTCTTTTAGCGAATTTCCCATAGGGAATAAGCTATTACCGTAGGTCTCATGGTAAGACCTAAGCCCGGGACCATGTTACTTTTTCATTTTGAGGTGCCCAGAGACCAAAAATAATAGTCATTAAAATTTATATATATATATATATATATATGTATATATATATGTATATATATATATATATATATATATATATATATATATATATATATATATATATATATATATATGTGTCCCTAGACACGATAACTCTCGTAAAAATGGTCCGATCGACACCAAATTTGGTAGAGATGTGTAATCCTACGTTTATTCGGATGAGTTCGAAAACCAGACATATCGACCTACCGGAAGGGGTAGTTTTGGGGGGTTTTGTACCCCAAAAATGGGTTTTTTGCATTTTTCATATGTAAATTTTTAAAATTTAAAATTTTTATTTTGACCATTGGATTTAGCTCAAAAAAACACACAATTTAGTACTTTGAAGCTTTGCTCTATCTCCATTGGTTGCCGAGATATTACAAAGTCTAAAGACAGTACATTGTCTTTTGGGGCTCCAATGTTAATCTTATGGAGAATAAGGATGTGTTAATATTTCACTTATAAAGCAATAATTTTGGATGAAACTTGGTATTTAGCTTCATTTGGTTGAGATTCTTCCATTTAAGGTAAAAAATCTTGGTTTTTGTACTTATCATGGCAGCAAACCTGCATACTCTTTTCCCATGTTAATCATATGGAGAATAGGCAAACTCTTTTATTTATGGACAGATATTGATGAAACTTACTATATGGCTTTATATGGTCGAAATAAATTTTTTCTGTGCTAAAAACCTACTTTTAGTGTCCCCCATGGCAGCATACCTGCATAATCTTTCCCTATATTTATCTTAAGGAGAATAGACATTTATTTCTCTATTTATGAGCACGTGATGAAATTTTGTTTACAAGTTTAGCTGGTCAAAATTAATATTACTAATTTGGAAATTCGCTGAGTACGCAGGTCTGCTGCGACGGGGGGTATTTTGTTTGACAGGAACATGATTTACTCTGCTGCTTAATTAACAACTTTACCGTATATGATTACTATATGCCTGTAAAATAGGATAATTAATATAAAAGTAATATGAAATATAAGTATATTAAAAGTTTCAAGTATACACTGGCAGATTAAACCTGCAAATAGCTACTGCTATAATTTCACCAAGTAGTAATTGTTGCTGTTTACGCCTTAAAAGTAGAGATTTTAGCGAATTTCCCTATAGGGAATACGCTATTACGGTAGTAGTCACGGTATAAGACCTAAGCCCGGGACCATGATACTTTTTCGTTTTGAGGTCCCTAGAAGCCAAAAACACCGTTCGTTCAAATTGATATATATATGTATATCAATGGATGAAATTTGGTACAGGGGTGTAAGCCAGCATCTACTAGGTTGAGTTCGCAAACCAGAAAGATCGGACCATGGGAACAGGGTTTTATGGGGTTTCAAAAGGGTTAAAAATGGGTTTTTGGCTTTTTTTACTTTTATTTATAAAACTCAACAATTTAACTTAAACCATATGAAAGAGCTTAAAAAAACAAACACTCTAGTATTTTGATTTTTTTACCTAGCTTAAATGGTTATAGAGAAAATTCAAAAACTATGTTTTCCATGTTATTCTTATGGGAAATCAACAAAACCTTCTATCTTGCTTATTTATTGACAAATCTTGATAAAATTTCTTATATACATTCATTAGGAAGCGTTCAACTAATACTTGCTTAGAAAACCCATATGGCGGCAAACCTACGTACTCACCCCTATGGGGTTTATGGGGAAAATAAAAAGAACACCATAACCTTATAAAATTTGATATGTACAATCACTAGGTAGGGTTTAACTTATATTTACCAACTAAACCCACATGGCGGCAAACCTACATACTCTCATCCCCATGGACTTTATGGGGAAATAGAAAATATACCAAAATTCTATAGGAAATTCGCTGAGTACGCAGGTCTGCTGCGACGGGGGTATTTTTATTAGTTACGGTAGCAGTCACGGTAAGGTCTATGCCCGAGACCACGTTAGTTTTTCGAGGCCATTAACACCATACGTTCAAATTCATTATACATGTATCTGTATGTAGTATTTAGTACATATACTACATTTATTACATATGGATTACAAAGTATTTATATGTTCGTTAACGAGATGAATTTGGAAGAAATCCTCAGAGTTTGATTTATTTTTGCATGTATGGATGTAAGGTAGCATCTACTGGAATTAGTTGAAGAACCAGAATGATCGAACCATGAGAACGGTGTGTTATGGGGTTGCAAAGAAGTAAAATGTAACTTAAGTATTTTTGCCGGGTGTGATGTTCGCGTCCGCAGCATTAGATTAAAGCTGCACGTACTCCCTGGGTGGTGCTAAACGAACAACAATTTTTGGCAGCTAAACTATCACGCGAGTGATCTATCAGCTATGCCAGCTGCCAGACTAAATTCCGTCATCCCAGTTGAAGGACACAAACTTTTCTATCCATACCGACTGGACTTCCTCCTGGGACTCTCTCCAAGGTCGGAATCACTTTTTAATTGCTGACCCAACCATAGTAGTAAGTGGTATGGATCTTCCTCGGAAGCAATGGACTGTTCTTAACCGATTCCGCACTGGAGTGGGAAGATCTAATTATTGGAAATACAAATGGGGAATGACAGAAGACCAGTCATGCGGCTGTGGAGTGGAGTTCCAGACTATGACTCACATAGTCAATGAGTGTACTTTGGGTGTTTCCCCGAATAAGGGTTGATTGGGCTGCATTGTTCTAGTGAAGCTAGTCTGCAATGGCTTAGCGCCCTGAATTTAGCTTTATAAAGAGAAATACTAATTTTTTGTTTTAGTTTAGTTTTAAATGTTTTGACGCAGGTGCTATGCACCGCAGAGAAGTTTTATATTTTTTAGAAGTTGGTGGATGGCTATGAATGCCTTACGATAAATATAGTATTTTTGCCTTAATTTGTTTAATTGTCAATTTTAAAGAAAACAAAAAAAATTGTATTTGGAATAAATTATTTAGCTAACAGATTACGGATGGTTTAAAATTTATTTCCAATGTTATTTTTATAGGAAAGTTATAAAAAAAAACTATATAACTTATTTAATAACGTATAAAATTCTGTGTGTACCTTAAATAGGTAAGCAATAGTAAAAAACAATGGATAAACGCTATGTCCAACCAAGTGGCCAACAAGGTATTCAACCTCGTTGGCCATGTCTGTGTCTTAAATCAAGTGATCATCTGGCTTCTACAGCTGTCAAATTTGTAATGGATATGCTTGACCGGCAATTTGTAATTTTTAATAGTAGGACTGGTTCTGCACTATAATTGTTTCTTAAAATATAATCTATTAATAAGAGTGTATTTAATGGTCTAGAAAAAACCAACTAAACGGATTGTGAATGTTTTAGTGTTAATGGATTTATTATGACTCATCGGTAATAGGAGAAATATGTTATCCCTAGAAACAAATTCTTATAACGCAACAAAACGAAAATTAAACCTTATTTAGACTAAACTTATGACGTTATTTTGTCGATTTGCTTCTTCAGGTGATCCAAATCATACACTGAAATTTGACACAACTGCTGATTTCAAAAGCAGTTCTAGTATAGGCCTACACTGCAGATAACTTGAATTAAATAATCATTGATACATGACAAGAAAGCAAATACATTAATATTGCAATTATTTTGACAGCAGTAACAGTATTTGAATAAATATGATGAATTAATAAAACTTTGGTTATTATATAAAGAGAGTTTACTTATTATAGATTATTGTATTAGCTATATTTAAACTTACGATTTATAGATACATTTGTGTATACATATGTTTGGTATCAACTAACTGATGAAATTTTTGTAAAAAAATTAATACACAAAAACATAATATTTTGATTGTAAAATGTTCATTATTATAGGTAAATCAATTAATTTTTGTTTTAACTAGGTTATTTAAATTCTAAAAATGGTCATGTAGGTGTATATGTTTCTATATGTTTAAAAATTACTTTACTGTTTTCACTCAAATGCATTCACTAAGAAGGAAAAGATAAAAAGATAATGAACTACGAAGAATTGAGAAATAAAAGACACAAGAAGAAATACTAATAATCAGGAAAGAAGATGAAAATAAAGTGCAAACAAGAGACCGAGAAAACCAATCACAATTTGAATAGTGATTTAGTGACCGTAGAAGAACCTAATAGGCTACCAATTTTTAAAGACAATTGGAATTAAATAGTGTACAAAAATCCGTTTTCGTTATATTTTTAAGTTCCCGTACGTTGTAAAACCATAATACATAATCAACCAGATTAAACTATTATTCTGTTATAACTGTGCAGTTTGCTACAGAAATTGGAAAATGGAAGTTTTATTTTATTTTTGACGACCAGTTATATTTTAAAACGAGCAATACAAATAATCAGAATACAAATATAATTTAATGAAATATTCTATATTTTTCAAGGAGGTTTATTAATTATATTATCACAAAATAGTTTGTTGAGTAAACAAAATGATGTAATGGAAATTCATCATTACTCATGTCTGTTACCTCGGGGTTTTATTTTTCATATTTAATTTCTACTTGTGGGATAACAAATGTTGAAGTACTGTAGCTGCAAGTACCGAAGTACAAAAGATCTGTATTATTCATTACACTTGACTTATTGACAAAGAAGGCTGTCAAATAGTAAACAAAATCAATATAATAATTATATTGCATAATAATAATTGCATGGTGTATGATAATGATAAGGATATGTTTTCATAATTTTTATAATCATGACCTTAAAAAGTTAAATAAAATTCCTCTTTGTTAAATGTACGTAGTCCAGAAGCGCCTACCCAGTTCATCTGCTATTTATTCCTCATTCTTCTTTATGCTATTCATTCCTCTATCCATTATTTAAACTGTATTGAGTTTGTTGTCATTATTCTTAATAAAGTTATATTTCACAGAGATACATAAATTTAATTTTTAATTCCAAAATATCGCCAACAATAATTAACATGGAAGTGCTATAGAACACGGGAAACAGAACCAAAAAGGAGGATCAACCAAAGGTTTAGCCAATCTTGCTGGAAACTTTTGTTTCGGTTCATTCCATAAACTGACCGTTCTATGAGGGACAGGTCACCGCCGCGCCGTCACCAAGTCAAAGTGTTATTGGAACTCAGGTTTTTTTTTTGTAGCGAACTGTGTCAACATTACCTACTTTTACCATTTTTACATCTGCTTGTCATTGTATGAATTCCAAAGTGACAATAACCACCCTAGTCTCTCTTTCCCAGTAGAAAGTGACAAGTCTGAGGAAATTTCACATTTGGGAGATGACACATTTCACCACGGTTAGTCTGTTTCTTATCAATTAACAATATGTATTGCACTTTTTGTATACTTTAGTTTAGGCTGCCAATAACTTTGTTCCAACACTGCTCGATACATTTACATTTTGAATTTAACCAGTCACACCGGTCATCATCAGACCCAATAAGATCGGAAGTTTTTCCAGAATGTTGTGTTCCGGGCCCGCGTGACGCCCGGATGATGACCGGTGTGACTGGTCCAACTTGATCGCAGTTGTAATACTTTTTATACATATGTACAGTCTCTTATGTAATATACAATTCAACATATATCAGAAAGTGGTGGAAGACGTTCTTTTTTATTTCAATCAATGTAAATATTGAACGTTAGCAAAATGTTTTAAAATATTGCTGAATTTTCTTGAAGTAGGCCTAGAGCAATGGAAAACCTTCATGTTTGGCTTCTCGTAAAACAAGTTTTACGGTTGTGATTAAATAACTAAATATTCATGTGACAGAAATATAGATATAGATTACTTTATTGCTTTGGGCATAGAATATTTTGATTTTTTAATTTTTTTTTGATTTTTTAAAACAAGCAACAATTTAAGTAATGAAACTTGGAAAGCAGACACCTGGCTGACCACTTGAACAGCGATAGGATTAAAATTCTTTGCAAACTAATTTAATTTGCAAAGGAGAGATCTAAGAATCAATAAATAAATGTGGAATGGTTTTGTATCCGTTTCACAACAAGAGGTGTAGGGAATAAGAAGAAATAGAGAGATAGAAGCACAGTCTAATCTGTAAATTAAATGTGTTTGATTTTGTCGCAACTTCTCTTTGTCTTTTCTATTGGCGAAATAGCTTAACTGCAACTATTAAACTATGATAAAAGTACCTAACTTTTTTTGACATAGCACAGGTAGTCTCCATATCTATGAAAACTTTTTTTTAAGTAATAATTTAATTTGAGAACCTGTACAACCACAATTTATTTGAGACGAGCTTTATTTGAGAGAACTTCTTGGTATTCCTCTCTCGGTTCAGCCTGCAAGTGTTCACCGGTTATCACAATGGTGGCATTTCCATACGGCTGTGGACTGAATGTCTCGCAATTAGGGTTATCGCAGGTACACAATGCGCCCGGACCCCGACTGGCACCGAGTCAGAACAGAACGTCACCACGACCTGCAAGGGAGGGGCGACTTGGCCGCAGCGGTGACAGCGGAATTGCCAAACTAGATTTATGTCATTGTACCAGTAACTATACCTACTGTGGTAAACTGAAAATAAGATAAGTGGATTCACAATGACATTGGTTTATTTTTTTTATTTTTATTTTTAACATTAATAAGAAGCAATATATTTCTAAGTAACTTCTTATAGCATTATACGTGTTTGTCCTGTTACTCTGGTTGACATAATAAAACTTCTTCCAACACTAAACATATTAAATTAAAAACACATACCTGAGTGTAAGTTTAAATATATCAAGTAACGTTTTGGAAGATGTTTTATTATTTAAACCTGATATTCAGGTTGAAATAATAAAACGTCTTCCAACACTATTCGGTATATTTACACTTATACTGTATATGTTTACAGACGGTAAATATATATAAAAGATCTTATAGTGGCATATATATATTTACCGTCTGTAAACATATACAGTATAAGTGTAAATATATCGAATAGTGTTGGAAGACGTTTTATTATTTCAACCTGAATATAATTACCAGCACGTATAATGCTAATCAAGAAATTATTTATTTAAACCTGAATTTACCAATCAGGTATTTATGGTAATGGAATAAAACGTATTGCTAATGCGACACTTATTTTTGTAAGCTAGAAAACTCTGTTAAATTTAACATAACATCACTTTTTGAACATTTACGATATGAACAAATTTTTATAACGTATTCAACTTAAATTTTAACTTAATTAATTTTTAATATTAAATTTATTTATGTTATTTCATATCAACTAGAAAATAATTAAATGTTGAATTCAAATTGTCGTATAAAAATTTAATTTAATAGTATAAATAACCAAAACTTTGAAATCATAAAAATATTGTGAAAATATGAAAATAAATATAAAAAATACTTCAGAATCATAATTGGACAAGTGTAAAATTTCCCTCTTCGAGTGACAAAGTGACTGTGTGCTACTAAAGCGGAAATTAAAATTATGGTTGAGGGGTTTAAGGCTTTTAAACTCCTACATTATCTCATTTAAAGAATTTATTTGGCCCTGTTTATTTACCGCTGTAGGCCTAATGCTTTTCACTGAGTTCATTAAGAGCTTAAAAATGATTTCAAACATTATATGTAGGTGAAATTAAGTTTAAGATGGTTGTTTTTTAGGTTTACTCATATATAATTTATTTTGTAATAAAAATAAGTAGAAACATATTCTAAAACAATTATACCAGCCGTCACGAGAGAAGTCCGTTGAGCTGTAACCAATAGGAATTAAGCGTGGTGTTGCCACATTGAACGCCGGCTACCAATATAAACGTAAATCATTGAAGCGATCACCTGATTATAAAACTGTCTCTAATGTGTACATCCCGTGTTTTAAACATGTAGCCTATTGTACGTTGAAAACAAGAAAGGTTCGTAGTTCATTGTTTATGTTTGGACATCATCATGCATTTACTAAACTACAAATTGAAAACCGATAGTGAAGGCGAATAGCTTGTCATCATTTATCTTTTCTTTCATGTCTTGAGTTATCTTGAAAAGCTATGTGGGTACTGTCCTCTGTCGTAATAAGACAACTTTTTACAGTAGCGGCTAGTGGCCCGTGCGTTTGCAGGGGGCGCCAAATGCGCGAAACGCCGCTCCCGGTGGCTGGACCGGGAAGCGAAAGTCAAAGGATGGCTGCTACTTGAAAAACCAAATGAAAAAGAAAACAGCAGTTTGATAGTTAAAAGGATTATTTTTCAACAAATTATTTATCTTGATGAGGCAAGAGTGCAGATCAAGTGTTTTGTCTAATTTTGAAACTCTCGTTATAACTTGAACTCTCGTTTAGATACCGAAAGACCTTCCCCCCCTTAAAATACTTGAGCTCCCTCCTAGATGGCCGGTGCCTTCATTTGGATGTAGGTACCCCCTTTAGATAAAAATGTGCCAAGAAGTTCCTTCACTACTTCTGTTAGAGTTACGTGCTCGTTGGGGCGGTTCGGTACGGGCGGGCGGAAGGGCACGGCACTGGCGGATATCCTTCTTTACATCGTCCTGAACATTCGCACGCTCCATCAAAAGAGGTTATCAAAGGAGAGTTAGCTAAGTAACATCATGTAGACAAAAAAATTATGGTTAAAAGTTAACCAAGAGAAAGAATAAGATAAAAATTTTTTTCAATAGATTTTTTTCAAGAGAAAGAATAAGATAAAAACAATACTTCCATCATGTTTGTAGGCCTATTATTCCGAGAGGGTTCAAATACTCTAAATGTCTCATAATGTTCAACTTGTTGTATTATCCATTAAAACTATCAACTTAAATATACCCATCTTTGTAAAGTCGTTTGTAAGTAAGAACAACAATCCCGTATCGCCGACCGGAGGGTACGCGCACTGCAGGTGGCCGTATAGTCGGCACGGCAGCTTGAAAACTTCCTAAAATTCGCTCGCCCAACCTTTTGCAAGGCAGCGGAAGGTGCAGATCGTCAGGGAGTTTTTGTGCAGTACCGTACTGCCCTAGTGCACTCCCATAAAATTCAATACTACTGACTTTTGAAATTTGCCGTAACGCTTGTTTGTAAAACTGTTTGTGCCGTGCCGGGCCATTGTTCATGTGACGCCTATTTCTTTACGGATGTGAACGCCCTCTTCATGGAAAACTTGCTGAAATAAAGGCCCCCATATTAATAAAAGGCTGTCAAAAAATAAATATGCCCTTATTCCTTTTAAGAAACCCCTTGGTTTCATTTTCATTTAACCCTTAAATCAGGATACGAAATCAAATGTCTGTGTTAAACTAACATTTTTTAAGCGTTTACAATTGATCGTGTTGTCAGCTTTTACCTTCTTAAAAAAAATTGTAATTTTGTTAGAAATTGTTCAAAACCACAGACTTAACAACACTTATGGAATCATATAGCATATTTTAAGCTTGAAATTAATTTTTCTGTCTGCAGACGTACGCACAGGTTTTGAAAGTACGGAGAGGCGTTTTGCAATTTCACGAGTGCTAGGCTGTGAGGCATCGTGTTTTTCACTTGATTTACCAGTGGAGAGTTTCCTGAGCAGAGACCAAGCTTTCCGACTACTTTTGGTGAAGTTCAGGTTCTCAACAGTTTTCACCCACTTCTCTCTCCTGGAGTTGTCGAGAGAGTTAAGGAGTTGGTCAGCTACATCTCTGTCAGCAGTGTCTGTAAACTCACTGTAAAGATCTTCGCACTCTCTGCTCCATCCTGGTATGTATTCTTTTCTAAAACCTCTTGGGATTGTCGCCTTAGCGGAAGACAGGACAAGGCGAGTGAACCGATCATAGTTTTTTATTTTAGAGGGGATGAACCTGATGCCGCTATCAAGCCTTAATTTCAAGCTTAATGAGATAAAGGAGAGTCGGCAAGCACCCTTGGAAGTCTCTAGACCCTTCACTTACGACGAGCTGGAAGTGGCGATTGATGCGATGCCAATTGGCAAAGCAGCAGGTTTGTATGACATTTTCCCGGAGTTTATAAAACACTCGGGTAACAAGGCTAGAAAGTGGCTTCTGGAAGTTTTTAACACCACTCTGAAAACCGGCGACATGCCTGGTATATTTAGAAAATCCAAGATCATAGCTATCCCGAAGCCCGGAAAGGATCCAAAACTGCCTGAAAGTTATCGGCCTATAGCTTTTTTAAGTGTTTGTTATAAGCTGCTAGAGAGGTTGATTTATAACAGAATCCTCCCTATTCTCAATGCCAGCATCCCTGTCGAACAAGCTGGATTTAGGCCTGGTCGCAACTGCTGTGACCAGGTTTTAGCTCTGACTTCTTTCATTGAGGATGGGTTTGAGTGAAGACTGAAAACCTCTGTGGCTTTTTTAGATCTGACTGCAGCATATGACACTGTCTGGAGAAAAGGCCTCCTAGTTAAATTTTACGACCTGATTCCTTGCCCTTTCTTGTTGCGTCTCCTCAACTCAATGCTCTCCAATAGGATGATAAAAGTATATCTGGGACGCAGAGAAAGTACGTTTAGGCAACTAAAGGATGGCCTGCCACAAGGGTCAGTGCTCGCCCCACTGCTCTTTAATGTGTATACTGCCGACATTCCTGTAACTCGGTCCTTAAAGTTTATATATGCAGATGATATTGCATTGGCATATCAACACCAGCATTTTCGACAAGCTGAGGAAACACTAACAAATGACCTCACGACCCTCGGTGAATATTTTGAAGCCTGGAAGCTAAATCCAAACCCAACAAAAACTGAGGTTGCTTGCTTCCACTTGAATAATAGACTGGCCAACCAAAAGCTTAAAATCGTATTCAACGGTGTTGAGTTGAAACATAATGACCACCCACAGTATCTGGGAGTCACTTTAGATCGGTCTCTCACGTTTAAAAGCCACTTACAAAAAACGGCAACTAAGGTGAGAACCAGGACTAACATTGTCCATCACCTTGCTGGCTCCACATGGGGAGCTAACACACAAGTTCTGCGAACAGCTGCTCTATCATTGGTATATTCAACTGCTGAGTACTGTGCTCCCGTGTGGTTAAATAGTGTGCACGTTAGAGAGATCGACGTCCAGCTAAACAGGACCATGAGAGCCATTAGTGGTACACTCATGGCAACTCCTGTACCCTGGCTCCCGGTGCTGTGTAATATCGCTCCTCCTGAAATAAGACGAAGGGATGCACTCATTAGGGAATACACAAAGATCTTATCTGCTCCACAGCTGCCCATCCATGATTACCTACCCCAGAATGCGGGCCGATTGAGGTCCCGAAAACCACCTCTACGAACAGCCTCCAAGTTGATGGATTCGAACTTCACCATCCATACAAACTGGACTTCCTCCTGGGACACTTTTCAAGGTCGGAACCACTTCTTGATAGATGACCCGACCGTGGCGGTAGGTGGTATGAATCTTCCTCGGAAGCAGTGGACTATACTCAATCGTTTCCGCACTGGAGTGGGAAGATGTAATTATTGGAAGCACAAATGGGGAATGACACAAGACCAGTCATGCGACTGCGGAGCGGAGTATCAAACTATGGAACACATAGTCGAAGAGTGCCCACTGAGTTCCTTCCCCGAAGGATTGGCCGGTCTGCATAGCTCAAGTGAAGCTGGGCTGCAATGGCTTAGCGCCCTGGATTTAGCTCTATAAAGAGAGATCTAATTTTTATTTTATTTTAGTGTTTTTTTTATTTTAGTGATTTTTACTTATACTGACTCAGGTGCTCTGCACCGCAGAATTTATTTTATTATTCTTAAACCATGGTGGCTGGCTGAATGAGCCATACGATATAAAAATAGCATATTTTGCCTCAGGATCTAAAATTAATTTTTTGAGAAAATAACGTATCACAATTAGGCCTATAGTTCTTTTTTTTAGTTGAAAACGAAATAATTAGTATTTTTTTATTCTGCCCTTAAACAATGCAAACAGTCAAATAATACAATAGACCTTATCATATAGGCTAGCTTTATGGTTGCCTACAGTAGGCCTATTTTACTTGGACAGTATACCCTATAGTTTTATGATTTGAATGATCTTATTTCTACCGTAATTCATACCAACTAAAACTTCACCCAAATTTCTAGAAAGATAACAAATGAACAAATAACAAGTGGTAGAAGTAGTGGGGTTTGGTTACTTTCAAAACGGAAGTCGTGCCATTTGCCAGCAGCTGCCACGCCAGCTGCCATCGGCCAGATGGCAAATCAGATGCTGTCGCCATATGCCATGCCATATAGCTTCCGGTGGGGATAGGCTATATCAAATGACGGGGTGGAGAAGGGGTGAGCAGATGGTGTTAATGTTTGAAGTAGGAGTTAGTTTATAAAGGAGAGGGGATAATTAATTCAAGGCCATATGGAGGGGGTTTTAAAAAAGACTGAACTATTAAGAGTTCAGTTTATTGGCGATTATCATACAGGTCAGTCAAAACCGACAAGGGACCGAAGAATAGCTTCTACATCATTTATTGCTGTAGAAGATACATCTGGAACTTGTACAGGGTTCTGAGGAGTTGGCGAAGTTGAAATTCTAGGAGGATCTTCTCTTGGATGAGTTGTTGATGATATTTCTTGAACTTGAATATTTTCTTGGTTGGTCTCCATTGTTATTGTAGTGTAAATTAGAGTGGAGATGTTGTTAGCTCAACAGCATAGAAGATAATGAAGTAGGAATTATTGTCGAGGCCCTTATATAGGGAATAGTGGGGGTAAAATAAAAAAAAACTTGCTGAACACAGTCGATAGGTGTAACAAGTTGAAAGTTATTGAAGTGTAACATAGAACGTAAAATGTCGTAAATAACACTATCATCAACATTAACCTGCGAAGTTGTCGAAGAGTATAATGGGTTAAAACTGTACTTCTTCCTAACTCCATTTAAATTAGTTTTACACTTTGAAATTGAAGGTTTAGAAGTACTTCTTAGTATGTGTTGTGTTCGCAAAAGCTTTAATTTTAAACGTTGTGCATTCATCATAACCGATGTGTTACATTCAGAAGTTAAAAGAAGACTGAGATATAAAATGAAGTGTAAAAGAAATTGAAATAAAATGCTGGAGTAGTAATTTTGTAGGTTAGAATCAACCTACAATATGAATGCTAAAAGTAACAAAGTGTATTCCATGGATAATTCTAACCTCAAACCTAGTTAACGAAGTAGTCATAATGTAAAACTAATGAGAGATGATGACTGAGCGGATGCAAGGCAATGAATGTTCGTGGCGCGATAAACTACCCACTTTTATAGAGGCAATAACTCCAGCCAGATGGCGGCAGATGGCGAGCAAATGACTGGTTGACCGACTTTCACCTGAGTAGTAAGAGAAGTAGGGTTCTGTGTCCATCCCTACTCCTTCAGGTCAATGACCGACCGGAAAGGTCAATGACCCCCCCCCCCCCGCCCACGCCGAAAAAATGGAGCACCCCCCTTTTCCCCTTCCCCCACTCCTTCCTCCACTCCTCCGGGTCAATGGCCGGTCACCACCGGTTGCTGACTCTATGTGGTGAAACCAGACTAAACATGGCAGCTGCCATGGATAATTCTAACCTCAAACCTGCTGCGCATGCAACGAGTTCTCCGGATCGGAATCAGTCTATGCTATGCGCATGCGCCTAGTCCTGTATTACTCACTTTAGCGCTACTGCACATGGATAATTCTAACCTCAAACCTTGGTTTTGTGTTGTTGCGCATGCGCCGCTCCCCACTCCTTTACCTTTCTTTTACACTGCTGCGAATTGGACTGGATTGAACACTGTACTGGAGTGAAACAACTTCCCCCACTACTTGAAAACCCGAGGAGCGATAGGAGCTTGATCTTTGCGTCAGTCGCCAACAAATTTTCATAGCGAAAGGTTGTTGGTGATTCAGCAAGAGGTTTCAAATATATAGTAGGCCTATATATATTTGAACTTCTTCTACTACGTTGCGTTTTTTAATGCAATGTGGTATGTGTGTGTGTGTGTGTTTAGTTTTAAGTTGTATTTAATTTAAGAAATTATTTGCGCATTGCGATGTTAGTTATAAGGTGGGTTTAGCATTAAGGTGTATTAATTTTAAGAGGTGTTTAGCATTAAGGTGTATTAATTTTAAGAATAATGATGGTATTTGGTTGTGTTGAATTATTTGGTTTTTTAATAATGATGTGTTGTTAGTTTTAAGTGTTGGTACTACTAATTAATGTTGTTTTGCCTTACAGCTAGATGTTAGGGGGTAGATTAATTGTAAATTCAGAAGTTCGGTTGAACTTCACTTAGAAGGGGTGGGACATCCGCAAATTGTAGGTAAGCGGACTAGGTTTTTGCATTTTGTTTAGGAATATAATGGGTGGGATTAGCTTGGGTGGGTGTTAGAGTTGCGTTTCCGCATTAGCTGTTCCAGTTTCCCTTTAAATTAATGGTTACGGTAGACCCGGACAGGACCGTTACGGTAGACGCGGACGGTCCAGGGACCTCCCTAGCAGAACGTAACTAGTGGGTTGGGAGTGGGAACCGCTAGGCAAACAGGGTGGTGGGAACAGTATTACTGTTCCCATCACCTTGGTTTTTTATAAGTCTTGAGTGACCTTGACCTACTTTTGGAAAGGTCAATGACCCCCCCCCCGAAAAAATGGAGCCCCCCCCGAAAAAATGGAGCCCCCCCCTTCCTCCACCACTCCTTCCCCCACCAGTCCTTCCCCCACCTCCCGGGCCAATGACCGGTCATGGCCGGCTGCTAACCCCTCTCATTTGCATACCGTTATAAAAGACGTGTCGGCCGCGGCTAGTGTTTCATTCTGATTCCAGACCTTACGCTGTGAACTTGGAGTTATAACGATGTCTTCTGTGCCGACTACTACTTCTACTACTTCTACTACTTCTACTAGTTCAACTTCAACTTCGACTTCTACGGCTGTTACTGCATCAAACAAAACTCTTCGCTTGAAAAACTCTCCAGATTGGTATAAGAAGCAGCTTTCATCTCAACCTTCAACTTCTGGAGCTATTCTTCCGCCAACCAACTCTTCTACACTTCGTAGTATTTTTTCACCGCCTTTGCCTTCGACTTCGCTCTCAAACGACTCTGCACCGCTATCATCTATCATGCCGCCACCGAAGAAGCCAGCTCCCCATCCTAAGACTCCTTCATTTGAAACTATTCTTCATCACCTTAGTACACCCATCATCCCACTATCACCATTGCCTCCTACCCCACCACTTACTTTACCTGAAGACCATACTTATTATAAAACTGCTCCTAAACCTGCCCCTAAACCCGCCCCTAAACCCACTCCTAAACCTGCTCCTTCAGAGCAATTTCGATCATTACAAGAAGAGCGTCGTAGGGCATTTAGCCGTCCCACTACTTGCCCTGAAATGCTTACTAGGGGAATTAAGAAAGGATCAGCTTGTGGGAGGAAATGTGTTAAAAAATAAAGTTTTTGCCGTGTACATGTCGTGAAACATATTTCTGGACCACAACTGACAGAAATCCCCACCGTTGAAGACGATCCTAAAATAATATCCGTCAGAGGAGAGAGGCTTAAGAAAGGTTTGAAATATTTTTTTCTAAGTGTTGTTGACCACCAACACATTTTGGCAAAATGTAACGGCTTAAAATATAAAATTAGAGTTTGTGAGAATTTGTGTAAAGAGAAGAGATTTAACAATTTAGATTCTCAAGACTTTCTCCTCAGGGATAAAAACGATCGTATTACAAGGTGGGGGCGTAAACAGTAAATTCACTTAGTTTTTTCCAAATTGTTGCTTAAAAAAATAATGGGGGAGAAACACAATGCGTTATAGTGTTGTGTTTCTCCCCCATTATTTTTTAACACTCTAAGTCTCGTGACCTACTTTCATGTGAGTAGTAGGTAAAGGAGGGTTCTGTGTCTGTCCCCACTCCTTCGGGTCAATGACCGGACAGGAAAGGTCAATGACCCCCCGAAAAATGGAGCCCCCCCTCCTTCTCCCACCACTCCTTCCCCTACCACTCCTTCCCTACTCCTCTGGGTGAATGGCCGGTCATGACCGGTTGTCTACCTACATCTAACTGTTACACTCGCTACTCCAGAGTCTTCATTCTACTCCTAGAGGCCACCGCTTCAACAACGTCGCTATGACTTCTCTATTTGAATTATGCTTGCAAGAGATAATTGCAAATAGAGACTTGTTGGACTTTGCATTAAATAATGCAAACTTTCCACCAACATTGAGAGAAGTGGTGTATTCCTTTTATAAAGAAAACTTTGGATACATTCACTATTTTTGGTGGAAATTCCATGATTGAACAAAAATGTGTAGCGAATGCGTTTTGGCTGCAACAGGAGATCAATTTGCAATCTTTTTAGATGAAGGTGGATCCTACGATGGAATGTGTTACTTTGCATACAAGTTCTACCTTCCAAAGGAAAAATGCGATATTTGCGCATGTTTCCTATACAAGTGGGTAAACACCGAAGTCCCTGTGTGAGTTTAGCTCCATAGGGACAAACGGCCCTTTTCAGGGCCACCTAAGACTTGAATTTAGGCATGTAAGCTACTTAGCTTACATGCGACTTAGCAGAAATAAGTTCTGCTACGCGGCTAGTTTGATCCGTGTAGTAGTAAGTAAAGGAGGGTTCTGTGTCCGTCCCCACTCCTTAGGGTCAATGACCGGACCCGCAAGGTCAATGACCCCCCCCCAAATGGAGCCCCCCCCCAAAAAGGAGCCCCCCCTCTTCCCCCACTCCTTTCCCCACTCCTTTCCCCACCTCCTGAGCCAATGACCGGTCATGACCGGCTGCTAACCCCTCTCATTTGCATACCGTTATAAAAGCCGAGCCGGCTACGGCTAGTGTTTTATTCTGATTTCTTCCACCGCTCTTGTTGCTTCGTTTCTGCCAGTCTTAATATCTTTATTTTTAAAATGCTTCCTAACCTTAATGAAAACTTTAATCCTTCTGAAAATGCTGATGTTTTTCAACCACCTGAAGATGATGTAGTAGATGATTTCCAACAACATGAAGGAGATGTGATAGAAGATATGGATAGTAGCAGTGAAGATGAAATTGAAGATGACAGTGAAGATGACAGTGAAGATGAAATTGAAATTAATGAACAATTTAAAGTATTTTTTATAGAACCACAATTTCCTTTTGATTTAATTGAAAGATTTATTTTTGAAGCACACAGATACTTAAATTTAGGATTTAATATTATTATTGGTTCACCTATTGTGTACAATAACAGTAACTTCTTCCTTGTAACACCAAATCATAGAGAACAAATTTTGACTTGGCAGGATGATGTAATGAGATCATATGAACTTAACATTGGTGTTGGTTACTTTGTTGCAAGAGTGGCTTAATAACCACATTACCCTTCCCCCACCTCCACCCTATCCCTTCCAAATCCTTATTCCTTCCCCCTCCCCATATTTAAAATTTATAAAAGGCGGGCTATGAACCTCCAGGTTTCTAGTCTGTACTCGCTCTTTGCGCCGTCAAGTACATCTCTTGTAGTTTTTTCTCCTCCATTTAAAATATTATTTGTTTGAAAAAATGCCTCCTAATGTGAATTACCATTTTAATTCTTCCGAAATTTCCGATGTTTTCCTACAACCTGAAGACATTTTAAATAATGATAGTGAGAGTGAAGACGATGATGATTATAGTGTTGAACTCAGTGAAGAACGTAAAGTTATAGCAATTGATCCACAATTTCCATTTGATACAATAGAAAAGTTTATGGTTGAAGCTAATAAATGGTTAAATTTAGGATGTTATATACGAATTGACTCTTTTATATTGTATGGTGATAGTCATTCTTTCCTTGTCACACCAAAGGACAGAGACCGCATGTTGCAGTGGGCACATCTATGATGGAGTGCTATGAACAAGGTGTGGACACTGGTGGCTATTTTCTTGCACAAGTAGTGTAATAACAAAATTACCTTTCCCCCACCCTACACCCTATCCCTTCCCAATCCTTATTCCTTCCCCCTCCCCATTTTTAAAATTGATAAAAAGGCGGGCTATGAACCTCCAAGTTTCTAGTCTGTACCCACACCTTGCGGCATCAAGATGCTTACCAGATTTGATGGTTTCATAGCCAATGATATTAATATATGGAGTTTGATAACAAACTTACGTATAAAAATTGAAGAAAAAATTATGGCAAACAATGAGCTAGGAGTTATCGTTTTTGTTTCATTACTAGAACACTTTGAAATTTTGTATAGCATAAAAGTAACAATTAACAATATTAATGAACTATTTACTTGGACAATATTTATTCGCAATAAAGTTGAAGAGCAGAAAATTATAGTAGATGTGACAGCAATGAAATATAACCTAGATAGAGAAGAATAGATACAAACCCCCTCCCATTCCTTTGTTTTGCAAAAATAGTGGGGGTAGGAGTATATATAAGACTAAGTAAGCGATACATAGTTTGTTATTTGAAGTAAACGAAGTAGTAAATAAACATGTTGTCTAAAGATACTCCATTTATTAATTATTTTGAAGTTAAAGATGTTTTTGAAAGCACAAATGAAATACAGGAAGAAAACATAGAGGAAAATTATAATGAAACTAATAACGATTCTACGATGGAAGAGGAAGAAATGGTACAGATTGAACAAGAACTATTTGAAGAAATGATAAACGATAGTGATGAAGACATAATTAAGGAAGCTATTGAAATATTTATATTGGATTCATCGTTGGAATTACCCATATCACCTTTACTGTCTTCTGAATCTGAATCTGAATTGGTCTAAGGTACCCCCACCATTTTGAAGAAGTAGTGGGGGGAAAATATCCCCACCACAAGTTAAAAGTTGGTGGGGGAATGTTTATAAATGTGTTAAATATTTGTGCATGAGATCAGTCTTAGGGAGACTAGTGACTGAAGATGTTTCGTAAAATACCTTTTGATCCTTCATACTACAATCTGTTTGATATACATCGTTTTCCAGACATTGAGGAGAAATTGTACAGAAAATTTTGTTCTCTACTTGATAAACCACAAAAACTACCACCAAATACTTTTACCTACAAGCTACCCATCATGGACAAGGGTGATGTAAGCAAAATACCATTAGTTCAAGTGAAATTTTTGGAAGAAAAAATTCTTGTTTGTGTAAGAGAAGTATTTCATAATGATTATTCAAAAAGATTGGCTTTCGACTTTATTCAAGAACATGCAGGATCTGAAAGAGAACAGTATCCAGAACCATATTACAAATATCTTTTTCAGAATGGAGCAAGTGTAACGGTAGAAGTAACCATTACATTAACATAACTCTCCCCACCACTGCCGTCTCCCCACTACTGGCTTAAAGTTGGTGGGGGAATGTGGATAAATATGTTGATTATCTGTGTAGAAGCTCATTCTTCGAGAAATTGTTGATCAAAATGTTTCATCATGTACCTTGTGTTCCAACTTTTTCCTACAGGGAAAAACAAAGATTGAAAAAACAAGAAAAGGACAAACGAGACCGAGAAGATATGAAGATGGAATTCAATCGACTACAATTTCAAATACCTGGAATTAAACTTAGAGCACCAAGATTGAAAACCATCCACTGGGCTGGAAGTTATATCAAATTTTTGAAAGTACAAGTTGAAGCAAGAGATCTAAAATTAAAAAGATTAGAAATGGAAAATCGAGAATTGAAGAAATTAATATCACACATGTCTGGTAATACAACAGTTCAAGAAGGTGAAGAAGAAGGAAAAGAAATTTTAGGAATCTAAATTATCAGCACCCTTTTAGAGAATGGGGAATAGATCACTTTGTGGTAATGTAATAACATGCCGCTTAGTGATCTATTCCCAGTTCTCGCTTAATATGCGATGACCTTGACCTATATAAAAGTAGTGGGGGTAAGAGCATATAAGGAGATAGTTATGGATATAACTTTCAGTACGAGTCTAACACTATGGACAGCTTGTTAGTTTTAAATTATTAATAATGGGTTTCTTTACCATTATATAATAAGATCAAATAAATCTGAAATACCTCAACCGATTCGTGAAATGCTCATGAAATTTAAGAAGGACAATTGTGGATTTGGTATTTATCTTGCTTTTATATTTGAAGATGGAACAAAAATGTGTCATGATTGTGGAAAAGCATCTGTTTCAGATTTTGAACAATTTGAAGACGATGGAGGTAAATTAGTTCACCTTGTAAAAGGCCAAGTGATGAAATTTGAAACAGTTAAGAAAAAATGTAACATTTGTGCACAAAATTTGTTTGAATTTATTAAGTATAGTGCATTGAAATCATAATACCCCTTCCACATATGAAGAAGGTGGGGGGAAAAGAGTGGGGATTATAAAGTGGTGGGAGAACTTGTATAAATGTAGGTTGTTTGAAGAGACTTTTAATATTGTTGCAGCGTTTGTTGAAACAACATGCAGTTTGAAGTTTGCCATTTTAAAATTAAATATGAAGAATGGAGCTCTGTTGCAGAATTTGTCAAGTCCAAAGAAGAAAATCAAAAATTGATAAATGTACATTGCTATATTCACAATCAAGAAAGTCATGACCGGGTGATGGAATATTTGAACACACCTAACGTAACATCAGAAAGCTCTGCATTTATAAAATATTTAAAAGAAGAAGATTTGGATGTTACCCTAGAAGTTTGGTATCTAATTTAAATTATAAAAAGAAGAAAATTATTGTAGTGGGGGAATTGTAGAAATTAGTGGTGGGGGAAATGTGATAAAACCGGCAAAATTGTAGAACAGAATTCACTCTGTACAACGACAGACAACGATGGAGCATCCTTCCACAACACCTGTATTGGCATCTTCGGATTGGCATCAAAATCAGCAGCCTAGTACTTCAAGTTCAATTTGGTATGAAAATCAGCAACCTGCCACTTCAAGTTTAAACTGGTATCAAAATCAGCAGCCTAGTACTTCAAGTTCAATTTGGTATGAAAATCAGCAACCGGCCACTTCAAGTATAAATTGTTATGGAAATCAGCAAACTACTACTTCAACACAAAATTTCTATGAAAATCAACAGCCGACAACATCAACTAATTTTTGTACATCAGTATTTAAAGTATCAAAGCCCCATTTGGATGGTAAAAAGTCAATATCAGCTCAATCAGCAAGAATTAGGAAAAACACACACATGAGAGAAAGATGCAAGAAAGAAAGGATAGAATTTACAAAGTTACAGTTAACAGTTCCCTCTATTAAAGTGGGATGTAGCAGAATAAAAACTTTGGAAGCAACCAACGCATATTTATTCGAATTGTTAGACAAAATTGAAAAGTTGAAGAAGAATGAACATCATAAAAAGTAAACACTCATTCCCCAGAAGAAAAACAAAAAAAATAATAAAATAGCAAAATAAAAAAAAGTAGATGTAGAATAGAGAGCGAGGAATGGATCACTTTGTGGTAATGGACTAACATGCCACTTAGTGCTCTATTCCTCGTTCTCGCGTTATATTGGATGACCTTGACCTACATTAGTAGGGTGGGGGAAATTGAAAATGGTAGGGGGAATTCAAAGTAGTGGGGTTAAATTTTTAAGAGTGAACACCACCAAACATGTATCATTGCGATAAATGTTTGGAATCGTTTAACGATGATATTCTGTTAGAAATACATAAAGAACTAATTCACAACAACACAGAAGAACAAGAAGAACAAAATGAAATAACAGCAAGACCTTCAACAACTTTACCAAATTTACAAGTACCAGCTTTACCCGGAAAGGTAGTAATGCATCATAAGATTCAAAATGAAGATTTAAACTTAGAAGAATTTATTAGAGAAGCAAAACCAATCATCAGTAGAACTTTAAAAAAAGAATTAAAAAGATTAAATTTTCTCAAATTTGGTTTACTACTAGAAGCTATGTTTATAAATGTACAAGAAGAATTATCACCAAGAGGATTTATAACTAAAAACCAAACTATCATAGGAAGTTCAGACATTGATTCAATAGTTGAAAAATGTATAGAAGAAATATTAACTAAAATTCAGGAACATGAAGGAAGAGGATCAGGGTGGAGTCTTATAAGTATTGAAGGATTAAATATAAGAGTTCATAAACATGGATATGGACTAATGGGATCTAGTTATATTCGTTTGCCAAAAATAATTGAGGATACAAGATCATGTGTTAATGTGAAAAATCAAGATAACGAATGTTTTAGATATGCGATGACATGTAAATTTGTACCAAATCATTGGAATGAACCAAACCAGCACTATGAAAATCAAAGATATAGATATAACTTTCAAGGAATTAGTTATTCTGTATCACTAAAAGATATATCAAAATTTGAGAAGAAAAATCCCGGCACATCTATTAATGTTTTTGGATTAGATAGTTCAAATAAAGTTTATCCTTTACGTATTGCTAAAGAAGAGCTAGCAGATCATACAGATTTACTACTACTAACGCAAGGAGATGTATCTCATTATGTGTATATAAAGAAATTTGACTCTCTTGTTAACAAGCAACTTTCAAAAAATCGAAACAAAAAGGTGATTTGCAAGAGATGTTTTCATTTTCAACGAGAAGGAAGACAAGGAATAGAATGGTTACAAGAGCACAAAAGATTATGTAACAATAATTATGAAGCAAAAATTATTTTACCGTCAGAAAGCAGAGCATTTGTTACATTTCAAAAGGTTCATCATCAATACCGTATCCCTATAGTTGTATATGCGGACTTTGAATCAACACTAATTCCTATAGAAGATGAAAATTGTGAAGCTAGAAAAAGTGTCAAATATCAAATGCACAAACCAAATAGTTTTTGTTTAATGGTTAAATCAACATTATCAGAAGAACATTTAAACCAATATGGATTAACTTCAGAACCTCTAGTATATCGTGGTGAAAATGTGGAAACAATATTTCTTGACCATTTATATTTAATAGCTGAAAATGTACAAAGATTATATACGAATATCGTACCAATGAAACCAATGGAGGAAGAAAAAGAAATTCAACATGAAAATGCAACTCACTGTTTCTTATGTAAAAATGAATTAACCATTGACAATTATAAAGTTAAAGATCATGACCACCTTACAGGTTATTACAGGGGTGCTGCTTGTAATAAATGCAATTTGAGCTATCGTTTACCACTATTTATTCCTGTGGTTCTGCATAACCTCAGTGGGTATGATGCTCATTTTATAATACCTGAATTAGGAAGAGACAATGGTTCAATAGATGTGTTGGCTGAAACTTCAGAAAAATTTATAAGTTTCTCTAAAACAGTTGGAAATGTTAAATTAAGATTCTTAGACTCCTACCGATTTATGCCGTCAAGTTTGTCTAAACTTTCTGAAAATTTAAGGAAACAAGATTTTATTGAAACAAAGAAGATTGTAAGTAACGACAAACTGGATCTCGTACTTCGGAAAGGTGTTTTTCCATATGATTATATAGACAGTTTAGAAAAATTTAATGAAACATCACTTCCGCCAAAAGAAGAATTCAAAAGTAAACTATACGACATGGATATATCTCAAGAGGATTATGATCATGCATGTAAAGTATGGAATGAATTAGGATTTACAACATTGGGAGAATATTCAGATTTTTATGTTAAATTAGATGTAACTTTACTATGTGATATAATGGAAGAATTTAGAAATACATGTTTTGCAGCATATGGATTGGACCCTCTTCATTCATACACTTCACCTGGACTAGCATGGCAAGCCATGTTGAAAGAAACAAATTGTAAATTACAACTTCTTACTGATATAGATATGGTTTTGATGTTAGAATCAGGAGTTCGAGGGGGATTGACGCAAAGTGTAACCAGACATGTTAAGGCCAATAACAAGTATCTGCCCGATTATGATGCATCAAAACCAACAACATTCCTAGGTTATTTCGATGCAAATAACTTATACGGATGGGCAATGTCAAATCCCCTTCCATATGATAATTTTAAATGGATAGATCCAGAATCGATTGGAAACATAATCGATATACCGAAGCATGGTGAAACTGGTTACATTTTTGACGTCGATTTTGAATATCCTGAACATCTTCATGATCATCATTATGATTTACCACTTCTTCCAAAGACTGAAATTTCCCCTACTGGAAGATGGCCGAAATTATTAATGACTTTAAACAATAAGTCTAGGTATGTTGGACATTATTGGATGATACAACAGGCTTTAGACTTGGGATTAAAAATTACAAAAATTAATCGAATACTACAATTCTCTCAATCTTGTTGGTTGAAACCGTACATCGACAACAACACAAGAAGAAGAGCTGCTGCTACATCAAGTTTTCAAAAGGATTTCTTCAAACTGATGAACAATGCAATATTTGGCAAGACTTTAGAAAACAAAAGGAAACATAAGGATATCAAATTAGTAACTGATCCAGTAAAATTACAGAAATTAGTGCAACAACCAAACTTTGGTTCATCCGTAATTATAAATGAAAATCTTGTCGTCATTTCTATGAACAAAAAATCAGTTGTATTGGATCGTCCTTTATATCTTGGAATGTCAATATTGGATATTTCTAAAACACACATGTACGAGTTTCATTATAAGAAGATGGTTAATTATTATGGAAGAGATAACATTGGTATTGCATATACTTATACGGATGCACTTATTTACTGGATTAAAACAAATGATATGTATGAGGATTTACGGACCTTTGTTTATCAAGATGATTTTGATTTTTCCGATTATCCTAAGGACCATCCAAATTACGACTATGACAAAAACAAAAAAGTATTGGGAAAATTTAAAGATGAAACAAATGGTGTGCCGATGATGGAAATTGTAGCATTAATGTCTAAACTGTATTCATTTCAACTGTACATAAATGAAAGGAACGAATATCAAGTTACAAAGAAAGCTAAAGGAATAAAGACATCTTTCCTAAAGAAGAACGTACAGTTTCAACATTATAAAAGATGTTTGTTTGAAAATGTTGAAACAACTGCAACATTCAACACTATTAGAAGTTATAACCACCAACTTTTTAGTGTCAAACAAACAAAGTGGGCATTAAGCTACAAAGACGACAAGCGACATATTTTAGAAGATAAAATTAATACTCTACCATTTGGCCACTATTCCTTAAACCCTATCGACCAGTAAACCTTCGTCCTTTACCTTCTTCCTTTTTCCTTTCCGTAAAAAAGAGGGAACATGGCAAGCCCAATGCCATGTTCCCTCTTTTTTACACTAATATAAAATGACCTTGACCCATATTTCAACTATATATAAGAGAATAAACCATTGTATGGATCAGTATTTCTACAAACGGTGTGCAAGCAACACTTTAAGATGGAAAGTGTAAAGGATAAGATTGTAAATGAACTACATAAACCAGCAAGAAGAAGATTTCCAAGAAGAAGTATAATCATTAAAGGAATGAATGATCTTTACCAAGCTGATCTCATTGAAATGATACCATACAGTAAATTAAACAAAGGATTTAAATATATTTTAACAATTATAGACTGTTTTACTAAAATTGCTGATGCTTTACCATTGAAGGACAAGACTGGTAAAAGTGTTACCAAAGCTATGGAAACAACAATACAAAGAAATAAATTTAAAATTAAACATTTACAAACGGATGATGGAAAAGAATATTTTAATAATGATTTTGGAGCTTTTATGAAAAAATATAAAATAAATCATTATTCTACAAATTCTAAAGTTAAAGCTTCAATAATTGAAAGATTCAATAGAACATTAAAAGGAGCTATGTATAAACAATTTTCAAAACGAGGATCATATGTGTGGTATGACATATTACCACAACTTATAAAAGAGTATAACAACAAATATCATCGTACCATCGGAATGAAACCTATCAAAGTAAACAGTGCTAATGCTAAAATTGTATTACAACGCATCAAAAATAATACAACACCAAAAATAGAAAAGTTACAACCAAAAAAGTTTAAGGTCAATGATAAAGTTCGTATAAGTAAATACAAAGGTGTATTTAGTAAAAGATATCTGCCAAATTGGACTAATGAAGTATTTACAATTTATAAAGTGCAACCAACTATACCTGAAACTTACATTTTAAAGGATAATAAGGGTGAATTACTTCAAGGTGGGTTCTATGGACATGAGTTGTTAAAATCAACAGTTGGTGATGTATATCTTGTTGAAAAAGTTTTACAAAGGAAAAAGGATATGGTTAAAGTTAGGTGGTTAGGATTTGATAAAAGTGAAGACTCTTGGATTCCTTCAAAAGACTTGGTATAGTTATTTAATAGCTCATTATGTGTTTAACCTTTAAACAAGATGGAGATTGTACAACAAAAGGATCGATTTAATATTAATAATATTGATGAATTGACAGTTGACAATAATAAGTTAAATCATGGTAAACATGGTGAATTACTACCAAATACGATAAGATGTTTAATAACTGGTCCTTCAAATTGTGGAAAAACTAATGTTGTTTTTAACCTTATAACTTATCCTAAAGGTTTACGCTTCAACAATATATATATTTTTTCAAAATCATTGCAACAACCAAAATATCAGTTATTAGATAAAATACTTGCAAGTGTACCTAAAGTGAATTTCTACAAGTTTAATGCTAGTGAAACAATAATGCAACCAAGTGAAGCAAAACCATTTTCCATTTTTATATTTAACGATGTTTCTTGTGAAAATCACGATACTATAAGAAATTATTTTGCTATGGGAAGACATAATAATATTGATAGCATTTATATTGGTCAAACATACAGTAAAATTCCAAAACAACTTATAAGAGACAATGCAAATATGTTGATCATCTTTAAGCAAGATGAGACAAATTTAAAGCATATATATAATGATCATGTTAATGCGGATATGCCATTTGACAAATTTAAAGAAATGTGTGGTAAAGCATGGAATGAAAAATATGGATTTCTTGTTATTATGAAAGAAGAAGATATTAAAAATGGTAGATATCGTATAGGATTGGATAAATTTGTATTAATACGTTGAACTACCTATGCTACATCTAGTAACACGTTGAACTTCACAGTGTAAACATGGTGAATCAAGAAAAACTATTAAAAGAAATAAAATCACTCAGTGATTCTATTAGAATAAAGAATCGTGCATTAAGGATGGGTTTAAGTGAAAGAGAAGAATTTTTAGAAAATACATTTAAACCTATCACGGAACCTTTAAAACAGATATCAGAAACTATTGGTAAACCTCGTTATGAAGGAGATGTTTTACTACCAGTTTCTAAACAAGAAGTACAAGCATTAAAAAAAGAAGATGATGATGATTCATATACAAGTGCTAGTGAGCAAGAAGAAACAAAAGAAGAAGAATCAATTGTTGAAAAGGAAGAACAGCCAATACCTGAAGCAGAACAATCTATTCCAAATTTAACTCAATTGAGTAGTGATATATTACAACATGGACCTCTTGGACGAAAATATATAATGAAAATGCTACATGACATGAAATCAAATCCAAATTTAAGTAAATCACATGTATATGGAGCAAGAATTGATGGGAATGAATTGAAAATTGGTAACTCTAAGCTTGAAATAACTCAAGACGATTATATCATTATTGGTGATCATAAATATAAAGGAACAAAAGGATTATATGAATTAATTTTTAAAAATATACCAATAAAATATTCGGCAAAAGATTTAAATACTTTTAAAGAAATTTTACAAAATACTAACGCTCATAAAAGAAACTACTCAAAGGATGCAATGATTAATCGTTCACGTGCAACAAAATATAATATTGTTATAAAAAAATTGTTTCCCCCACGAAAATTACCAACATTACGTACCACACCAGCTGTGAGACAACCGTTAAAAAGAAAATCTTTATCACTTATGGATTTATCACTTCTTGAACAACATGGTAAAAAGAGTAAAGGAGATACTTCAACATCTGGTAAAGGATTAATGAAAAATCTATACAATACAAATGTTATCTACTACAACGACATCAATAAATTAGTTGACAGAATGAGACTATTGCATGAAGCTATGGAAGCCGGTCATACTGGTTTAAATAATGAATGGGTGGCTCTAGTTGATGAACTTAAAAATCGTGGCATAGTTGTATAATTGTCCACGAATATAAAGAAGTTGCAACTGTAAGATGTATCAGTTCTAACATGAGCGTCGACAAGTTCGGACGCTACTCCGCATTAGGAGTACAAGTTGGAGAAGACAGAAAAAGAAGCGGATTACCGCAAACACCTGAAGGTGACTATAACATAAGTAATAAACGTTTAAAATTAGTTAAAGATCCAGAAGAAGATACTGATGGAGCGAATTTAAAGACAGTAAAAGAAGCTACTTCAACATCATTGAAATTACATAAGAATACTTACGACTATAATACGAATACTTATGACTATAACATAAGTAATAAACGTTTAAAATTAGTTAAAGATCCAGAAGAAGATACTGATGGAGCGAATTTAAAGACAGTAATAAACGTTTAAAATTAGTTAAAGATCCAGAAGAAGATACTGATGGAGCGAATTTAAAGACAGTAAAAGAAGCTACTTCAACATCATTGAAATTACATAAGAATACTTACGACTATAATTACGAATACTTATGACTATAACATAAGTAATAGTAATTAGTAAGTTACTAAGAATACTTACGACTATAATTACGAATACTTATGACTATAACATAAGTAATAAACGTTTAAAATTAGTTAAAGATCCAGAAGAAGATACTGATGGAGCGAATTTAAAGACAGTAAAAGAAGCTACTTCAACATCATTGAAATTACATAAGAATACTTACGATGTTAAATCACATAGATTAATTAATGTTGGTAAACCAACTGAAGGTTCTGATGCAATTACTAAAGAGTACTTATTATCTGAACTTTCAAATACTTTAAAATTGCAATGGGGTAACAACTTAAAAGATGGACAAACGCATGATGCTGGAAATTATAGAATAACCAACGTGGGAAGTCCCAAAAATGATAAAGATTCAGTTAATAAAGAATATTTACATTCTATAATACCGGAAAAAACTGAGCATTGATTTTCTTTTTATAAATTTATTATAAATGACATTGGATACCCAAAGGAAGACGGTGATGCTGTAAACCTAAAATACATCAAGGACAACTGTATTTTACAAGATGTTAATGGAATCGATTGTCATGGTAAAACATTGACAAATGTAAAGTTTGGTTCTCAACCAAAAGACGCTGTTACTATGGAACAATTATCTAAAGAATTAAAAAAGGAAACATCAAATTTTGTAAAACATGAAGATGCCGTGCTAAAGCGAGGAAATACATTCATACATGGAAATGAAAAGTTTGATTTAATGCAAGGGAGTAATAATGAATGGGATGCGGGAGGTAAAAGAATAACAAATGGAAGATTTGGTGAAAAAAGTTCGGATGTACCTTTAATGGCACAAACATTAATTGCAAAAGGTCCTTTATTAGGTACATACGAAGGCCATAATAGAAGAATAAAAAATATTTTTCCTGGTTATGAAGAAGATGACTGTGTTACAGTGAAACAAACAATAACTTGGGATGAACGCAATGGAACCAAATTTGATGCTAAGATGAAGAAAATAATTAATATTTCACCAGGTGAAGTTTTCAATGATGCTGCTACTATTGGACAAGTCATAAAAACATCAAAAAGTGATTCGACCGCTTACACATGTAATGATAAACGTATTATGCAGTTACACGATCCTCAACATCCAAAAGATGCTGTAAATTTAGATTGTTTAATAAGAATAGTAGGCAATTTACTTATTGATACCCACAATCATATAGCTAGTACAACAAGTCATGTGATAATTCAACCTGATGAACGGGAAGCTTGGATTAAAAATAAAATTATAAATCAGTATATAATTAATTAAAATAACTAAGTGTTTAAATATCAAAAAATTGTACATAACTTATTCATTTATGTAATGTATCTTGTGGAGTAAACACACCAGTTTATATAAGACTATATAATGAAGGCCATATCACTCAGTCATCATCAAGACAGCGACAAGAGAGGACGTGGTATAACTTCAACTGCGTTATCCCTGCTTAGACGGATACCTGTTGGTGCTGTTGTAAATCGAGCGATAGACGCTTTACCATACGAATTACATATTCCTGGAGGTTATCAATATTGTGGACCTGGAACTAAGTTGGCAAAACGTTTAGCAAGAGGAGATCCTGGAATTAATAAATTAGATCAAGCTTGCAAACAACACGATATAGCATATTCAAAGTTTAAAGATTCAACAAATAGATCAATAGCAGATAAAATTCTAGCAGAAAAAGCTTGGCAAAGAGTAAAATCAAGTGACGCAAGTATTGCAGAAAAAGCAGCGGCTTGGGCAGTAACAACAGCCATGAAGACAAAAGCTAAGTTTGGTGGTGGAAGACGACGTCGCAGAGGAAGACCTGCAAAAAGAAGAGCTCCCAAAAAAGGTGGAAATATTAGAAAGAGACGTCGTAGAACTCGTAAAGCAAAAGTAAAAAAGGCTTCTGTTTGGTCAATGGTAAAAAACGGAGCAGGTTTATACCTAAGACCGTACCGTGTGTACCGAATAAAAAAATCAATTGATAATTCCAAATAAAGCCTTAACAAATCATCAGTTAAATGATTATGTAAAATGTTTAAAAATGCCATTTTTTCGGGGAGTTTTTATGAAAGATGCATTACCAACTAAAATATGGAAAAATGAAACTGGAATAGTAAATTTGGATTCCACCTATGGTCCAGGAACTCATTGGGTATGCTATAAAAAACTCGGACAAACTGTTTATTACTTTGACAGCTTTGGCAATCTACCGCCACCAAAAGAACTTCAACATTATTTTCGAAACTCCAAAAATATTTTTTACAATTACAAAAGAGAACAACCTAACAATACTGAAATATGTGGACATTTATGTTTGGAGTTTCTAGCGAAAAGTGTCAGTTACCTTTAAGATGTCATCGTATACAGTGTCACTGAGTGGAAATTCATCCACATTAAAAAGTACGCTATTCCCAGCATTGCGTCTATCCAAGGAAAGATTATGGGAAGCGGCATTACTTGATTTGACTACCTACAATTCAATTCCTAATGTTACAGAAGGAAAAAACAATTTACTACATTATTATGAAACTAAGGATGCTACAGGAAAATACTCAGAATTGAAAATAATTACATTTCCTACTGGAGCTTATGAAATTGATGATATAAACCAATTATTACAGAAAAAACTCGGAGAAGATAATATCACAATCAAAGGAAACAATAATACTTTAAAAGCAGAAATAACTTCAAAATATTATATAGATGTCGGAATGAAAAACTCTATTGGCAGTTTACTTGGATTTACAGATACAAAAAAGAAAATCTTAACTCCTGGAACTACTCATTCAGGTGATACAACTGTTACAATATTAAAAGTAAATAGTATTGATGTAACATGTAATATTATACATGGATCATATAGAGAAGGAGTAAATCAGCATATCTTACATACATTTTATCCAACAGTTGCTCCAGGTTTTAAAATTGTTGAGAAGCCACAAAACTTGATATACCTACCATTAAACACCAGTTTCATTTCAGACATCGTACTGAACATATTGGATCAAGACGGTCATAGTGTTGACTTTAGAGGAAAAACAATTACTATACGAATACACATCAGAGCGGCAACATAAAAATCAACATGGGATTATCATTTAAACCGCAACGGAAGAGTCGGGAGCTCAGTAGCTCCTCGACATTGGAAGAGTTAACATCAGACAACATTCGTTTTCAACAAAAGATTGGATTAAAACTTAACAACGATGGATATCCTGGATATATCTCAAGGACCAAAATTCGACGAAACACTATGGGAGAAGGAATATCACACACACAACCCTTACACTTCATCAAAATTAAACAATAATGATGAAATAAGGATTCCTATTCAACAACAAGATATTTACACATTACCATGTGAAAGTTATTTGTACATCGAAGGAAGGGTATTAAAATTGGATGGAAAAACTGCTTCAACAGTTCCTTTTATAAATAACCCAATGGCATATCTTTTTGATGAAATAAGATATGAAATATCAGGGGTGACGGTTGATTCAACAAAAAAGGTTGGTATAACAACTACATTAAAAGGATTAACATCATTAACACCACATGAGAAGAATTCAATAGTCACCGCCGGATGGGTTGCTCCCGATAAAGACACTATAACACCTGCTTCCAACGGTCATTTTGATTTTCATGTACCTTTACGATTGCTTTTAGGATTTGCTGAAGATTACAAACGGGTTATAATAAATGTCAAACAAGAATTAGTTTTACTCAGATCTTCAACTAATAAGGATTTAATACTTGCAGACCCTGCAACTACAGAAGATAAATTGGAATGGCAATTACAGTTGGATAAAGTTGTTTGGAGAGTACCTCATGTAAGATTAGCTGATGAACATAGAATCGTATTGTTGAGAAAGTTAAAATCTGACCGTGACATTGTGATGCCATTCCGAAGTTGGGAATTTCATGAATACCCTACATTACCTCAAACAGAACGACAAACATGGACCGTCAAGACATCAACTTACTTGGAACGTGCAAGGTACATAATACTCGGTTTTCAAACTAAGCGAAAAGATATTATTACTGCAAATGCTGGTCAATTCGATCACTGTAAAATAAAGAATTGTAAAGTTTTCCCAAACTCTCAATTCTTTCCATATGACAATTTAAATGTCATGTTTAGCAAAAAACGTTTTTCCATTTTATATGATATGTATGCAAGATTTCAATCTTCATATTATGGAAAGACTAATACACCACTATTATCACCTGATCAGTATTATTCCAAGGCTCCAATAATTGTAATCGATTGTTCAAAACAAAATGAATCAGTAAAATCATCAAGTGTGGATATAAAAATTGAAATGGAATTTGAAGAACCAGTAGCTGATGGAACTTCGGCATACTGTCTAATTCTACATGATAAAATAGTTACTTACACACCACTAACCGGAATAGTGAAGAATGTACTTTAAGAAGAATTAGTACAACTACAGCAAAATATTGAGGTTAGAATTATCTTCCTCAATTTTTAAGGTTAGAATTTTGTTTCTAAAAGACAAGTTGAAAATAAACAATTATATAATTGTATAAATTTCAAGGATTTTACAAAAAATATAAAAGCAGGAAAATAATAGTAGAAACTTCATTCTATCTTCAACCGTCGTATTGGAAACATCATTCGCAAGATGAATTCTACTAACGGAGAAGAAAATACACCTCTAATGGATGAAAATAGTTCTGATATAGAAAAGCAAGTTGAACAAGAAATGGATGAATTCCTCAAGTTTAACAAACATAAGAAGAAAGAAGAAGAAGGAGAAGATGAAAAAGAATTAAAAAGAAAAAAGGTTGAAGTTAACATTACAACAAATATTTTAACAGAAGTATTTCTTCGAATTTTCTACCCTATTTCTTCATGCATGACAAAAAGTATATCAGTTGGAATTGTAAAATCATTGGATTATTCACCAATTGTTATGTTAAATCAAGGAAGTAAAATGGTTATCTTTACTGAAACTTCTTACTGGTATTCTCTAATGAAACATTTACATCTTTTGGAATGTTATTTAACTAACAACACATTTGGAAAAAGAACAAGATTAAGTTTATTAGAATCAAATATTGAAGTTGATATAATCAAACATCGTGGAGGACAAGTTGTTCGCTTCAAAGATTTAACTAGACATGATGTAAAATTACATTTCACTAAAGAAGAATTTTACACTTTAAGTTGTACTACCGGTCCTGTCACTAGATACTTAAAACAAATAGTATTTTCAAGTACAATAATCAAAGATTATCTAATCGATACATTGGACAGACAACCATTCATTCCAATTTTATATGGTCCTGTGGATACTTCAATTTTTAATCGAATACCTCAAGAAGTAGATATGTGGAGACAATTAAACAACTATCACACCAATTTTAATATTAACGAAGAAGCACAAGAAATAAAAGAAGAACAATCGGTTTTGTAATAACAGTCAGTTGTGGATTAGACTTCATCATGAACAAACGGGTTTCGTTTTCTACTGCATCACAATTAATGGAAGTTAAAAGAGGTATAATTGAATTTCAAGCTTTTCGAGGGAATGATGGAAATTTCATTATTAAGGAATTAGTAATTTTGGATATGAACACATCTGTAATTTATCATTACTAATTCAAACCTCCATTTCCATTTAATAAACTAACAACTAAAGCGAAAGTTACAAACAAATGGTTGAACAAACATTTTCACAACTTAAAATGGGATGAAGGTTTTATTCATTATAACATGATGCCACATATTATGAATCATTATTGTAAAGAGTTTAAAACTATCTACACAAGAGGATTGGAAAAAGCAAATTGGATACAATCATTTACAAGCAATAAAGTGATAAATGCAATCATAGATAGAGATTTCCAATGCTACTTTAATGAACTTTGTATTTCATCAAAAAGTTTTAAACATCGAAGGTCACAGTGTGCTTTGAAGAATGCCTACCGCTTGAATAATTTCCTTCAACAAAGTGGTGGGGGTAGCGTCAGTGGTGGGGGTTATGTCAGTGGTGGGGGTAGTCTCGATAATAAAAGTGAGAGCGCTACCATGACACAGCATGAGTATTACTCAAACCTCCGAAGAGACAACATCTCCAACGGATATTCTTATTAACAAGATTAGCAGCACCAAAAACATTAAGATGGCATCAAACAACTTACTTCAAAATTTAGTTGAACAATTCAACGCTCATTCAAAATCAACAATTCTACCGACGAAGAAATGTTCCGAGCTGAAAGAAGAAAAACACTACATCATTCATACAATAAAGAAGATGGAAACTTCAGTAGGTGATGCTATAAATTGCACATTGAGCGAGGCACCTTATACAATTGGTGATGAAGCAAAATTTCAAATCTTCCTACCAAAGCGCTTCGTACAACTACTACAAAATGAAGATCTTCGTATAATTCAACCCGGCGCACTCTATTTGGTATCACATGGACCAAGTGGAAACAACTCTACTGAACTTACAATTCATGTAACACCTACTACTGATTAGTTTGTACATAAAATTGTAAATATTTCTTTGTAATTGTTTCTCAATAAATATGATATAAACCTAAAAAAAAATAAAAAAGCAACATATTGTAATGTGTTTGTACATTACAATATGTTGCTTTTTTTAAAAATTCCATGGGATGACCTTGACCCAATTTTGTGTGATAATAAAAGTGAAAATCAACTTGTGAAATTCATCAGTCTACGACTACCTTTCGTACCGTACACATCTCACTCTCTATCACTAAATACAAAACTTCAACATGTCCCTTAAGGTTAAGTGTGCATCTTATGATACCAACACCATAACTACTTTTGAACAACTTGAAGATTTAACTAACGAAATGCGAGTTTTACTTACCGGTGGTTATCACTTAACTGTTGATGTTAGTGCTACTAATACAAGGATGTTCACTAAAACAAAATATTGCGATGATGAAATATTTTTTTCTACACAACCTACAACTTCTTCATCGCCAGCTGGTCAACATAACGTCAAGTTCCAGAAGTATTACCAATGTTGAATAACTTTTAATAAATAACATTACAACTAAGGAATCACGTGATCAATGTCAAGTTCATAAAAAGGATGTAACAGTTTAATAAATAATCATTCGCTTCTCAGCTCTCGCCACGACAAGATCTATTCTAGAAAATGTTATACAGAATGATGATTGAACTTGATGGGAAAATCTATGTAAAAGATTATAACACTGTTGAACAAATGACTCAAGATTTAGATGTATTAACTAAAGAAGGATATCAAGCTAAATTAATTTTAAAATTTCCTGAAGTACATCCACTATCAACAGAAGAACTTATTGCTATGGCTAAGGCAGAGAGAGAAAAAAAGTCTGAAGAAAACAAACAGAAACAAACTTCCTAAATTTCAATAATCCTTACACTTGTAAGGTATAATTTTTTAAAACTCCATTTGGATGACCTTGAAATTACCCCTACCACTTTTCATAGTACATAAAACTCGCTATTCATCACTATACATTCTTATTCTTTCACTAGACTCCGCAGCGTCAACATGGAAGAGCAAAAATACAAGTACAAACCTCGTTACTGTTGTGAACAACAGTGTACAGATTTAGGACCAATGATGGTGGATGGGTTAGCTTGTACTAAATGTGAATTCTTCGGATCTTGTTATTGCAAATGTAAAACAAAACAACTACCACCACCGGAATCGCGAACTTTCAAATTTTACAACTCAAGATATTTTCAAACATGTTGTCCTCAAAGATGTTTCAAATTTCACCCTCTAGATCTTGCTCATTGTCAACGCACCAAGTCTCATCAAGATGATTTTTGTACACATATGATAAAAAGATGTAAATACAGATCAGATTGGTATTCCGATCCTGTAGAACTATCAAATGTGTAGTTTCAGTTTTACACTTTTTTTTTAAAACTTCATTTGGATGACCTTGAGATTTCCCCCACCACTAGTTCTAATTTTTATATAATATTAAATCATTCAACTTCCAACACTCTAACTAACAACATGGAAAACAAATTTATCAAGTTTGAACATATAATAACTGACAGGGAGGAGATGGAAGAATTGTTTCAAAACTTACTTTCTATCATTGACGAATATCCTATAAGATGGTTCAGAATTGTAGTTCAATATTTAAATCCTGGTGAATTGTTTTCTTCGTCGAGTGAAGAGGATGAAACAACTACTTCGGTTCAAATAATTGAATTAAAAGACGAAGAAGAAGAACTAAACGTTTTATTTAATCATAAGCTCAAGGTCCCCTATATAAAAGCCCCCTCCCTAGACAGCCCCCCGCCCTAGACGCCTGCTCAAGGTCACCATTATATAAGCCCCCTCCCTAGGCACTGATCCTCATTCGATTGCCAACTCTCTAACGATGAACACCTCTCCATTGCACGAATGAATGCTAGTTTTGAAATAAACTCAAAAGAAGATTTACAAGAAATATTTAATACTTTAAATGAAATTATAAATAAATTTAACACTATTACAATGAATTTGGAAATAACTTACGCTTGTCCTATTTGTGATAAAGTTGAAAGTTCTGATGAAGACAGTTTACTAAATCTTACTCCTCTTACCCCTCTACAGTCGGACACAACTTCTGAGGCAAATGATGAGCAACATCTTTCCCCCACCACTTCTATGTAACAACACTATTTCCCCCACCACTTCTTTATTTAACCGACATTTCCCTCTTTCGATTCTCATTCCATCGTCGCCTCTTCAACTATCAACATCGCTTGTTTCAAAATTAAAAAAAACACAAACATGATGGATATGATGGATGAAGTTCCATTTGTAACAAGGATGGAAGAGGATAAATTAAAATTGGAAATCAAACGATTAGAAATGGAACGGGAAAACTAACTCGAGATGTTACGTTTGTTCAAACTTTTTAAATACATCATCTGGGGACTCTGCGTTTACCTTCTCATCGTCGTCGGTGTTTGTGTTTACAACTCTGTAGTTCATAACAAAACTTCAACTTGTTTAAACACTGCTGTCACACATTGATTGTATGTTTTTCACAAATAAAATTCACAAACCTAATTCTATACCTATCCCGCTATCACCAGAGTTAGTTCGACTCTCCGAACTATTACTCCAGTGGTAGCGGGATAGGGTTTTTTAAAACTTACTCTGGATGACCTTGACATACTTTCCATAACCCAATTGTCAAGTTGAATTTCAAATTTCAAATAACATCTGCTCCCCCACCGGAAGCTATATGGCATGGCATATGGCGACAGCATCTGATTATTTGCCATCTGGCCGATGGCAGCTGGCGTGGCAGCTGCTGGCAAATGGCACGACTTCCGTTTTGAAAGTAACCAAACCCCACTACTGGTAGACCTACATAATTAGGAAATAATCACAACTGCCGGCTTACGGAGCTAAATATAGGCTCGGGCCTAACAGTTAAAAATTATTTGACAAAAACAATAACATAACAGGAACATTAAATAACACATTAACAGTAAAACTAGGTATACAATGCAGTTGTCTGCTTGCAATATTGAGCGAAGCGACTATTTTTTAAATCAATAATAGCAAATATTTTATTGGTAATTCAAGTGAGCTCGTTCGCTGCGCTCACTCGCCATTTGGATCAGCTCGTTCGCTACGCTCACTCGCCATCAATTTAGTTCGTTCGCTGCGCTCACTCACCTTTTGGGTCGGCTCATTCGCTGCACACACTCGTCGCCAGATTTAGGTTGTTCGCTGCGCTTACTCGCCACAAGTCTGCAATACTCTAATAATTTTTGATTACGGAGGTTTGCTGCAACGGGGTATTATATGTTTACAAGATATTAAATGGTGCGTCGTCCAAGATTTCGCACTTCCTCTCCGTAAACGTGGCATTTCATTCACTTACAAAGGCAAACAAACCACTAAAATAAACAAAACAACAATTTCACATAAAACTACTGTATTCACAAACAGCTGATAGTAACAGTCTGCTGTTAAATCTGATCCTAATGACAGCTGTATAATCAACACACAGTAAACAAACCAAATAAAATATTTTTCCTATTGAAAGAACATGGTAACTTTAAAGGGCCGTAGGGCAGAACCCTTATGTCCGATTTGGACCATTTCAGATTTATACCTTCCCATAGATGGTTACTATGACCGAGCAAAATTTCGTGAGGATCACTCCAGCCGTTCAGGAGGAGTACTTGTAAATAAAAAGCCAGAGTGTAGTATAGGAGCTTCGCTCGCTTCGCTCGCTCCGCTCAATAAAATAACAGTAACATAAAAACAGAAACATAATTTTGTGGATTTGAATATTGTCGACTACTTGATCCTTTATTCATTATATTACACAATGTATTGATGCTTGAATTTTTGGAATCAGAACATCGTTGCCAGACTTTCCGTGTTGTCTGCTCAGCCAAGGAGTGCCTCTCTCCTGTGCCGGTGGCCCTGTTTTTGTTGTTCATTTTCCAACAGTTTATCCAGGAGTATTATTGTCCGGAGATTTCCAATAACTGTTTGACTTTTCTAATATTTTAATAGCAATATTTAAATCGGTTTTAGGTTGTGAGTTTATCTAGTTAATGACTAGGGACTTTCGTTTTCTTGATTTTCCCGGTGTTGAAAAAGTTGGTGTTGGCGACTCTTCAGAAACTGCCAATATTGCCTACTTATTTATTAGGATAACTGTATTTTTTCACTAATCTTGCAAGCAATAGCACATTATTTTCCAGTTTGATTACAATTAACACATTCAAGAAATGACGGAAAGGAGAGCGAGCTGTTTCAAACAAACAATAAACGTTGTACACTATGTTCCGTTCTGCACTGTTAACAGTTTTTTATTTTTTAATAGCAAGTGATGCGGGAGGTGTTTTTGATTGTTAGTGAAACAACCACAAAATTTACACTAAACGAATTATGATACTTAACATTCAACACTTACTCTTAAAAAAAGGGTTTTAAGAGATTGTATTTTGGATTGTTTACATATATATTGTTTACATTTGAAAATGTTATTATTTACAACATGTGATTTATGCAATTAGGCTAGGTGAATAACGGCAACATCGCTTGAATCTCATTCGTTGGTCCAAAATCACGTGACCGCTAAGCCCCGCCCTCAACGGACTTCTCTCGTGACGGCTAGTGTAATGTAATTTTCTTCATTTTTTCAAAACATTTTTTCTCTCTAAGGATTTTTGATTTTTTGGTCGATTATGGGGGTTTTGGCCACGAGGAATCGATTGGAGCTGGTCCGATGGCTGGGAAAAACCGTTTTTTTCGTAGAGGCCTTCATAGTTCCCATGTTATACTTATCTTTGTAGCTACTACTAAAATGAACAGAAAAACAGGTGATAATTGTAAAGAAATTACAACACCATTTATAACACACTAACCTTTAATAACTCAAACTCTTAACATAACAAAACATCTCTATCATAACAAATTATAAATAAACAATAATGTAAACATTAAACATATGATTTCCTTTACATCCTCCCTTCCAAGGAAACAAAAGCATTCCAAAGTCTTAACACTCGTACCGCTTAGGAGGTTTGACTTCCCTCCCTGATCTTGTCACGTATCTCCCATTGAGGACTTGACCAACTGGACGGATTTCTTTTTGAGGTTCTTCCCTGAATTCCCCTCTACTATATCTCCGATTTTCTTGTCCATTCCCTTTTCCATCAGAGGTTTCAGTTGAAGGATAAGGATTCCAGGGAGAATCATCTCTACTGGTTGAGTTAGTTGGCAGCAGCAGTCTTCTATTTCTTCTTAGTTTACTTCCATCTGATTTTACAATATAATCTCTATCGTTATGACCTTGAGCAACAATTATCCCATACCTCTTCAGATCGGTAATCCAAACCTTATCTCCCTCTCTGAGATCACTGAGCTTCCTTGCTCTATGCCGCCGATCATAGTAAACTTTATTCATTTTACTGTTCTCCTCACAGTCACGACGATATTTATCCAGGTCAGGCCAGCCAGGCCTATAGCGCTCTGGAATAGAAGGGATTGTAGACCGGATCTTTCTTCCAAATAATAACTCCGCTGGTGAAACACCGGAAGCTAAGGGCGATGTTCGATATGTCAACAGGCCAAAATAATGATTCTTATTTTTCTTAAGTATATTTTTACAAATTTCCACTGCTCGTTCAGCCTGGCCGTTAGATTGGGGAAAGTGAGGGCTTGAAGTAACAATCTCAAAGCCCATCTCAGTCGCAAACATTTTCATTTCATGTGAAACCAGAGCCGTACCATTGTCCGACCTGACTATGTTTGGAATACCATGTCGTGAAAAAATAGATAAATAAGCTTGTTTTATGGCGTTCGTATTAACACTACTCAATGACACAAGTTCAATGTATTTAGAAAAATAATCTTGCATACAAAGGTACATTTGCTGTTTGTAATCTAATAAATCTGTGCCAACCATCTCCCATGGTCTAGTAGGGAGCCGTGAAGGTAACAACGGTTCAGCTGGATTTCTACGGTTTTCTAAACATTCGGGACAATCCTGTATTAAACGCTTGATTTCTGTCGTAATACCTGGCCACCAAACTGTTTCTCTAGAAAGCGCAAGACATTTGTTGATGCCAAAATGTCCACTGTGGATTTGCCCAAGAACATCAGCACGTAAACCTTTGGGGATAAAAATTCGCAGTCCTTTTAAGATTAGTCCGTCCACTAATGACAGGTTCCCTCGCCCTTTGAAAAATTCAGTATTTCTTAAACCAGACCAGTCTCCGTTGCTAATTGCTTCACATAGTAAGTTACTTACTTTATCTCCCTTGACAGCTTGCCTAATAGCTCCAAGTTTACGGTCTGTACATGGCAGTGTTGAAACCACAGAATTTACATACAGCTCAGTCTCCTCATCAAGAATATCCCTTTCTTGAGAGTCAGATTTTAGAGGAGCTCTTGAGAGTGCGTCAGGAACAAAAAAACTTTTACCTGTTTCATACTTAACAACATAGTTAAAAAGCATCAATCTCATGCGAAACCTCTGAAGCCTTGGAGTCAGGTCACTAAGGGGCTTTTGGCCTAAGATTTGCAACAGTGGTTTGTGATCAGTCACAAGATCAAACCGTTTTCCCAAGATAAACGAATAAAACTTTTCACAGGCCCACGTCAAAGCGAGTGCTTCCTTTTCTATTTGTGCATAGCGTACTTCTGTGTCTGACATAGTCCGGGATGCATATTGGACCAGTCTCCATTGGTTTTCAAATTTCTGCTCTAGGATTGCACCAAGTCCATTTTTTGACGCATCTGCACAGACCCGTGTTTCCAACTTGGGGTCATACAAACGTAGAATAGGTGAACTTAAAATCATTTTCTTGACATCATTAAAACAGTTCTCATGGACATCTGTCCAAACCCAATCATTCTTTGTTGAAAGCAGTTCATTTAGAGGTTTAACATTGTGAGAAAGATTTGGCAAAAATTTTATAAGGTAATGAACCATTCCTAAAAATCGTTTAAGCTCTGTCTGATTTTTAGGCGCCGGAAACGAATCTATGGCAGACGTTTTCTCCGGATCTGGCAGGAGATGTCCATTCTCAATAATGTGACCAAGAAATTTGATCCTCGATTTTGCAAACTCACACTTCTCTGGATTGAGAGTTATCCCTGCTCCCATCAATCGAGACATAACTTTGTCGTTCGCTGGGCATTTATCCAGAGGATGATACTGACCGTAACCACAGCGACTACATTTTCGACTTGTATTAACAATTGGATTGGCCTTACCGTCTTTCTGTTGGTAGCTTTTCCTAGCTTCCATCACCGTTGAGTCATTCACACCCTGGAGAATAACCTTTTGTTCATCCATTGCTTCGGCTTGGCGTACAGTTTGTACTGCTTTACTTAATGAGAGACCATCTTGAAGCTGAAGATGTCTGGTCAATTTAGTATCCTTTATGCCTGTTACTAACTTCAATAGTACCATTTCGTCATTAAAACATCTACTTTTACAATCATTACATACCCACTCACATCGTTCTGACATCTTGTGTAGTTCATTAATATAAGGATCCACCTTTTCATCGCTTCTTTGGTTCCTTTGTAAAAAAAGAGCTCGATGGTAAAAAATATTCTTCTTCGTAGAAAAATACTCAATCAATCTCTTCACTACCGTGTCAAAGGTCGTTCTCTTCTCTTCGAGCATACCTATCGAAGTCAATAAATCATCTGCTTCTTTACCCATAGCGTACAATAGCATATTAATCTGCTGTTCTTCAGATTTCGTGGATAAACCTGTTGCAACTCTAAACATCTTGAACTGCTTAATCCAGGATATCCACATAGACGGATCTTGAAAGTTGAATGGGTCCGGGGGCTTAACTTGAAAGTTAGTTTCATTTCTTGATGCACTTTCATTTCTAGCAGCCAACACAGCTGAGCTTATTATATCTTTTAATTGTTCTGGTGTTATTTCCATCGTTAAAATTTCATTTTAAGACAAACCTGACACCATGTAAAGAAATTACAACACCATTTATAAACACTAACCTTTAATAACTCAAACTCTTAACATAACAAAACATCTCTATCATAACAAATTATAAATAAAAAATAATTGAATTTTTTACTATATGGCACATAGAGTATAAAAATTCTTTTAGATCGACTTTAAATTTCTCTTAGGCGAATTTTTGACCCCCAAAAGGCTTTTTTATTACTAATTTGATTTCAATGAAATTCTCAGGTTAGATTTTAAGTATTTTAAACTAGGTAATAAACTATAATCGAGCAATTATTTTCAAGTATTAAAAAAGCTTATTTTCCGGAATTTTTGACAGAACTTTAGTTGTTTAGGCTACATGGTTTGACTAATGTAGTTGCTATGATCAGTTTATTTTCCCCCATCGCAGCTGAGTTGTCGCTGTATGCTGAAAACAACATAACATAACCTTTTCTTGTTTATATTTGCTCACCATTATGTTACGTTTTTAAATAAAATTTAATTGATATTTTGACGGACCTGTTTGTTAAATTAAATAGATCAACATGTTTACTTGTTGAAGTTATAAATTATACCAAAAGATAGGCATGTTGATGTGGAATGAATTGATGTCGTACGGAATTATGCGATTAACTATAATTTATGGGATACAACTAATATCTATTTGGGAGAAAGATTTAAATTGAACAACTAATTTGAATGTGTTGTGCCATTGTAGCCTATGTCTCAGGTAACAAAATATGCATTAAGTGTTAAGTAAGCGTAATTCTACAATACTTACATTACTTGATTTTTATTAATTTTGATTAATTAATCATGGATTTTAAATTGTATTGTTTTTTTTCGCTCTACAATCTATTTACCTTTAATATTGTAAGCATAATTATTATTAAGTTACTTGCTTGTTTTGATGTCTTAGCTAAAATCATTCTTTGTATGTATTTATTTGTAGGCTAGGCCTAGGATGTACGCCGGTTGACTTCGGACGGTTAGATGATGTTCCACTCTTCACATTCGAGGAGATGGAAACCTCCGTTCTCTCCCTAAAGAGCAACAAGGCTCCTGACCCGGACGGGATTCCCAGCGAGGCTTTAAAGAAAGTATTTTCAATTAATGCTGACTTGTTGTTGAGAAAGTACAACGCCTGTTTGGTAGAAGGGGTGTTTCCGGCTCCCTATGGAAAACCGCAAGACTTGTACTGATCAGCAAGGGCAAAGGTGATCCCGAGTTGTCGTCGTCCCACAGGCCTTTCTACACGTTGGACACGGCTGGGAAGCTGTTCGAGAAGATGATCCGTTCCCGCCTGACCTCTGCCGTGGAAGCTGCCGGGGACTCATGCCCCCGTCAGTATGGCTTCAGAAAGGGACGGTCAACGATTGACGCTATCACCGAAGTCCATGGAGAGCTGTGAAGAGAGTCGAGAGCCACAACCATTTCTCTCGCTGAGTAGTGCTTCTTGTTACGCTTATGTCAAGAATGCCTTTAACTTGGCGAGGTGGGTCGATATGTTGGATGCGCTTTGCAACACCTTTCGCGTTCCTGCATATCTGTTGCGACTCATTGAGGATTATCTCCGCTCTCAAAGCCTTATTTACGACACAAGGGGTGGAACGTGGACGATGGAAGTTACTTCTGGTGCCGCGCAAGATTCAATACTCGGCCAGGATCTCTGGAATGTTGCCTATGACAGCCTCCTGAGGTCGGAGATGCCTGAAGAAACCACTTAGCCTAAACCACTTTGGTTGGGTACGCCAATGATGTCGCAGCTCTCATTGTCGCACGCAACGTTGAGCTGGCCCAACTAAAGTTAAACCAAGTCATGCGTGTGGTCAACACATGGATGTCCGATCACGGTCTCTCGCTTGCTCTTCGTAAGACGGAGATTGTGATCCTTACGAAGAAGAGGATAGACACCGTCATTCTGTTCCGAGTGGGAAGGGAGGTGGTCCAATCAATTCGTGCTGCTAAGTACTTCGGGATTATGGTGGACACCAAGTTGAGCTGGAGGGATCAGATATTCCGTACGGCGGACAAGGCCGCTAAGGTAGTCACTTACCTTAGTAGGCTGATGGCCAATGTCGGGGTTCCACGATCCAGCAGAAGACGTCTGTTGATGTCCGCGGTCCAGTTCGTGCTTCTTTATGAAGCAGAGGTGTGGGTAGACGCTCTCGATAAAGAGTAGTACAGGTTGCGACTCGCTCGGGTTCAACGTTTAGCGGCGCTTCGGGTGTGTTCCGCCTACCGGACAGTGTCCGAGCCTGCCGTCCTGGTGGTCGCCGGAGTTATCCTTGTCAAGCTCTTGGCAGGAGAGAGGAAGGCAATTTATCAGAGACAAGTTGAGATTGGCAAGGACACGGCAAGAATAGCAGAGCGCTCCCGAACCTTCCAGCAGTGGCAACACAGCTGGGAGCACGACACCCGAGGACGATGGACTGCGCGACTTATCAAGCACGTCCAACCATGGGTGGAACGGCTACCAATTCTTTATTTATTGCTCGGGCGTTCCCGACGATGCGGAACACACATTCTTCTGCTGCCCACGTTGGGAAGGGTCCCGCCTGAAGGCCACACAAATTTATGGTGCATTTTCGGTGGACTCGGTCTGCCAAAAGATCTTGGATAATGAGGGCAACTGGGATTGTTTATCACAGTTCGTGCGGGGCATCCTCCTGGAAAAGAAACATGATCTGGACCGCGAAGGGGCCCAGATCCCTTGATCGAGTGGCTGGATAAGGAGAGAGCCCCACGGGCATAAGCCAAATTTAGGCCTACCCCTACGTAATGTGATAAACAACTCCAGGTTAGAATCCTAAAGAGTAGAGGCGAGGTTTTTTAGTGGGTAAACCCGTTTTTAGGGGAGTCCCACATTACAGGCTTGCCACCTGTGTGCGTAATGCATTTTTCTTACCTCTCCCTCAAAAAAAGCGTCACCTAATAACTCAAAAAGTGAGTAAAAAATTCTTGTACGGGACGGACATCGGAGCGTATTCCTAGTATAAACATTAAACATATGATTTCCTTTACACACATGATTTCCAAAACACCTTTTGGACGTTTTTATTTTAAGCGTCTTCCATTTGGGATAAATTCAACGCCAGAACACTTTCAGCGAAAAATGTCTAAATGTCTAGAGGGGCTTGACGGTGTTGCTAATCTAACTGATGACATATGTGTATATGGAAGTACAAAAGAAGAACACGATGAAAGACTAGACAAAGTTATGTCTCGCCTGATGGGAGCAGGAATAACTCTCAATCCAGAGAAGCGTGAGTTTGCAAAATCGAGGATCAAATTCCTTGGTCACATTATTGAGAATGGACATCTCCTGCCAGATCCGGAGAAAACGTCTGCCATAGATTCGTTTCCGGCGCCTAAAAATCAGACAGAGCTTAAACGATTTTTAGGAATGGTTCATTATCTTATGAAATTTTTGCCAAATCTTTCTCACAATGTTAAACCTCTAAATGAACTGCTTTCAACAAAGAATGATTGGGTTTGGACAGATGTCCATGAAAACTGTTTTAATGATGTCAAGAAAATGATTTTAAGTTCACCTATTCTACGTTTGTATGACCCCAAGTTGGAAACACGGGTCTGTGCAGATGCGTCAAAAAATGGACTTGGTGCAATCCTAGAGCAGAAATTTGAAAACCAATGGAGACCGGTCCAATATGCATCCCGGACTATGTCAGACACAGAAGTACGCTATGCACAAATAGAAAAGGAATCACTCGCTTTGACGTGGGCCTGTGAAAAGTTTTATTCGTTTATCTTGGGAAAACGGTTTGATCTTGTGACTGATCACAAACCACTGTTGCAAATCTTAGGCCAAAAGCCCCTGAGTGACCTGACTCCAATTCTTCAGAGGTTTCGCATGAGATTGATGCTTTTTAACTATGTTGTTAAGTATGAAACAGGTAAAAGTTTTTTTGTTCCTGACGCACTCTCAAGAGCTCCTCTAAAATCTGACTCTCAAGAAAGGGATATTCTTGATGAGGAGACTGAGCTGTATGTAAATTCTGTGGTTTCAACACTGCCATGTACAGACCGTAAACTTGAAGCTATTAGGCAAGCTGTCAAGGGAGATAAAGTAAGTAACTTACTGTGTGAAGCAATTAGCAACGGAGACTGGTCTAGTTTAAGAAATACTGAATTTTTCAAAGAGCGAGGGAACCTGTCATTGGTGGACGGACTAATCATGAGAGGATTGAGAATTTTTATCCCCAAAGGTTTACGTGCTGATGTTCTTGGGCAAATCCACAGTGGACATTTTGGCATCAACAAATGTCTTGCGCTTTCTAGAGAAACAGTTTGGTGGCCAGGTATTACGACAGAAATCAAGCGTTTAATACAGGATTGTCCCGAATGTTTAGAAAACCGTAGAAATCCAGCTGAACTGTTGTTACCTTCACGGCTCCCTACTAGACCATGGGAGATGGTTGGCACAGATTTATTAGATTACAAACAGCAAATGTACCTTTGCATGCAAGATTATTTTTCTAAATACATTGAACTTGTGTCATTGAGTAGTGTTAATACGAACGCCATAAAACAAGCTTATTTATCTATTTTTTCACGACATGGCATTCCAAACATAGTCAGGTCGGACAATGGTACGGCTCTGGTTTCACATGAAATGAAAACGTTTGCGACTGAGATGGGCTTTGAGAATGTTACCTCAAGCCCTCACTTTCCCCAATCTAACGGCCAGGCTGAACGAGCAGTGGAAATTTGTAAAAATATACTTAAGAAAAATAAGAATCCTTATTTTGGCCTGTTGACATATCGAACATCACCCTTAGCTTCCGGTGTTTCACCAGCGGAGTTATTATTTGGAAGAAAGATCCGGTCTACAATCCCTTCTATTCCAGAGCGCTATAAGCCTGGCTCGCCTGACCTGGATAAATATCGTCGTGACTGTGAGGAGAACAGTAAAATGAATAAAGTTTACTATGATCGGCGGCATAGAGCAAGGAAGCTCAGTGATCTCAGAGAGGGAGATAAGGTTTGGATTACCGATCTGAAGAGGTATGGGATAATTGTTGCTCAAGGTCCTAACGATAGAGATTATATTGTAAAATCAGATGGAAGTAAAGTAAGAAGAAATAGAATACTGCTGCTGTCAACTAACTCAACCAGTAGAGATGATTCTCCCTGGACTCCTTATCCTTCAACTGAAACCTCTGATGGAAAAGGGAATGGACAAGAAAAGCGGAGATATAGTAGAGGGGAATTCAGGGAAGAACCTCTAAAAGAAATCCGTCCAGTTGGTCAAGGGCTCAATGGAAGATACGTGACAAGATCAGGGAGGGAAGTCAAACCTCCTAAGCGGTACGAGTGTTAAGACTTTGGAATGCTTTTGTTTCCTTGGAAGGGAGGATGTAAAGGAAATCATATGTTTAATGCTTACATTATTGTTTATTTATAATGTGTTATTATAGAGATGTTTTGTTATGTTAAGAGTTTGAGTTATTAAAGGTTAGTGTTTATAAATGGTGTTGTAATTTCTTTACATACACATATATGTTACATATTTAACCCATGGTTCAACAAATTGATACCTAAGTGCACCTATTGGCCTAGCGAGTGAGCGAAGCGAACGATCTTTGTCCAAGAAAGGAGAGTGACGCTTGATAATTTTACCGAGCATAAGCTCGGTCCCCTGGTACTACCTATAAAATAATACATGGAACTTTGTTTAAAAAATAAAAAAGTCTTTTAAACTAAATAAATGTATTCCGATATAATGTTCACCAGAATTAGTAACACAAGATACAGATACACTACTGTAACTATAAAATGGAACTATGAGCTAAGTACACAGATGACGACTTTAAGGGATCATATAATACATATTTTGTTGAACAACTTTAAACTAAATTACCAAAAGTGGTTACACTTTTACGTCAGTCAGCTTCAGAGCTCTCACTCGCTGATTCATAATTTGGCCGGTTATTAGAGCAAGTTCATAACATTACTTGGATAACAGAAGGTCAGTCGCACGGTCCGAGGGATAGACACGGTCGGCTGAGAGGTAACCGGTTCACGGTACGGCCGTCAACAGCGAGTGTGACAGCGGCTGTTGTGTCTGAACTAGTTTCGACGACACGTGCGGATTTTTCGCTAGCGTTGGCGGGGTCATGGTCGGAGCACCGGTCCCCACGCGTTCCCCCCCCCCCCCTCTCCAACCCACCAGGGCCAGGACCAGGAAACAGAGCAGAGGCAGCCGTTGTGGTGTAACTGACCCACATGGTAATGCGCTCGGGATCCGCCAAATCTGAAAGACCTGTCTTGGGTACCGACCAGAACATAAAGTTACAGTGTTGGTGCTCGGTGGGAGAGGTGACATAAAAATGGGTTACAAAAATTTGGATTTTAAAATTGCATAAATACTGTTAAAATTGTTATTATTTGTTTTCATTGTTCAAGTATATGGTCCACTTTTGTTTGAGGATTTATATATGCTAAAAGTTTCTTAATTTTTAAAATTTTTTTTCATATAGGCCCTAAGTTAAAATTTTTGGCTATAGCATTCATTAGAAAAATCACATACGAAGAAAAAAAATAAACAAACAGATTTATTTTAGAAGGTTTTAAATTAGTTACAACTTGAAAGTGTTTTCCCAATACAATTTTAATAAAAAACATAAATATTTGTTTACAGACTTTTGAGCACTCTTAATATCAACAATAGGGTCAATAGGATACATTGTTTAAGGTACAACCCTAACCCTGTAATCATACAATACATAAAGCAAGAGATTTTAAGTAGGATAAGTAAAAAAAAGTAATTGTCGAGTTTAAACTCCAAATCAGAAAAAAATTTTAGCAGGGCCCTAACCATTCTCATTAAACAGTTGAAATTAAAAGAACTCTTTAAAAACCTGATCAAAACTTTTTAAGTTTTATTAATTTTCTTTCTAAATGAAGGAGTGAAGGAACAAAACATTGCGAACATTTCGAGAGGCACGTGCCGGTAATATGCACAAGCTGCACGCCGAGAGGAGTTTGGAGTGTTGCACCTCGCGTCGCGTCGGCAATCCAAGTTGAAGATGAAGTCAAGTGACGTCAGAGGGCGATATTGGTTCTCGCTAGTGAACAGCTTCATTGAAACAATAATCCAACAACATTGTCTTTCTCAGAGTTCCGGACTCACAACTACCAATAAACGCTGCAATAAATACTGTTCTTTATTGATTGGTTACACGTACCTAAATTCGTAATATTTTTCAAGTTGCAGTTAATTATATCTTTATAGTTTCCATGCTACTATGTATATTAGATGGAAATGAGTGGTTATTTATTATTACTTTACTAACTATTCACTTAAGGGTGCGCTCTACCCATCTGCCGCGCGCGGATGCAAGGGTTTAGAATCTCCGTGTTTGTCGCCCCAGTTGTAAACCGGTTTAAAATATTTTGGTATCATTCTTTTTGTAATATAATTTTGTACTCTGCTATCGTCTTAAAATTTCGATATTAATTTAAATTACTAAGCAGGGTGCTTGCTAATAACGTTGAAATAAGCGTTTTTGTATCAAGTTTTAACGTATGAAAAACAATTTTTTAAGAAAAAGTAAGACGATACAAGAGTACAATATAATCTTAAGAACAAGAATCTGCAATAAGATTGGTAAAAAGTGTATAGATAACGATGCAAGAGGGAAGATGCGAAAGGTCTGCAATTTAAAAAACATCGTTATTAGACCACCGATCGATTTCGCACTGAAACCAAAAAAAGCATTAAAGTAACAAAATTTAAAAATCACCCGTCATATATTTTCCAAAATGTGAGTTTCCGCGTATAGCGGCAGTTAACAGTCTCGCTCGACGATTTTGACGAAGAGGTAGAGCGCACCCTTAACTATATTTGATCGAGTGTAATGTAAAACGGTAAAGTAGAGATTTTTAGATCTCTAATTCTAAATTATGGAACACAACTGATTTGTTCTGTGATAGTAATTAACGCTAACATATCTTGAGACGATGGAAAAGTAAGAATAAGGTAATGAATTAACTCGGATATAAATTTGAGTTAACCCACGACCACAGATTAATGCAAAAACATTTATATTTTAACAATTTATTATTTATACCTATATTTATAAAGTAGAATGTTTGTATATATACATATATGTATTTATTTATATGTTATTGTAATCTATGGAATTGGAAACCGCTGGACCGTTTGCAATGTAACTCGGAACATGTATGGAAAATTTTATGGAGAAGGTTTATAAGCCATTACTTTTTGTATAGCCCTCAGTTCTTAGCCCCAGGACTATTATAAACATACCCATGTTAGAGTTTAAAAATCTCTTTCAGCTGTTGGCATGGAAGCAATCAAAACCATTTTCAGGTTGCATTGCAAAGCATGCCGTGTATCAGCTAGAATCAATGTATACAGTCTGCATACATTATAGTATTTTGCATGGTAAAAAAATGACAGGGGAAAAATAACTACATGAAAGCCTTAGCACGAGACAAAAATTTAAGTTGAATGAGTATTTTAAGCTGTGATTGAAATAAAATTTGATTATATCTTTATACAAAATCTTTACCCAGCACTACCAGAGGTCGAGGGATGCCGTAAGGAAACTTCTCCTGTTTCAAAGTGTTCCCTATTTGCATTAGAAGGAATTCCAATTGAGTTCCTTCACCACTCGAAATGTAAAGTGAATTGCAGTGGAATATTTATTTTACTCTAACCGAACTTTTTAATATTCTGGCGAAAATGTAGTGAGACAGTTAAACAATTAAGACTAACTAATATTTTCTAATCTAAGTTTATGATAGTAAATGTTCATTAAATGAAAAACAAATTGGTAAATGATAATTTTTAATTCGCTTACTTCAAATATTAAAAACAGTGGCAACAATTTTCTGAAACTATAAAATAAAAAAGTTATTTTCGGAACTTTCAGTCTGTGACAAACTGCTTGTATCACAATCCATAAAATCAGAAATAGGTTTGACTTTGTTTTATGTACAGAACATTTATTTTACTCAAAATAATTGTTTTTGTCGGTAGATTAAATACAAAAAATAACCACCAATGAGTTCAAACGCGAATGGTTATCACGAGCCTCTACTACTTTCCCTTTGATACACTTTAATAAAATAAACTACAGTACAATGACCTGCTGTATGTTCTCTGTAACCGGAGGAGGGAAAGTTGCTGGCAACCGTAGAAATAGGCGACTGTTAGTGAAATGTATTGGCTGGGTAGCTGAGTGGGTATAACATTAGAGATAAAGGTAAAATCTAAAGGTGCCAGTTTGATCCTTAGAAAAGTAAGATTTTTATGGTATGAAACTGGACCCAACGGCCATTGATAACTAAGCTAGTAATTCATGACAGTAAAAAATAATCAGCTGGATTATTCCTATGTCTCAATTTGGATGTGACCATGTTATGACAAGAAAAACAAAAAGTCAGATGCCTATTGGAAACCCCTACACAGACTAAAACCGGCAACACAGACTTGGCATGTTGTCGGCAATCACTCAAGTTCTTGCAGAGTTCATTGCATGTAGTTGAGCATCCTCTTGAATCAGAAATATTACTGTCCATAACATTTCATGTCTGTATTGCATGTTATCGGTTTCCCAGTAGTAATTTTATTTGATTGTTTTCCCACTTGTCATGCACTCTACGTGGATGAGCACTTAAAAACATACACCTGAAAATGTTGCCATTTTGAAATGCCTAGAGTAAGTGATATAACGCATGTAAGTGTAAACAAATTAATTTGCTTTGTTAACTACGGTTCAGGTGAATGGCACTGGTAAAGTGCGGAATTGAACCAGCGTTATCGCTGCCATGGTCCCGAAAACCTTCCTGTCATCCAAAATGTTACCAACCCGCCTAAATGTGTTGAATTGATAAAAAAATCACAGTTCCGTAGGCTACAACCGGGTAAGGTTGAAGACCCATATGCATATGCAATTCGTCTCCTTAATTAGATACAATCTGATTTAATATTGAATGTTAATCTTGACATTAATCTTTATTTAATCTTGTTTAAAATGGTTACCATACTGAAGAACTTAATATAGTTTTTACAATCGCTAAGCTGCCTTTTCTTGGGCATAGTTTCATCAGGTAGATAACGTCTGGACTCATATTTTAATAACTCAACCGGCCAAATTTATCAAATTTGTTACGTCATGTACTCGTAATTAATCAGGTCTAATGACTACATCTTTGTGATTAAAGTTAAAAAACAGGCCTACTTTTTAAATTTATTACGTCGTATTTAAAACAAAATGTAACATTTAAATAAATAGGTCTTTAAAGGGGATAAAAACGTCTTAAGGAAAATAAATCGGTTGCCAGATTTAAACTTTGGGAGGGTGGGTAGGCCTTTGCCAAAACCGCAGTTAGAATTTATATGTGATTTTACCCACCCACTGGATCAAGAATGATCAATGGCAATTTTACTTTCAATTTTAGGAAGCATTTTTGCACCTAAATTATACGTCAATGTCGTTGAAATATTAAAACTGATTAATTTTTCACTTACCACAATTTAGAAATTATGGAAGATGAATGTAAAAGATATCTTTAATCTAGTGCCAGAAAGTGAAAGGGGAGTTTTATTAATTGGAAGCCTAGTGTAATTTGTTGTAGGAGTCCCATACCACACAGGTTGGACACCTGTGTGTATAAAAAAAAAATTATTACTCCTGTCCCTAAAAACATTGTCAAGAAACATTAGATTTGCTGATAAGTTTTTTATGTATTTTAACAACCCTTTAAAAAAATATAAACATTTTTTATGTATGCGTGGGTTTTTGTATTAGGGAGAAATAAATACTTATTTATTAAAACTAGGATGTTTTGTATTTGAATCTAACACTACAATTTTCAACAGATTTTCATGTTGTTGGAAAGGGTTTGACATGTAGTTGATGAAAAAATTGATGAGAATCCGCCCTTAGGCTTACAGGGTGTAAAAGTTTCAATGTTAATCTTATCAACGGAGGTCAATTGATTGATAAATACACAGCTGTTATAATGCTACATAAGGCCCAGTTCACACGAGCGTCAAAATACACTGCGTGCAAGCTGCGTCGACGCGGCGTCCCCGGTGCTCACGAGCGTTTACGTGTGTACTGTTCCATTTGAGTACATGCACTGCTCAAACGCCGCTGCAAAATAAAGCTGCATCAACGCAAACGCAAAACGCTCGTGTGCACCGGGCCTAAAATGCTAGTAGATCAGTTAGAACAGATGGAACAGATGTTTCAGCTATAAAATATTTTTCTAATTGGGTTACAACGGTCCACACCAACTAAAGATTTTGTCAAATTTCGATCACTAAATGAAGAATAAAAATCCTCAATTCAATGATTATAAAATTGAAAATCTATAATCATTAAAATCCTTATGTGGAGTGTAAGAAATTCTCTTTTAATATATACGACTTTTAAACCTAGTTTTTTTTTTTTATTCACAAACGTTGGCAACATAGTTTAATAAATAAGTTTTACACTATTATAGTAATTTTTTTTTTATATTTACGAATTTTCATCAGATTTTCCAGGTTGTCCCTTGTAATTCCAAAAATCTAGTGCAAGTGTAATAAAAAGTGTCCTATATTAAGTCCAATAATTAAGTGTCCCGAATTCCTTAAACTTTTACAAGTATATTAGGCACAAATGTCGATCACTTGGTGGTCTCTGAACAACGCACACGTAATGATGTATGCTTGAGAGCTAGTCGCCGGTTCGGGAGAGCACCACAACAATGGACACACCGCCTATCCATCGTCTGCGGCAAGCCTGTGTATCCACACTGAAACAAAAACACATTTATTTTTCACTGAGCCAATAAAATAATTTGACTCATAAAACCTTGGATTTTATGCTCTTGCATAGAGGATTTTGGTCGTACCATTCACATCTAACTTTTTTCAAACCTCCTCTCATATCCTAAAAATCTTTGATTAAATAAATTGCTGTGGGGTGTCAAAGTATAAGGAATCAATCTAAATGGCCTTAATGAAACCTCACTCATAGAACAGTAGGATTTCTTAAAATGCTACTCAATTCGATTGCTGGAAATGATTTAGATTAACAAAACGTCTGTTTAAGTAATCGTATGCAATTTTATATTGAAGCAATAACACATTGAAATAATAATAACATTAGACTCGCACTGTCACTGTTGAACAGCCCCAAAAGTGAGTAGGAACTGCAAGGGCTTTGCAACATTCCCACGCCCCCATGCAGCCTTCGGGTTGAAATAGGAAGTGCAATATCCCCTGATTGTCGTAAGAAGACTAAAAGGGGTGACGGGCTATAGAGTAGGGTGGCCAAATCATTCACAGAGGGAACCGGGACAGCTCCGAACCGAACTATAGAACCCCGAACATGTACCCTTTCCCTTCCCCCCCCCACCCTGTACCTCATCACGCCGCATACCAACCAACTGGTCCATTGTTTCCTAGATAAAAATTAGGCCTAATAAGAATTGATTGATTCATATTATAGTATATGTTTTTTTAATTGTAGTTAATTAATCATGAACAAAGTTTCATAAATTTGCTAAATCTAAATCCCTTGTACTCTCTATGTTAATGCAGCATTGTTCAACATTTAACTGGCATCGAATCATAGTAGGCCTAATAAATATTACAATAATTGATAACATCGTGACTATACATAATATTGACCATAATGTAGGTATATTTATGGTAAAAAAATACTTAAATAATAGGGTTCAATTGATTAAGCACTAAATTTTATATTATTCAGCACTGGTTGTGGATGGTAATGATCGGCATTGCAGAAAACGATATTTGTCACTGCTTATACGGCTTTATCTTTATCTTGGTGTATCTACACCAGTGGCATTTTTAACGTTTTGACGGGGAACGGTTCAAACCCCAGTCTTGTTACTTTCTAACATCGACCAGTTGTTAGAAAGCATAATTAATTAATAGCCCAATGACAAATGGCAACTGGGTCCGGAATCGAACCTTTGAAAAGCTACTAACTTTTCTCAGGATCGAACCGGTTGAAAGGAAGTTATAAAACTGCACACTGTCACAGTTGTAATTATAAAGATTCTAAAGGATTGATTGCTTCCAGCGAGTTCACTTCCATTCTCTTCATATCGTCTGTCCATTACATGTTCATGAATGAAAATATTCCCTCTGTGTTGGCATTGTGAGCTGGTATTTAAAAAAAAAATTCTGAAATGTTTGCCATCTCAGAGTACTGTTGAGGACTGTTACTGTGTACTGCATTCTAGCAGAAGAGATATAGAAATTGAATCGCTTGATTATAAAATTAGAATCGTCTTATATTTTTGTCTCAATATTTTTTAACCCCCTAAAAACAGAATTGCGTCCCGACTTTTAGGCGTCCCAATACAACCCGAACAATCCCGGTTTTCCGGGACGTTTGGTCACCCTAGGCTAGAGGGTAGCATACTGGAACTACCCCTGTTGTATTGCAGGTGCTGCTGATGTGTGCCCCGCACTGCCGATGGTTTCATCCAATGTGCCAGTGTGTGTTAGCCATGTGGTATGGATTCAAAGTTCAAGCTCTGCCCCGGCACTTCCGCCGCTTTGTGCGTATGCGTATCGGTGCTGGATAAATAGGGGTTCGGGCCTCGGGGAACTGGGATAGGAGCAACGAGAGTAAGTTTCTGAGGATTTAAACGTCCTTGGTCACTGAAGTGATGCCCTTTACCACACGATGCACGGGTATTTAACAAGTTTTCCTACAATCAACCCGCAAAACACTAATTGGATGGAAAAAGTTATGGCGGACCAACAAGGAACTGGCGAAAACCTACTGAGTGTCCCCCAATCATGGCCAGGTAGTGTCGCTAGCATCATGGGCAGAGAGTTCTGTGGAAAACCTCTTACAGGCGAGAAATGTTGTCACACCAGACAAGCAAATCTCTTTCAAGTTGAGAGATATCCTAAGCTGCGCTGTACTTTTGAGGACCTCAGTCCCTCTAAATGTATGGGCCAAATGTTATAATATGTGTAATAAATGATGGACTATGGGTACCATCGCAGCTAGTGCACGGAGAAGGCTGGCCGGAAGGGAATTATATTTCCATGGGTTAATGCTATTTCTAAACTTATTTTTTGGATCAAACCGCTCTCAAATGCAAAGTTTAAGCAAAATCTACCCGCTAGATTTCGAGATCGATGTAAAATACATCGTCCCAGACATTCCTCGTAAAATAATACCGTATAGGATTTGATAAAGGAAAGATGTAACAAGAAACAAAAGTTAAATAAGTCATTAATATATTGTTAAAACGTACCCACAGGTCTTCTTCTGCACAATATCCTAGAACAATAGAATCCATGTAGTTTTTCTTCATCTACAAAATCTTTGGGGATTGGTTTGTGTAAGAACAGAGTCGTTGCCGCTGTTTCAGGGAGTAATCTGCATTAAGTAACAAAAACCCAAAGAAAAACTTCACAGAAAAATGCAATTTGACGTAGCTTTTGGTATTAAGATAAAATCTACAAAATAATAGTTGGTTACAGTATATTGGGACTTTAAGTTGACTGCACGTTTCTTTCAGTTTTCATAAAATAAATATGTTTTGTTTTATTTACAATTTTTAAACAGCTGATTAAGGACAAAATTAGAGAATTGTGCAAAATAAAGCATTTTAGAAAAAATGTCAATGAGAAAACAGAAGAGATACACCTTGTATGCAAGGGGTTGACCATTTTAGTTAAGATAGACTATGAACATTGTCTACGGAGTTTATAAACAAAGCAATAGACATTGTGACTGAATGTATTTCTAATAGAAATGAATGAGAAAAATTAATTTTTTTGTAGCAGTTCTAAAAATGTTTGATAATGTGCTTGCTTGGTGGACAATAAACTGAAACTGAAGACTCGTGTAAGAAAGTTGAACTTAAGTGAATAGACTTGCCATTCAATGCATTTGTTTGATACCGAAATCTCGTAAAATGTGTGTTTAAAGTAAAATAAAAATAATAAAAAATCTAGTTTACACTAAATAATTTACTGATCCCCCTTACAATCGGTTAAAAACTGTAGGAGGAGTTCATTGTACGAAAAACCATGTAACATAATAAATTTGTACGGATTAAAACTTATAGAGTGGCACACAAAAAAGTTAATTTGGTGAGCTTATTTGATTTCTTAAAATTCCAAAGACTACGGTCCCGTTAAGCCATTGTTTTCACCTTGAACCTCTTTAATTAAATATTGAGCTATACAATCCAAGCAATTAATTATAAATGATGTCCAGCAAAAAACATCTGCTTTATTGAGCATAAAATTAAACGTCAGTAATTCAATTATCACGCTTGCATGAGCTCCAATAGTTGACTTCATACTCATAAAGATATCTCTTAATCTAAAAATTTCATTACCTTGCTGGTTTAATAAACATCAAGTTAGCAAAGCATAATTCAGCCTATCCTTAGATTATAAGTTCTATGCTTTACTTTGAATTTATAACTAAACTAGTGGCTTATTTGGTCAAAAGCCCCTAACTATAATAATTAGATCTTAGTGAATTACCAAGAAAATGTTTTACAAAGAAAGCTTTCAGAAGATTTGTTTTTTTTTTATCGATGATATTTTAGAAATATTTGCAAAGGCTTTGATTCCTATTTGAAACACCGACGCACTCTTTGGTGAGTATTTTGAGGTGAGTGTGACTGAAGGGGGAGTGTGATGATTGTGATGGATCAGGTGAGGTGTAGCTTTGTTACTGACAAATAGCAGCCGTTTCATTATTCAGTATCATTAATTAATAGCCCAATGACCAAAGGCAGTCATCCGCTTCCAAAGCACTCTTTACAATCTTGAGATACCTGTCATAAATGAATGCTTAATTTTGTCTATGGTTAAAACCTATATCGATTCTAAAAATGTGTTTTTTTATTAAATCATAATCCTTGAGCTAAGACAAAAATTAATATAATGTAGAAAAGGGGAAATGATTAAAAACCGTGCGGATGCTCAGCACCCATTTCAGGATAAAATACTTTCAATAGTGTGCGTCATACACCATCCTTTTTTCAACCATTTGATTACTGTATCTTGTTTTTCCATTAGTTGATATAGTATTTTACCTCCTGTTTTATTTTTAGGGTCACAAAATGTTAACACACTCCGTTATAGTAGACTGTCTTCACTCACTGTACAATTTTCGGGTTTCCTAATAAATACCCCTGTCACAGAAGACCTGCGTACTCAGCGAATTTCCAATGGAATTTCAGATTACCAAGGGTTATATATATATTGCCTATTTTACATTCAAAATGTAGGGCTGCTAATATAATCAATAAATAAAACATATTTCAACAAGAGCACCCTTTTGAGAATGAAAACTTTTTTATTTTGTGTACATGTTTCGGGACATTAGCCCATCTTCATGGTCATTGTACAAATAAAACTGTAACCTATTATTAATAAATAAACTTTTGTCTCCTATACTTTAAATAAAATAAATAAATAAATAAAATAACTTTTATTTATTTATTATTAATAAATAAACAAAAGTTTATTTATTAATAATAGGTTAGAGTTTTATTTGTACAATGACCATGAAGATGGGCTAATGTCCCGAAACATGTACACAAAATAAAAAAGCGTTCATTCCTTAAAAGGGTGCTCTTGTTCAAATATGTTTTGGAATTAGTTAGAGAAATTAAACTTCAGCTGTCTTATTTGGGTCGCCAATGCTAAATTTTGAGACAATTCATAACATTTTAGCCCTAATGGGGGATGGCCCACCAGGAGTCAGAGGAAAATCTTCAATGTAAGCACGGGTTGATATGTACATAAATTAAAGGTCTTGTTTAGTAGAATACAAAGCCGCAAACCCGACCTAAAAAGGACAACCGAGCCCGAAATGGCAGACGATCAAATTTTTCAGTTAAATCATATCCTTCACAAAAATATTAAAAAGTAATAACAAATTATATGCAACATAAATGTGTCCGGATGGTTACTAATAACTTTTAACAGGTACTTTTGATTTCAATCAAATACTCCAAGAAGATGTAAAACCAAATCTAATTTCAATTTCAAATAAGTTTTCTATCCAGTATACTCGCATTATTTGAACGGGGGTAATTTTTCAAAAGGGCCAAAAAGATTTGTAAACATATTCTTCCTCAATAAAAAATTAACAATTTGAACTGAAGCCATTTAAAAGAGATTGAAAACCAGGAAATTTACAAATTTAACTTGCACTGTGGCTTAATTGATTACGAATACAAAAAAATCATAATGAAAGTACAATAATAGTCTATGTTGTCCATGTTATTGTAATGGGAAATCAAACCAACCCTGTATCTCGATTATTTATTAATATAACTGAATAAAATTTTCTACATATACCCACTATGAAGGATTTGACTTATATTTGGCTACACTTCCATAGCAGCAAACCTAATTACTAATTCCCATGGTGCTTATGGAGAAAACAAATAAAAAAATAAAAAATACTGAATTCCGTTGAACATTCGCTGAGTACGCAGGTCTGACGCGACGGGAGTACATGTATTATTAAGATTATTATTTTATTATACTCGGGAGTCTTTAAAAAATGTAAAATTTGATATATTAAATTTTTTAATTAGGTTTATAAAGAAGGAAGTACCTTAAAAATCGGAATATGATGATTCCTATGTTATTCCTTTGAGAAATCAATAAAACGCTACATCTATCTTATTAATGAATATATTTTAATAAAACATGAGTGGTATTTTTACTGGTTATTATTTAATTGTGATTGCATAAAACTCTCCAAGTTCAAAAAACCAATACATACCTGCACTTGTGATTTCTTGAATATTAAAAACTATTTTAAAATTATTTTGGAGTTTTGGTGATTACGCAGGCCTGCTGCTACATGGGTGCTTTTTTTGCTTCATATACAGTTACTACTTAGCCTTATGTACTCAGATGAATCAAGAAACTTGACTTACAATGGGGTTTTATTGAAGTAAAGTCGTAATAACTTGATAAAAATAGGTATTGTCCGCCATTTAGAAAATTCGTCCAAATGGCGAACTTCCCATGGAGGAATTTCGGTAAACTTTTGATATGTTATTGATTTTACACCTACTATTTCAATAAAACATTAAAATTTGGGAGTACAATTTGTCCGAGGTCAAAGTCTATTTTTCCCCTACTATGTATTGTTTTTTTTCGCTCTACTATCTATTTACCTTTAATATTGTAAGCATAATTATTATTAAGTTACTTGCTTGTTTTGAGGTCTTAGCTAAAATCATTCTTTGTATGTATTTATTTGTAGGCTAGGCCTAGGATGTACGTCGGTTGACTTCGGACGGTTAGATGACGTTCCACTCTTCACATTCGAGGAGATGGAAACCTCCGTTCTCTCCCTAAAGAGCAACAAGGCTCCTGACCCGGACGGGATTCCCAGCGAGGCTTTAAAGAAAGTATTTTCAATTAATGCTGACTTGTTGTTGAGAATGTACAACGCCTGTTTGGTAGAAGGGGTGTTTCCGGCTCCCTATGGAAAACCGCAAGACTTGTACTGATCAGCAAGGGCAAAGGTGATCCCGAGCTGTCGTCGTCCCACAGGCCTTTCTACACGTTGGACACGGCTGGGAAGCTGTTCGAGAAGCTGATCCGTTCCCGCCTGACCTCTGCCGTGGAAGCTGCCGGGGACTCATGCCCCCGTCAGTATGGCTTTAGAAAGGGACGGTCAACGATTGACGCTATCACCGAAGTCCATGGAGAACTGTGAAGAGAGTCGAGAGCCACAACCATTTCTCTCGCTGAGTAGTGCTTCTTGTTACGCTTATGTCAAGAATGCCTTTAACTCGGCGAGGTGGGTCGATATGTTGGATGCGCTTTGCAACACCTTTCGCGTTCCTGCATATCTGTTGCGACTCATTGAGGATTATCTCCGCTCTCAAAGCCTTATTTACGACACAAGGGGTGGAACGTGGACGATGGAAGTTACTTCTGGTGCCGCGCAAGATTCAATACTCGGCCAGGATCTCTGGAATGTTGCCTATGACAGCCTCCTGAGGTCGGAGATGCCTGAAGAAACCACTTAGCCTAAACCACTTTGGTTGGGTACGCCAATGATGTCGCAGCTCTCATTGTCGCACGCAACGTTGAGCTGGCCCAACTAAAGTTAAACCAAGTCATGCGTGTGGTCAACACATGGATGTCCGATCACGGTCTCTCGCTTGCTCTTCGTAAGACGGAGATTGTGATCCTTACGAAGAAGAGGATAGACACCGTCATTCTGTTCCGAGTGGGAAGGGAGGTGGTCCAATCAATTCGTGCTGCTAAGTACTTCGGGATTATGGTGGACACCAAGTTGAGCTGGAGGGATCAGATATTCCGTACGGCGGACAAGGCCGCTAAGGTAGTCACTTACCTTAGTAGGCTGATGGCCAATGTCGGGGTTCCACGATCCAGCAGAAGACGTCTGTTGATGTCCGCGGTCCAGTTCGTGCTTCTTTATGAAGCAGAGGTGTGGGTAGACGCTCTCGATAAAGAGTAGTACAGGTTGCGACTCGCTCGGGTTCAACGTTTAGCGGCGCTTCGGGTGTGTTCCGCCTACCGGACAGTGTCCGAGCCTGCCGTCCTGGTGGTCGCCGGAGTTATCCTTGTCAAGCTCTTGGCAGGAGAGAGGAAGGCAATTTATCAGAGACAAGTTGAGATTGGCAAGGACACGGCAAGAATAGCAGAGCGCTCCCGAACCTTCCAGCAGTGGCAACACAGCTGGGAGCACGACACCCGAGGACGATGGACTGCGCGACTTATCAAGCACGTCCAACCATGGGTGGAACGGCTACCAATTCTTTATTTATTGCTCGGGCGTTCCCGACGATGCGGAACACACATTCTTCTGCTGCCCACGTTGGGAAGGGTCCCGCCTGAAGGCCACACAAATTTATGGTGCATTTTCGGTGGACTCGGTCTGCCAAAAGATCTTGGATAATGAGGGCAACTGGGATTGTTTATCACAGTTCGTGCGGGGCATCCTCCTGGAAAAGAAACATGATCTGGACCGCGAAGGGGCCCAGATCCCTTGATCGAGTGGCTGGATAAGGAGAGAGCCCCACGGGCATAAGCCAAATTTAGGCCTACCCCTACGTAATGTGATAAACAACTCCAGGTTAGAATCCTAAAGAGTAGAGGCGAGGTTTTTTAGTGGGTAAACCCGTTTTTAGGGGAGTCCCACATTACAGGCTTGCCACCTGTGTGCGTAATGCATTTTTCTTACCTCTCCCTCAAAAAAAGCGTCACCTAATAACTCAAAAAGTGAGTAAAAAATTCTTGTACGGGACGGACATCGGAGCGTATTCCTAGTATAAACATTAAACATATGATTTCCTTTACACACATGATTTCCAAAACACCTTTTGGACGTTTTTATTTTAAGCGTCTTCCATTTGGGATAAATTCAACGCCAGAACACTTTCAGCGAAAAATGTCTAAATGTCTAGAGGGGCTTGACGGTGTTGCTAATCTAACTGATGACATATGTGTATATGGAAGTACAAAAGAAGAACACGATGAAAGACTAGACAAAGTTATGTCTCGCCTGATGGGAGCAGGAATAACTCTCAATCCAGAGAAGCGTGAGTTTGCAAAATCGAGGATCAAATTCCTTGGTCACATTATTGAGAATGGACATCTCCTGCCAGATCCGGAGAAAACGTCTGCCATAGATTCGTTTCCGGCGCCTAAAAATCAGACAGAGCTTAAACGATTTTTAGGAATGGTTCATTATCTTATGAAATTTTTGCCAAATCTTTCTCACAATGTTAAACCTCTAAATGAACTGCTTTCAACAAAGAATGATTGGGTTTGGACAGATGTCCATGAAAACTGTTTTAATGATGTCAAGAAAATGATTTTAAGTTCACCTATTCTACGTTTGTATGACCCCAAGTTGGAAACACGGGTCTGTGCAGATGCGTCAAAAAATGGACTTGGTGCAATCCTAGAGCAGAAATTTGAAAACCAATGGAGACCGGTCCAATATGCATCCCGGACTATGTCAGACACAGAAGTACGCTATGCACAAATAGAAAAGGAATCACTCGCTTTGACGTGGGCCTGTGAAAAGTTTTATTCGTTTATCTTGGGAAAACGGTTTGATCTTGTGACTGATCACAAACCACTGTTGCAAATCTTAGGCCAAAAGCCCCTGAGTGACCTGACTCCAAGGCTTCAGAGGTTTCGCATGAGATTGATGCTTTTTAACTATGTTGTTAAGTATGAAACAGGTAAAAGTTTTTTTGTTCCTGACGCACTCTCAAGAGCTCCTCTAAAATCTGACTCTCAAGAAAGGGATATTCTTGATGAGGAGACTGAGCTGTATGTAAATTCTGTGGTTTCAACACTGCCATGTACAGACCGTAAACTTGAAGCTATTAGGCAAGCTGTCAAGGGAGATAAAGTAAGTAACTTACTGTGTGAAGCAATTAGCAACGGAGACTGGTCTAGTTTAAGAAATACTGAATTTTTCAAAGAGCGAGGGAACCTGTCATTGGTGGACGGACTAATCATGAGAGGATTGAGAATTTTTATCCCCAAAGGTTTACGTGCTGATGTTCTTGGGCAAATCCACAGTGGACATTTTGGCATCAACAAATGTCTTGCGCTTTCTAGAGAAACAGTTTGGTGGCCAGGTATTACGACAGAAATCAAGCGTTTAATACAGGATTGTCCCGAATGTTTAGAAAACCGTAGAAATCCAGCTGAACCGTTGTTACCTTCACGGCTCCCTACTAGACCATGGGAGATGGTTGGCACAGATTTATTAGATTACAAACAGCAAATGTACCTTTGCATGCAAGATTATTTTTCTAAATACATTGAACTTGTGTCATTGAGTAGTGTTAATACGAACGCCATAAAACAAGCTTATTTATCTATTTTTTCACGACATGGCATTCCAAACATAGTCAGGTCGGACAATGGTACGGCTCTGGTTTCACATGAAATGAAAACGTTTGCGACTGAGATGGGCTTTGAGATTGTTACCTCAAGCCCTCACTTTCCCCAATCTAACGGCCAGGCTGAACGAGCAGTGGAAATTTGTAAAAATATACTTAAGAAAAATAAGAATCCTTATTTTGGCCTGTTGACATATCGAACATCGCCCTTAGCTTCCGGTGTTTCACCAGCGGAGTTATTATTTGGAAGAAAGATCCGGTCTACAATCCCTTCTATTCCAGAGCGCTATAAGCCTGGCTGGCCTGACCTGGATAAATATCGTCGTGACTGTGAGGAGAACAGTAAAATGAATAAAGTTTACTATGATCGGCGGCATAGAGCAAGGAAGCTCAGTGATCTCAGAGAGGGAGATAAGGTTTGGATTACCGATCTGAAGAGGTATGGGATAATTGTTGCTCAAGGTCCTAACGATAGAGATTATATTGTAAAATCAGATGGAAGTAAAGTAAGAAGAAATAGAATACTGCTGCTGTCAACTAACTCAACCAGTAGAGATGATTCTCCCTGGACTCCTTATCCTTCAACTGAAACCTCTGATGGAAAAGGGAATGGACAAGAAAAGCGGAGATATAGTAGAGGGGAATTCAGGGAAGAACCTCTAAAAGAAATCCGTCCAGTTGGTCAAGGGCTCAATGGAAGATACGTGACAAGATCAGGGAGGGAAGTCAAACCTCCTAAGCGGTACGAGTGTTAAGACTTTGGAATGCTTTTGTTTCCTTGGAAGGGAGGATGTAAAGGAAATCATATGTTTAGTGTTTACATTATTGTTTATTTATAATGTGTTATTATAGAGATGTTTTGAGATGATGTGTTATGTTAAGAGTTTGAGTTATTAAAGGTTAGTGTTTATAAATGGTGTTGTAATTTCTTTACATACACATATATGTTACATATTTAACCCATGGTTCAACAAATTGATACCTAAGTGCACCTATTGGCCTAGCGAGTGAGCGAAGCGAACGATCTTTGTCCAAGAAAGGAGAGTGACGCTTGATAATTTTACCGAGCATAAGCTCGGTCCCCTGGTACTACCTATAAAATAATACATGGAACTTTGTTTAAAAAATAAAAAAGTCTTTTAAACTAAATAAATGTATTCCGATATAATGTTCACCAGAATTAGTAACACAAGATACAGATACACTACTGTAACTATAAAATGGAACTATGAGCTAAGTACACAGATGACGACTTTAAGGGATCATATAATACATATTTTGTTGAACAACTTTAAACTAAATTACCAAAAGTGGTTACACTTTTACGTCAGTCAGCTTCAGAGCTCTCACTCGCTGATTCATAATTTGGCCGGTTATTAGAGCAAGTTCATAACATTACTTGGATAACAGAAGGTCAGTCGCACGGTCCGAGGGATAGACACGGTCGGCTGAGAGGTAACCGGTTCACGGTACGGCCGTCAACAGCGAGTGTGACAGCGGCTGTTGTGTCTGAACTAGTTTCGACGACACGTGCGGATTTTTCGCTAGCGTTGGCGGGGTCATGGTCGGAGCACCGGTCCCCACGCGTTCCCCCCCCCCCCCTCTCCAACCCACCAGGGCCAGGACCAGGAAACAGAGCAGAGGCAGCCGTTGTGGTGTAACTGACCCACATGGTAATGCGCTCGGGATCCGCCAAATCTGAAAGACCTGTCTTGGGTACCGACCAGAACATAAAGTTACAGTGTTGGTGCTCGGTGGGAGAGGTGACATAAAAATGGGTTACAAAAATTTGGATTTTAAAATTGCATAAATACTGTTAAAATTGTTATTATTTGTTTTCATTGTTCAAGTATATGGTCCACTTTTGTTTGAGGATTTATATATGCTAAAAGTTTCTTAATTTTTAAATTTCTTTTTCATATAGGCCCTAAGTTAAAATTTTTGGCTATAGCATTCATCAGAAAAATCACATACGAAGAAAAAAAATAAACAAACAGATTTATTTTAGAAGGTTTTAAATTAGTTACAACTTGAAAGTGTTTTCCCAATACAATTTTAATAAAAAACATAAATATTTGTTTACAGACTTTTGAGCACTCTTAATATCAACAATAGGGTCAATAGGATACATTGTTTAAGGTACAACCCTAACCCTGTAATCATACAATACATAAAGCAAGAGATTTTAAGTAGGATAAGTAAAAAAAAGTAATTGTCGAGTTTAAACTCCAAATCAGAAAAAAATTTTAGCAGGGCCCTAACCATTCTCATTAAACAGTTGGAATTAAAAGAACTCTTTAAAAACCTGATCAAAACTTTTTAAGTTTTATTAATTTTCTTTCTAAATGAAGGAGTGAAGGAACAAAACATTGCGAACATTTCGAGAGGCACGTGCCGGTAATATGCACAAGCTGCACGCCGAGAGGAGTTTGGAGTGTTGCACCTCGCGTCGCGTCGGCAATCCAAGTTGAAGATGAAGTCAAGTGACGTCAGAGGGCGATATTGGTTCTCGCTAGTGAACAGCTTCATTGAAACAATAATCCAACAACATTGTCTTTCTCAGAGTTCCGGACTCACAACTACCAATAAACGCTGCAATAAATACTGTTCTTTATTGATTGGTTACACGTACCTAAATTCGTAATATTTTTCAAGTTGCAGTTAATTATATCTTTATAGTTTCCATGCTACTATGTATATTAGATGGAAATGAGTGGTTATTTATTATTACTTTACTAACTATTCACTTAAGGGTGCGCTCTACCCATCTGCCGCGCGCGGATGCAAGGGTTTAGAATCTCCGTGTTTGTCGCCCCAGTTGTAAACCGGTTTAAAATATTTTGGTATCATTCTTTTTGTAATATAATTTTGTACTCTGCTATCGTCTTAAAATTTCGATATTAATTTAAATTACTAAGCAGGGTGCTTGCTAATAACGTTGAAATAAGCGTTTTTGTATCAAGTTTTAACGTATGAAAAACAATTTTTTAAGAAAAAGTAAGACGATACAAGAGTACAATATAATCTTAAGAACAAGAATCTACAATAAGATTGGTAAAAAGTGTATAGATAACGATGCAAGAGGGAAGATGCGAAAGGTCTGCAATTTAAAAAACATCGTTATTAGACCACCGATCGATTTCGCACTGAAACCAAAAAAAGCATTAAAGTAACAAAATTTAAAAATCACCCGTCATATATTTTCCAAAATGTGAGTTTCCGCGTATAGCGGCAGTTAACAGTCTCGCTCGACGATTTTGACGAAGAGGTAGAGCGCACCCTTAACTATATTTGATCGAGTGTAATGTAAAACGGTAAAGTAGAGATTTTTAGATCTCTAATTCTAAATTATGGAACACAACTGATTTGTTCTGTGATAGTAATTAACGCTAACATATCTTGAGACGATGGAAAAGTAAGAATAAGGTAATGAATTAACTCGGATATAAATTTGAGTTAACCCACGACCACAGATTAATGCAAAAACATTTATATTTTAACAATTTATTATTTATACCTATATTTATAAAGTAGAATGTTTGTATACATACATATATGTATTTATTTATATGTTATTGTAATCTATGGAATTGGAAACCGCTGGACCGTTTGCAATGTAACTCGGAACATGTATGGAAAATTTTATGGAGAAGGTTTATAAGCCATTACTTTTTGTATAGCCCTCAGTTCTTAGCCCCAGGACTATTATAAACATACCCATGTTAGAGTTTAAAAATCTCTTTCAGCTGTTGGCATGGAAGCAATCAAAACCATTTTCAGGTTGCATTGCAAAGCATGCCGTGTATCAGCTAGAATCCTATACTATAATACGAGGAATGTCTGAAGGGATGTGTGTTCCACGATCTCGAAATCTAGCTGTTAGATTTTGCTTAAACTTTGCATTTAAGAGTGTTTTGGCCAAAAAATAAGTTTAGAAACTGACTCAATCCCAGGAAAAATCGAATTTGGTCTAAATTTAAGTTTAAAAATCGTAATTTTTAACATTGGTCTTATGGGTTGCTATTTTGGTAACGAAATAACAACGAAATGTAAACAAAAATAAAGAAACATTAATGTTAAGCAGACTTTTTGAAACAGCTGTTAACTGTGAAGGGGTATAATTGGTTGTTGGTGGAAATATTAAAACTGAATTAAAACCAACGAGCAAGGCTCGGTTAACCTGGTACTCAATCTATACAGTCTGCATACATTATAGTATTTTGCATGGTAAAAAAATGACAGGGGAAAAATAACTACATGAAAGCCTTAGCACGAGACAAAAATTTAAGTTGAATGAGTATTTTAAGCTGTGATTGAAATAAAATTTGATTATATCTTTATACAAAATCTTTACCCAGCACTACCAGAGGTCGAGGGATGCCGTAAGGAAACTTCTCCTGTTTCAAAGTGTTCCCTATTTGCATTAGAAGGAATTCCAATTGAGTTCCCTCACCACTCGAAATGTAAAGTGAATTGCAGTGGAATATTTATTTTACTCTAACCGAACTTTTTAATATTCTGGCGAAAATGTAGTGAGACAGTTAAACAATTAAGACTAACTAATATTTTCTAATCTAAGTTTATGATAGTAAATGTTCATTAAATGAAAAACAAATTGGTAAATGATAATTTTTAATTCGCTTACTTCAAATATTAAAAACAGTGGCAACAATTTTCTGAAACTATAAAATAAAAAAGTTATTTTCGGAACTTTCAGTCTGTGACAAACTGCTTGTATCACAATCCATAAAATCAGAAATAGTTTTGACTTTGTTTTATGTACAGAACATTTATTTTACTCAAAATAATTGTTTTTGTCGGTAGATTAAATACAAAAAATAACCACCAATGAGTTCAAACGCGAATGGTTATCACGAGCCTCTACTACTTTCCCTTTGATACACTTTAATAAAATAAACTACAGTACAATGACCTGCTGTATGTTCTCTGTAACCGGAGGAGGGAAAGTTGCTGGCAACCGTAGAAATAGGCGACTGTTAGTGAAATGTATTGGCTGGGTAGCTGAGTGGGTATAACATTAGAGATAAAGGTAAAATCTAAAGGTGCCAGTTTGATCCTTAGAAAAGTAAGATTTTTATGGTATGAAACTGGACCCAACGGCCATTGATAACTAAGCTAGTAATTCATGACAGTAAAAAATAATCAGCTGGATTATTCCTATGTCTCAATTTGGATGTGACCATGTTATGACAAGAAAAACAAAAAGTCAGATGCCTATTGGAAACCCCTACACAGACTAAAACCGGCAACACAGACTTGGCATGTTGTCGGCAATCACTCAAGTTCTTGCAGAGTTCATTGCATGTAGTTGAGCATCCTCTTGAATCAGAAATATTACTGTCCATAACATTTCATGTCTGTATTGCATGTTATCGGTTTCCCAGTAGTAATTTTATTTGATTGTTTTCCCACTTGTCATGCACTCTACGTGGATGAGCACTTAAAAACATACACCTGAAAATGTTGCCATTTTGAAATGCCTAGAGTAAGTGATATAACGCATGTAAGTGTAAACAAATTAATTTGCTTTGTTAACTACGGTTCAGGTGAATGGCACTGGTAAAGTGCGGAATTGAACCAGCGTTATCGCTGCCATGGTCCCGAAAACCTTCCTGTCATCCAAAATGTTACCAACCCGCCTAAATGTGTTGAATTGATAAAAAAATCACAGTTCCGTAGGCTACAACCGGGTAAGGTTGAAGACCCATATGCATATGCAATTCGTCTCCTTAATTAGATACAATCTGATTTAATATTGAATGTTAATCTTGACATTAATCTTTATTTAATCTTGTTTAAAATGGTTACCATACTGAAGAACTTAATATAGTTTTTACAATCGCTAAGCTGCCTTTTCTTGGGCATAGTTTCATCAGGTAGATAACGTCTGGACTCATATTTTAATAACTCAACCGGCCAAATTTATCAAATTTGTTACGTCATGTACTCGTAATTAATCAGGTCTAATGACTACATCTTTGTGATTAAAGTTAAAAAACAGGCCTACTTTTTAAATTTATTACGTCGTATTTAAAACAAAATGTAACATTTAAATAAATAGGTCTTTAAAGGGGATAAAAACGTCTTAAGGAAAATAAATCGGTTGCCAGATTTAAACTTTGGGAGGGTGGGTAGGCCTTTGCCAAAACCGCAGTTAGAATTTATATGTGATTTTACCCACCCACTGGATCAAGAATGATCAATGGCAATTTTACTTTCAATTTTAGGAAGCATTTTTGCACCTAAATTATACGTCAATGTCGTTGAAATATTAAAACTGATTAATTTTTCACTTACCACAATTTAGAAATTATGGAAGATGAATGTAAAAGATATCTTTAATCTAGTGCCAGAAAGTGAAAGGGGAGTTTTATTAATTGGAAGCCTAGTGTAATTTGTTGTAGGAGTCCCATACCACACAGGTTGGACACCTGTGTGTATAAAAAAAAATTATTACTCCTGTCCCTAAAAACATTGTCAAGAAACATTAGATTTGCTGATAAGTTTTTTATGTATTTTAACAACCCTTTAAAAAAATATAAACATTTTTTATGTATGCGTGGGTTTTTGTATTAGGGAGAAATAAATACTTATTTATTAAAACTAGGATGTTTTGTATTTGAATCTAACACTACAATTTTCAACAGATTTTCATGTTGTTGGAAAGGGTTTGACATGTAGTTGATGAAAAAATTGATGAGAATCCGCCCTTAGGCTTACAGGGTGTAAAAGTTTCAATGTTAATCTTATCAACGGAGGTCAATTGATTGATAAATACACAGCTGTTATAATGCTACATAAGGCCCAGTTCACACGAGCGTCAAAATACACTGCGTGCAAGCTGCGTCGACGCGGCGTCCCCGGTGCTCACGAGCGTTTACGTGTGTACTGTTCCATTTGAGTACATGCACTGCTCAAACGCCGCTGCAAAATAAAGCTGCATCAACGCAAACGCAAAACGCTCGTGTGCACCGGGCCTAAAATGCTAGTAGATCAGTTAGAACAGATGGAACAGATGTTTCAGCTATAAAATATTTTTCTAATTGGGTTACAACGGTCCACACCAACTAAAGATTTTGTCAAATTTCGATCACTAAATGAAGAATAAAAATCCTCAATTCAATGATTATAAAATTGAAAATCTATAATCATTAAAATCCTTATGTGGAGTGTAAGAAATTCTCTTTTAATATATACGACTTTTAAACCTAGTTTTTTTTTTATTCACAAACGTTGGCAACATAGTTTAATAAATAAGTTTTACACCATTATAGTAATTTTTTTTTTTTATATTTACGAATTTTCATCAGATTTTCCAGGTTGTCCCTTGTAATTCCAAAAATCTAGTGCAAGTGTAATAAAAAGTGTCCTATATTAAGTCCAATAATTAAGTGTCCCGAATTCCTTAAACTTTTACAAGTATATTAGGCACAAATGTCGATCACTTGGTGGTCTCTGAACAACGCACACGTAATGATGTATGCTTGAGAGCTAGTCGCCGGTTCGGGAGAGCACCACAACAATGGACACACCGCCTATCCATCGTCTGCGGCAAGCTTGTGTATCCACACTGAAACAAAAACACATTTATTTTTCACTGAGCCAATAAAATAATTTGACTCATAAAACCTTGGATTTTATGCTCTTGCATAGAGGATTTTGGTCGTACCATTCACATCTAACTTTTTTCAAACCTCCTCTCATATCCTAAAAATCTTTGATTAAATAAATTGCTGTGGGGTGTCAAAGTATAAGGAATCAATCTAAATGGCCTTAATGAAACCTCACTCATAGAACAGTAGGATTTCTTAAAATGCTACTCAATTCGATTGCTGGAAATGATTTAGATTAACAAAACGTCTGTTTAAGTAATCGTATGCAATTTTATATTGAAGCAATAACACATTGAAATAATAATAACATTAGACTCGCACTGTCACTGTTGAACAGCCCCAAAAGTGAGTAGGAACTGCAAGGGCTTTGCAACATTCCCACGCCCCCATGCAGCCTTCGGGTTGAAATAGGAAGTGCAATATCCCCTGATTGTCGTAAGAAGACTAAAAGGGGTGACGGGCTATAGAGTAGGGTGGCCAAATCATTCACAGAGGGAACCGGGACAGCTCCGAACCGAACTATAGAACCCCGAACATGTACCCTTTCCCTTCCCCCCCCCCCCCACCCTGTACCTCATCACGCCGCATACCAACCAACTGGTCCATTGTTTCCTAGATAAAAATTAGGCCTAATAAGAATTGATTGATTCATATTATAGTATATGTTTTTTTAATTGTAGTTAATTAATCATGAACAAAGTTTCATAAATTTGCTAAATCTAAATCCCTTGTACTCTCTATGTTAATGCAGCATTGTTCAACATTTAACTGGCATCGAATCATAGTAGGCCTAATAAATATTACAATAATTGATAACATCGTGACTATACATAATATTGACCATAATGTAGGTATATTTATGGTAAAAAAATACTTAAATAATAGGGTTCAATTGATTACGCACTAAATTTTATATTATTCAGCACTGGTTGTGGATGGTAATGATCGGCATTGCAGAAAACGATATTTGTCACTGCTTATACGGCTTTATCTTTATCTTGGTGTATCTACACCAGTGGCATTTTTAACGTTTTGACGGGGAACGGTTCAAACCCCAGTCTTGTTACTTTCTAACATCGACCAGTTGTTAGAAAGCATAATTAATTAATAGCCCAATGACAAATGGCAACTGGGTCCGGAATCGAACCTTTGAAAAGCTACTAACTTTTCTCAGGATCGAACCGGCAACCTATGGATTCAAAGGCGAGCACTATAACCAATCAGCCACCACCCAGCCAGTTAAAACAGTGGCTTCTTGATCGTATCTTTGTCTTTTGTTGAAAGGAAGTTATAAAACTGCACACTGTCACAGTTGTAATTATAAAGATTCTAAAGGATTGATTGCTTCCAGCGAGTTCACTTCCATTCTCTTCATATCGTCTGTCCATTACATGTTCATGAATGAAAATATTCCCTCTGTGTTGGCATTGTGAGCTGGTATTTAAAAAAAAAATTCTGAAATGTTTGCCATCTCAGAGTACTGTTGAGGACTGTTACTGTGTACTGCATTCTAGCAGAAGAGATATAGAAATTGAATCGCTTGATTATAAAATTAGAATCGTCTTATATTTTTGTCTCAATATTTTTTAACCCCCTAAAAACAGAATTGCGTCCCGACTTTTAGGCGTCCCAATACAACCCGAACAATCCCGGTTTTCCGGGACGTTTGGTCACCCTAGGCTAGAGGGTAGCATACTGGAACTACCCCTGTTGTATTGCAGGTGCTGCTGATGTGTGCCCCGCACTGCCGATGGTTTCATCCAATGTGCCAGTGTGTGTTAGCCATGTGGTATGGATTCAAAGTTCAAGCTCTGCCCCGGCACTTCCGCCGCTTTGTGCGTATGCGTATCGGTGCTGGATAAATAGGGGTTCGGGCCTCGGGGAACTGGGATAGGAGCAACGAGAGTAAGTTTCTGAGGATTTAAACGTCCTTGGTCACTGAAGTGATGCCCTTTACCACACGATGCACGGGTATTTAACAAGTTTTCCTACAATCAACCCGCAAAACACTAATTGGATGGAAAAAGTTATGGCGGACCAACAAGGAACTGGCGAAAACCTACTGAGTGTCCCCCAATCATGGCCAGGTAGTGTCGCGAGCATCATGGGCAGAGAGTTCTGTGGAAAACCTCTTACAGGCGAGAAATGTTGTCACACCAGACAAGCAAATCTCTTTCAAGTTGAGAGATATCCTAAGCTGCGCTGTACTTTTGAGGACCTCAGTCCCTCTAAATGTATGGGCCAAATGTTATAATATGTGTAATAAATGATGGACTATGGGTACCATCGCAGCTAGTGCACGGAGAAGGCTGGCCGGAAGGGAATTATATTTCCATGGATTAATGCTATTTCTAAACTTATTTTTTGGATCAAACCGCTCTCAAATGCAAAGTTTAAGCAAAATCTACCCGCTAGATTTCGAGATCGATGTAAAATACATCGTCCCAGACATTCCTCGTAAAATAATACCGTATAGGATTTGATAAAGGAAAGATGTAACAAGAAACAAAAGTTAAATAAGTCATTAATATATTGTTAAAACGTACCCACAGGTCTTCTTCTGCACAATATCCTAGAACAATAGAATCCATGTAGTTTTTCTTCATCTACAAAATCTTTGGGGATTGGTTTGTGTAAGAACAGAGTCGTTGCCGCTGTTTCAGGGAGTAATCTGCATTAAGTAACAAAAACCCAAAGAAAAACTTCACAGAAAAATGCAATTTGACGTAGCTTTTGGTATTAAGATAAAATCTACAAAATAATAGTTGGTTACAGTATATTGGGACTTTAAGTTGACTGCACGTTTCTTTCAGTTTTCATAAAATAAATATGTTTTGTTTTATTTACAATTTTTAAACAGCTGATTAAGGACAAAATTAGAGAATTGTGCAAAATAAAGCATTTTAGAAAAAATGTCAATGAGAAAACAGAAGAGATACACCTTGTATGCAAGGGGTTGACCATTTTAGTTAAGATAGACTATGAACATTGTCTACGGAGTTTATAAACAAAGCAATAGACATTGTGACTGAATGTATTTCTAATAGAAATGAATGAGAAAAATTAATTTTTTTGTAGCAGTTCTAAAAATGTTTGATAATGTGCTTGCTTGGTGGACAATAAACTGAAACTGAAGACTCGTGTAAGAAAGTTGAACTTAAGTGAATAGACTTGCCATTCAATGCATTTGTTTGATACCGAAATATCGTAAAATGTGTGTTTAAAGTAAAATAAAAATAATAAAAAATCTAGTTTACACTAAATAATTTACTGATCCCCCTTACAATCAGTTAAAAACTGTAGGAGGAGTTCATTGTACGAAAAACCATGTAACATAATAAATTTGTACGGATTAAAACTTATAGAGTGGCACACAAAAAAGTTAATTTGGTGAGCTTATTTGATTTCTTAAAATTCCAAAGACTACGGTCCCGTTAAGCCAGTGTTTTCACCTTGAACCTCTTTAATTAAATATTGAGCTATACAATCCAAGCAATTAATTATAAATGATGTCCAGCAAAAAACATCTGCTTTATTGAGCATAAAATTAAACGTCAGTAATTCAATTATCACGCTTGCATGAGCTCCAATAGTTGACTTCATACTCATAAAGATATCTCTTAATCTAAAAATTTCATTACCTTGCTGGTTTAATAAACATCAAGTTAGCAAAGCATAATTCAGCCTATCCTTAGATTATAAGTTCTATGCTTTACTTTGAATTTATAACTAAACTAGTGGCTTATTTGGTCAAAAGCCCCTAACTATAATAATTAGATCTTAGTGAATTACCAAGAAAATGTTTTACAAAGAAAGCTTTCAGAAGATTTGTTTTTTTTTTATCGATGATATTTTAGAAATATTTGCAAAGGCTTTGATTCCTATTTGAAACACCGACGCACTCTTTGGTGAGTATTTTGAGGTGAGTGTGACTGAAGGGGGAGTGTGATGATTGTGATGGATCAGGTGAGGTGTAGCTTTGTTACTGACAAATAGCAGCCGTTTCATTATTCAGTATCATTAATTAATAGCCCAATGACCAAAGGCAGTCATCCGCTTCCAAAGCACTCTTTACAATCTTGAGATACCTGTCATAAATGAATGCTTAATTTTGTCTATGGTTAAAACCTATATCGATTCTAAAAATGTGTTTTTTTATTAAATCATAATCCTTGAGCTAAGACAAAAATTAATATAATGTAGAAAAGGGGAAATGATTAAAAACCGTGCGGATGCTCAGCACCCATTTCAGGATAAAATACTTTCAATAGTGTGCGTCATACACCATCCTTTTTTCAACCATTTGATTACTGTATCTTGTTTTTCCATTAGTTGATATAGTATTTTACCTCCTGTTTTATTTTTAGGGTCACAAAATGTTAACACACTCCGTTATAGTAGACTGTCTTCACTCACTGTACAATTTTCGGGTTTCCTAATAAATACCCCTGTCACAGAAGACCTGCGTACTCAGCGAATTTCCAATGGAATTTCAGATTACCAAGGGTTATATATATGTTGCCTATTTTACATTCAAAATGTAGGGCTGCTAATATAATCAATAAATAAAACATATTTCAACAAGAGCACCCTTTTGAGAATGAAAACTTTTTTATTTTGTGTACATGTTTCGGGACATTAGCCCATCTTCATGGTCATTGTACAAATAAAACTGTAACCTATTATTAATAAATAAACTTTTGTCTCCTATACTTTAAATAAAATAAATAAAATAACTTTTGTTTATTTATTATTAATAAATAAACAAAAGTTTATTTATTAATAATAGGTTAGAGTTTTATTTGTACAATGACCATGAAGATGGGCTAATGTCCCGAAACATGTACACAAAATAAAAAAGCGTTCATTCCTTAAAAGGGTGCTCTTGTTCAAATATGTTTTATTTATTGAATATATATATATATATATATATATATATATATATATATATTCAATAAGACGGAGTGGTTCACCGTAGAGAAGTTCAGCTGGAGATAAATTTAAGTCTTCCTTGATTGAAGAGCGAATCCCAAGCAGGACGATGGGCAAAGATTGCAACATGCCATTCCCTGATGACACATAATAGCTGCCTTAAGTTGTCGATGAAAGCGCTCGACCATTCCATTAGAGCAGGGGTGCCAGCTACAGGTGCGAGTTCGCATGGTCCCAAGAGCATTGCCAAGAGATTTGAAGAGTTCAGGCTCAAATTGTCGTCCCTGGTCGGTTGTTATACAGGAAATAGAGCCAAATCAAGAAATCCAACATTGAAGAAGGGCATTAGCTGTTTCTTCTGCCGTAATGCGTTCAAGAGGCCAAACCTCAGGCCAACGTGTGTACCGGTCGACAGCAGTAAGACAGTAGCGGTAAGGTGGCAGAGGGCCGATTATATCCACATGCACATGCGAAAATCGCGCAGATGGGAGCTGGAAGTTGCCGAGTGGTGAGTGAACGTGGCGTGTGATTTTGGAACGTTGGCATGAGAGACAAGCTCGGGCCCAAGCTCGGGCCCATATATATATATATATATATATATATATATATATATATATATATATATATATACATGAAAATGAACGAATGGTGTTCTTGGCTTCTGGGGACCTCAAAATGAAAAAGTAAAGTGGTCCCGGGCTCAGGTCTTACCATGGCTACTACCGTAATAGCGTATTCCCTATAGGAAAGTTCGCTAATTCACGTAACTTATTTTCGTAAAAACAAATTAAACTTTTTTAATCCCTATAAATTTTATGAAGTATTTCCCCATTCTTAGAAAATGGGTACAGTAGTGATTAAAATAAAAGCCGTAACGGATGCTCAGCACCCATTTCAGGATAAATACACTTTCAATAGTGTTCATCATACACCATACTTTATTCAACCATTTAATTACCTTGTTTGTCAATGAGTTTTAAACACTAGTATAGAGTTTTCACACTATAGTATTTTCCTTCCTGTTTTATTTTTTAGGGTCACAAAATTTGAACACTCTCCCTTAAAGTTTGTTTCATAACTCATTGTACAATACACGTAACTTATTTTCGTAAAAAAGTAAGCTTGTTTTTTAATCCAAGTAAATTTTATGGAGCAATTTCCCCGTTCTTTCCTATTTATTTGAAACAATTTATTCCTAGTCCATTATTTATTCCCTAGTCTTCGAAACAAACGTCTTTAAATGAAACTCTATTGATCCTATGGTTCTACAATTTGTAAAACACCAAAATACTTCAAAGTGTACCCTGTAAAAGTGTAGCTCTGTAAAATTGTGTAATTTTACACAGTAAAAACACTTTGTTAACTGCCACAATATACGTTTGAATTAATATTAATTTAATTTTAATTCTATGGGTTTAGTTTATTCTCTTTTTATAATCAAACTAAACACATACTTTAATTTAAACAAAAAAAACCTTTTTCTTGGACCATAACTCATCGCTCATTGTACCAACCTCAAGATCAAATTTTATTTTACAATTTATTTGCATACATACGCTGGATTATAAAATTTTCTTTCATTTAAATGTTGACTAGTTGTTACCCGTCGATACTCGACGGATATAGCCCCATTAAGAGGGCGTTGGAGTCAATCCAAATTCCGCCTTTCCCCCATAAGAGCAATGTTAAACGGGATGTCAAATAACTCTTTTATTTATAATCAGAAAGTATTGGTTTATAGCTCGAAATAAAGGGCCCATCAAGGCGGATTTTGTTTGCGAGAGGAATCTTTTATAAAAATTAGTGTTTTTTACTAACTTGAAATAACAAAGCAAGTTTTTTACTACTTTTAAAACATTTTCTACAGAATTTTATAAATTATTTACAAAGAATCGATCTCGCAAAAGGAACGGGGAATTTAATTGTGATTCAAACGCTATTTATTCTGAACCAATCGGACAAAAAATAAAGGAATTATATGACAAATGCCGGGGACAAATTTAGCATTGCTCTTATGGGAAATAAATCCAACATGGCGGCACTCCAACGCCCTCTTAACTTAGTTGTAAATGAAACGCTATATAGTGCAAACATGTAAGGTAGTCTATAAAATGTACTTCTTTGAACTGCCATACCAAGAACAATAATATATTTTACAGAAAATACTACGATTTTAGTTGGAGCGTCGGAAAAGTAGGCCTATTCCTTAAAACCAATAATGTTGCATCCTTGTACTTATAGGTCCTACTCTTTAGTATTGTATAAACATGTCAATTTGATTGTTTAGGTAGGCGCAAAACTAATACACCTAAGGAAACCGTTCTATTAGGTTCAACAATATCAAAAATAAGTAGACCAATATCCACTTGTAGGCCTATTGGATAAATTATTCTTAACAGTTTTTTTTTCAAGAATTAGGAAAGGCCTACAGTGTTGTAACTTATGATGGATAGCTTTAACAAATATTGGTATTAGGGTAGGATAGAACTTAGAGAAACCATTTATAACCACTTTCATATAGCAATATTTATGCTGTAGTGCGCAAGTTTCAATAACTATCCAAATTTAAAGAATACAAATTTATTTCAAAGAAAATTACATAATTTTGATTGGAGTGTCTGTCAAAGTAGGCCTATAGGCATATTCTTTAAAAACAATAATGCTGCACCCTTACTATGTAACACAGACACTCTTTAGTATTTTATAAACATAACAAATCCATTGTTTACTTAAGCCTAAACCTTAGGAGCCTAATAAAAACATAAGAAATAAGCAAGCCTAAACTATCAAGATGTATTTATTAATTTTTTAAATTTATTAAATAAGTTTTTTGAGAAATTGAAAATGCCTATAAATATTTTAATGTCTCTATTTTGCTTAAAATAAATATCGGTACCATCAGTAAAACATTTATTAGTGACACCGTTGCTAGACACATTACAAAAAGCATAATTGAGGAGATCGGTTTGAAAAACGGGCCTTCTGGTTTGTACGAAGTTACGCCACCGACTGTGCCACAAATTCCGTTGATAAGTGGGAGAAATGTAAATCATTACAACCTGGCAACCGACAAATTGATTACACAATTAATTTCCGATACATCCGTGTCTTTTAATACAAATGTAAACAATTTATTTAAACTAAACCTTTACAATTCAGTCTTAATTTCATAGAAATCAGCTATTTTACATAATTCTTTGGAAGCAACTTTCTTTCCATTTAAAGGATAATACATCATAATAATTGTAAACGTTTTTAGGTACCGTACTGACCATAATCAACCAAATCCTTCATGAGCTTTTGTTCATCCACTCTGTATTTAGACAAAATACCTCGTGTGTTTACAATCAGCTGATTGAAATCGTGTAAAATAAATAAATTTTTAAGGTTTGGAAATGTCGACATTTTTAATTTAAGGGAGTAAGATAACGTTAATTATATGATTAAGCAACTTTCTTTTCATAAATGACAATTGTAAACGTTTTTAGGTACTGGCCATAATAAACCAAATCCTTCATGAGCTTTTGTTCATCCATTCTTTGTTTAGACAAAATACCTCGTGTGTTTACAATCAGCTGATTGAAATCGTGTAAAATAAATAAATTGTAAAGGTTTGAAAATGTCGATATTTTTAATTTAAGGAAGTAAGATAATGTTAAAGTAAATAAAGTCTGCTAATATACAAAGGTTTACGTTTTTTTGTACAAACTGCGTGTAAATTGGTCCAGTGGAAGTCTCAGTCGAACTGTCCAAAGGATTGGAAATGTTGGCTTTTCCCCATGTTAAATCTCCATAAGAAAAGTTTATTTTTCATTTCTGACCGATTCAACGTAAATATTTTTGAAATACGAATAAAACCTGCTAATATAGAACCGAAAACGTTTATTTTGGTACAACCTGCATGTAAATCGGTCCAGTAGAAGTCACAGACGAATTGTCCAAAGGTTTTTGCCTTTGTGTTTTAAATATATAGATGTAAAAATCAGCTGTAAATTTTTAATAATTTGTAAGATTCAAGCACAGTATCTAGAATATTATAGGAGAATTCAAGTAACACTCCTTGTGAATTTTGTAGTCATTCAAAGCAAAAAAAAAAAAAAAAAAAAATAATTGAATTTTTTACTCTATGGAACATAGAGTATAAAATTCTTACGATCGATTTTAAATTTCACTTAGGCGAATTTTAGACCCCCAAAAGGCTTTTTTATTACTAATTTGATTTCAATGAAATTTTCAGGTTAGATTTTAAGTATTTTAAACTAGGTAATAAACTATAATCGAGCAATTATTTTCAAGTATTAAAAAAGCTCATTTTCCCGAATTTTTGACAGAACTTTAGTTGTTTAGGCTACATGATTTGACCAATGTGGTTGCTATGATCAGTTTATATTCCCCCATCACAGCTGAGTTGTCGCTGTGTATGGTGAAAACAATATAACCTCTTTAGATTTGTTTACATCTGCTCGCCGTTATGTTACGTTTTTAAATAAAATTTAATTGATATTTTGACAGAACTATTTGTTAAATTAAAACGATCAACACCGATGTATACTTGTCGAAGTTATAAATTATGCCAAAAGATAGGCATGTTGTGGAATGAATTGCTATCGAACGGAATTATATGCGATTAACTAATTTATGTGATACATCTAATATTTAGAAAAAGATTTAAATGGAACAAGTAATAATTAGAAAGTGTTGTGCCATTGTAGCCTATGTCTCAGGTAAGAAAATATGCATTAAGTGTTAAGTAAGCGGATTTCTACAGTACTTACATAACTTGATTTTTATAAATTCGCAATCATGGATTTTAAATTGTATTGTTTTTTCGCTCTACAATCTATTTACCTTTAATATTATAAACATAATTATTATTAATTTACTTGCTTGTTTTGAGATCTTAGCTAAAATCATTGTTTGTATGAATTTATCTGTAGGCTAGGCCTAGGATGTACGCCGGTTGACTTCGGACGGTTAGATGACGTTCCACTCTTCACATTCGAGGAGATGGAAACCTCCGTTCTCTTCCTAAAGAGCAAGAAGGCTCCTGACCCGGACGGATTCCCAGCGAGGCTTTAAAGAAAGTATTTTCAATTAGTGCTGACTTGTTGTTGAGAATGTACAACGCCTGTTTGGTAGAAGGGTTGTTTCCGGCTCCCTGGAAACCCGCCAGACTTGTACTCATCAGCAAGGGCAAAGGTGATCCCGAGCTGCCGTCGTCCCACAGGCCTTTTTGCATGTTGGACACGGCTGGGAAGCTGTCCGAGAAGCTAATCCGTTCCCGCCTGACGTCTGCCGTGGAAGCTACCGGGTACTTATGCCCCCCTTTAGTACGGCTTCAGAAAGAGACGGTCAACGATTAACGCTATCACCGAAGTCCAGAGAGCTGTGAAGAGAGCCGAGAGCCACAACCATTTCTCTCGCTGAGTAGTGCTTCTTGTTACGCTTATGTCAAGAATGCCTTTAATTCGGCGAGGAGGGTCGATATGCTGGATGCGCTTCGTAACACCTTTCGCGTTCCTGCATATCTGTTGCGACTCATCTTGTTGCGGATTATCTCCGCTCTCGAAGCCTGATTTACGACAAAAGGGACGGAACGTGGACGATGGAAGTCACTTCTGGTGCCGCGCAAGATTCAATACTCGGCCAGGATCTCTGGAACGTTGCCTATGACAGCCTCCTGAGGTCGGTGATGCATGAGGAAACCACTTTGGTTGGGTACGACGATGATGTCGCAGCTCTCATTGTCGCACGCAACGTTGAGCTGACCCAACTAAAGTTGAACCGAGTCATGCGTGTGGTCAACACATGGATGTCCGATCACGGTCTCTCGCTTGCTCTCCGTAAGACGGGGATTGTGATCCTTACGAAGAAGAGGATGGACACCATCGTTCCGTTCCGAGTGGGAAGGGAGGTGGTCCAATCAACTCGTGCTGCTAAGAACTTCGGGATTATGGTGGACACAAAGTTAAGCTGGAGGGATCAGATATTCTGTACGGTGGACAAGGCCGCTAAGGTAGTCACTTACCTTAGTAGGCTGATGGCCAATGTCGGGGTTCCACGATCCAGCAGAAGACGTCTGTTGATGTCCGCGGTTCAGTCCGTGCTTCTTTATGGAGCAGAGGTGTGGGCAGACGCTCTCGATAAAGAGTAGTACTGGTTGCGACTCGCCCGGGTTCAACGTCGAGCGGGGCTCGGGGTGTGTTCCGCCTACCGGACAGTGTCCGAGCCTGCCGTCCTGGTGGTCGCCGATGTTATCCCTGTCAAGCTCTTGGCAGGAGAGAGGAAGGCAATTTATCAGAGACAAGGCGAGATTAAAATGGCACGGCAAGAACAGAAGAGCGCTCCAGAACCTTCCAGCAGTGGCAACACAGCTGGAAGCACGACACCCAAGGACGATGGACGAGGTGCGACTTATCAAGCACGTCCAACCATGGGTGGAACGGCGGCCAATTCTTGACAATTCACGGCTATTTTCGGTCGTACCTGAACCGGAACGGCAAGACCGGTTCACCGGACTGCATTTATTGCTCGGGCGTTCCCGACGATGCGGAACACACATTCTTCCACTGGCCCCGTTGGGAACGGCCCTCTGAAGGGCCCTGAAGGCCACTCAAATTTTTGGGTGCATTTTCGGTGGACTCGGTCTGCGAAAAGATCTTAGAGGATGAGGGCAACTGGGATTGTTTGTCACAGTTCGTCCGGGGCATCCTCCTGGAAAAGAACATGATATGGACCGCGAAGTGGCCCAGATCCCTTGATCGAGTGGCTGGATAAGGAGTGAGTCCCACGGGCATAAGCCATATTAGGCCTAGCCTGACGTAATGTGATAAACAACTCCAGGTTAGAATCCTAAAGAATAGAGGCGAGGTTTTTTAGTGGGTAAACCCGTTTTTAGGGGAGCCCCACACTACAGGCTTGCCACCTGTGTGCGTAATGCATTTTTCTCACCTCTCCCTAAAAAAAATAAAAAATAAAAAAAATAAAAAAGCGTCACCTATTAACTCAAAAAGTGAGTAAAAAATTCTTGTACGGGACGGACATCGGAGCGTATTCCTAGTAGTATTGCCACTTTAGGTCATTAGTATAAGATCATCTTCACTCATTGTATTCCACCTGACTTTCTTTTTAAGATAAACCAAAACATATGTTCTAATGTACACAAAGCAGACGTTTTGTGAATTCTATTCTTATGGAGGACGTTTTACCATTGACTAGTGTACATAGTCAATAGTTTACGTTATTCCTCATTTCCTGGTAACATTACGGACATGCCGATAATTTTCCCTCGTGCATGGGAGTGAGACCTTTAATTTGAGACCCCTCCCATCTTCCTACGGTTTGTACAACGCTCAAAATTTTGCTCAAGAAATTTCGCTTACAGAATTATATATAGATGTAGTTGTTGTTCTTTTGGTAAGTAAAATGATCTTTTAATCAAACCCTTCATACCTTTATGAATAAACACCAAAACACTGATTCATTAATTTGCTATCTACAATATTCACTAATTTTGACGAACACATTTGAAGTAAATTAACAAATTACTTAAAACAACATTAACATCTTTAATTCTAAGTTTGTTTTTTACTGAAAATGAATTTTAATAAATTTCAACGTTGGTTTTATTTTTAACTAAAAATGATCAAGACAACAACTAACAGAATTGACTCCTTTTAATATACGAAATGATATATGCAAGAATATATTTTTTTTATCATTCATTAGTTTTTTAAAATTGCTAATATTTCGTTCTCAAATTAAAATTTAAAAAATGATGCTATTATTTAAAAGAACAAGGGGGACCGAGCTTATGAACAGTAAAATTATTACTTTCGTTCCTTACACAAAGCTCGTTCCGCTCCGCTCACTCGCCCTCTTCCTTTTTAAGAGGAGCTCGTTCGCTTGGCTCTCTCGAAAGACTGAAGGGTGCTGCACTTTGGTTTATTCACAATTGCTGGTTCATCCGCATTCCTTTGATCTCCTTGAAGAGTGACAGAATTCTCATCCCTACGTTTAATATAAATAAGTTCATCTTCAGCATTGTCTTTGGCCGTAAATGTAGAAGGCGGACGTTAAGATGTGATTGGACCCTGTTTAGGCTCAGGTGGTCTTACTTCTGTTCTTCTTAGTTGTTCCATGTGTTGTTTCACTATCATGCCTTCATCGAGCTCAACAAGATAATGTAAGCGACCTAATACCTTAATCACATTTCCATATTTCCATTGAACATTGAACAGTGCTGGAGCCAGAGGTGTAATATCTTGCTTGAACCCGTTCTCCAACAGATAATTTAAGTTATTTGGGCAACAGTGGTCTAGCGTGAACTTTGGTTTCTGGTAAATGTTGATACTTAAGGAGGTCAAGTCTAGTACGTAAGCTTCTTTGCATGAAATTCTCCGCTGGAGACTTTTCTTCATTTCCAAAAGGTGTTGCACGATAGTGAAATAATGCTTCGTTAACTTTGGCATGAAGTGTTCCTGCGTCAGATACAACAGCTTTCAATTTATTCTTGAAGCTCTGGACGAACCGTTCAGCCTGGCCATTGGTGGCTGGGTGACCTGGAGCAATTGTTTTGTGCTGGATCCCATTTCTTGACAAAAATGATTTAAAAGTTCCGGAGGTAAAAATGGATGCATTGTCACTTACTAACGTCACAGGAAGGCCATTCCGGCTAAAAATCTCTCGAAGATGAACAATCGTTGACTCTGAGGTTGGTGATGTCTTACAGATTGCTACTTCTGGCCATTTAGACAGACTGTCAACTACAATCAGGAAGTGGTGTCTAAGGACCCGCGTAATCTATATGAACACGTTCCCAATATTCCTTAGGTGGTTCCCATGGATGCGCTGGAACTTTCCTCTGATTATTTTTTATGTCATTACAAGCCTGACACGATTTGGCCATTGACTCAATATCTTTGTCGATGAGCTTCCAGTAGCAGTATCTGCGGGCTAAAGCTTTCATTCAAACGATCCCTTGATGCGTTCTGTGTAGTTCTCGCAGTACATACGGTTGAAGAGTTTTCGGGATGACGACTCTCTCCCCCCAAAATATTATTCCCTCATGGAGGCTGTATTCAAGTGACGTGCATGTGCCGTTCTGTAGCGATTCCTTTAAAGGAATGAGTTCAGGATCCCTGTTAGTTTCTTCTACTACCCTACGTTCCTATGAGTAATAAGCTCGTTTGAAATGTTAGCTACATGGTGATGTCACAAATTGTGTAGTTTTCATCGACAGTTTCTTTTACGGAAGGTAGAGGGAATCATGAAAGATAATCAGCGTTTGCATGATCTGACGACCTTCCAAGAATTATATCAAAATCAAATCCAGTCAAGAACATAGCGTATCGAAGCAATCTAGAAGCTGTTAAGACTGGTAGCTTTGGATTTGCATTGAATATGTGAGTGAGAAAACTTCCTTCCATAAATATAGGGGTAAAATTTTAAGAAAGTCCAATAGATTGCAGTTGCTTCCCTGTCTATTTGAGAATAATTTTTCTCCGTAGGTGTCAATGTTCTATATGCAAAGAATATAGGACGTTCGGTACTATCAATTAGGTGTGATAATATTGCTGAAACCCCCACAGGACTAGCGTTGGTTGCTAGAACAAGAGGCAAAGACGGGTTGTAGCCAACTAAAACCCGATCGCTGGCTATAGCTGCCTTGATTTGGTTTACTGCGTTTTCACAAGCGTTTGTCCATTGAAAAGGAGTATTTTTCTTTTTAAGTAGTTGATAAATAGGGTGCATTATGGTAGCCACATTAGGGATAAACTTTGAATAATACGACACGTATCTGATAAATGTTCTTACTTCATCCAAGTTTGACGGACTTGGAGCACTGAGAATAGCTTGCACTTTATCTGGGCTCTTCTGAATACCTTGTTCACTTATCTTGTGTCCAAGATAGGTAATTTCATTTTCAAACAATTTACTTTTTTCTTTGTTTACATGAAGATTAAACTCTTTGAGACGTGCCAAACAAGCAAGCAAACGCTTGTAACATTCTTCAATATCCGAAGCCCAAATGATAATGTCGTCAAAATATGCCAAACTGCACTCAAGTCCCTGCAGTACTGTGTCAATAAACTTAGCAAACTCACTTGGGGCAGTTTTGATGCCGAAAGAGAGCCTCTTCATTACCTAGATATGTCCCTCGGTGAGTAAATATTGCCTGAAGCTTTTGACTCTCTGAATCAACCGGAATGTGAAGATATGCTTTGTGTATATGTCTAGCACACAAAATACTTTCCCTCCTCTGATTTTTCCCAGCACTTCGTCAATAACAGGGATTGGGTATCTTGTGTCCTCAAGCTGTGAGTTTATGGTGCATTTATAGTCAAAGCACAACCTTACATTTCCGTCCGGTTTCGGAACTACCACTAACGAGCTTCCCCATTGAGCATTATCAACTTTTTCAATGATGTTTTCATTTTCCAATCGATCAAGTTCAGCCTCAACTTTGTCACGAGGAGCAAAAGGAACTATTCTAGGTTCAGAAATATTGGAAAGGAACCACTTTTTAAGGTTAACTTGCACTTGTAAGGAGCCTCGCCTATTTTCTCCTTAAAAAGTTCTGAATAACTGTTGAGGATTTCTTCCCGGTACTTTGATTTCTTATCGGGAGCAACATTGTGGATGGTGTTTTCAAACGTCAGAGGAATCCCCATTTGTCCCAACCAATCTCGTCCCAATAGTGGATTGATTAAATGCTGAACAACAAAAATTCGTTGGTGGAATGTTTGGTTGTTATATTGTACATCAACCATAGCAAAACCTAATGGTTCAAAGATTTCTCCTGTCACCGTTCTAAATTTTAAGGATGTTGGTCTGAGTGACATGTCAGGGCATAGTCTGCGAAAATCTGTTTTATTGATGATTGTCACTGGACTTCCAGTATCAATTTCAAATTTCAAACAACCAGTTCCAATATTTAGTGTTGTGGTGAACTTTTGTTCATTAGGAATGGTTGAAGAAAATGTACTGACGATTGTTACAACTTGTCCTACCAAAAAATCAGGATCTGCTTCGTCACATAAGTCAGTGTTGTCATTGTAATCGTTAATATTTAAACCATTCACTTTCTATCTGTTGGATTTAGACAAAGTCGGAATACAGACTTTAGCCACATGTCCACGTTTATGATACAAATTGCAGATAAACGTATTCATAATGCGACGGCAAGACTTTGTAGAGTGTGTCTGTCATCGCCGCAACGTAGGCATAAACCTGATATTCCGAGACGTTCATAAAATCTTGCGTGGTCGTTACGTTAAGAATTGCTTTTTCCCAAATAGTCTTGTTTGCTTGTTTTAGATACCTTGTTTACAGCATCTGTGTTGTGAAGTGTTTTGCTGCCCTTCTTAGATGCATCTAAGGCCAAAGCTAATTCGCAAACAGCCTCAAAAGAAAGTTCAGGTTGTTGAAGAATTTTCTCATTGATGGATTCATCTTGTAGTCCACGTATAAACTGGGCTCTTAAAAATACATTTGCCACTGATTTATCACAACTGGTACGTTTGAAATCACAAGAGAATGTAGGCTTTCTTAGAGCTGCAATAAAATCAGATATGGATTCTCCGTGTCCTTGGACCCGTGATAAAAACGTATGTTGCTGCACTAACATGTTGGGTTTAGGGCATAAATGTTTCTCTATAATGGTAACCAGTTCACAGTAACTTTTATTCGTAGGTAATTCCGGTGATACTAGACTCACTAAAAGCTGATAATGTTTGGGTAAGATACAATTTATCGTTATTCTTGCTTTTGTTTGCTCTACAGCTTTATCGTTCCCTGTTATGTTTTTCAACTCAAAAAAAATTTCGAGTCTTTGCCTATATGAACTGAAATCTTCAAGATTAGCATCAAATGTGTCAAATTTAAATGATGTTAGAGTGCTCTGATCTTTCGTTCTTTCAGAGTGTGTAGTTTGTTCGTGCAAGTCAGTGATTTCCTTAAATTGTTGTATCAATTCCGCTTGTTCAACAAACGTGGAAAGAATAGATGACAGTTGTTCAGCCATTCTTGTGTGTGTTCAATTAAATAGATATTTAGAATAATCCTCGTCGCCACTTTAACATATTAAACAAATGAGAAAGAAAAGAGTTTTATTCATCATAATAGCAGAATTGTCCTAAAAAATCAACATAATTCAAATATCAAAATATAAACATTGCATCAGGTGATTTTAAACACCTGTTAATGATAATAAATATACTACAACCCAAGGCAATGAGAACCCTACCCTAGGTAGGATTCTATTTGCCTTGCTACAACCCCCTTGACAGCAAAATTTACATCCTCATTCCCATTGTGGGAAAAATATAAAAACTATGGTATTCCGTTGGAAATTCACTGAGCACGCAAGTCTACTGCGACGGGGGTATTTTAGTTAACGGCCAAAAGATGTAATTTATTACAAAAAACATACTTTGTATTACTCTGAGGTCTCTAAACTTTAAAAAAGGAAAAAGAAACAACTGAGCTTTAATTAAAGTAATTACAAATTATCGTTATGGGTTATAAAGCAAATTATTGTTTTTATGTATTGGTTGAATAAAAACACATTTTGCTTTACCATCTAAATATTTAGTAGGGCTTTATTATAAATTAAATGTAATTATAACACAACGCGTAATGCAATTACCAAACACGTGTCAATTAGTCTTGTTGCTAGATAATTGACACCTAATCAGTGACTGACTTTGCAATTTCAAATGTGATGGATTTATGAAAAGAGCTTTTAAGTCAGTTTCGAAGTAAAAAATTATTTTAAAATTGCGTGTAAATCATTTTAACAAGTAAAGTTGAGCTTACTTAGTTTTTGTTACCATGTGTAACTTGGAAAATATCACATACAGCCTTTTATACATATAAATAAACATATCGTCAACTCATTCTTCGGTCACTATTACATTATTCGGTCTTAGGATAATCCGGAAAAAGAAAGTTACACTATCGTTTTACATGAATATTTGTATTAAGGCGAATTTGAATGAACTGCAAGAGAAGAATATGTGAGATCATCTTGCTTTGTTACTGACAACGACCAATTGGTAAATCTTCCAAGCGCATTAATAATGCACTCGTTCATTGGATCATTAATGAATAGTTCAATAAGTATAGGTGGGTCCTTTATAAACAAAAATACCCCCGATGCAGCAGACCTGCGTACTCAGCGAATTTCCAATGGAATTTCAGATTATTTACCTTTGCCATAAAAACAAAATAGGATCGAGTATGTAGGTTTGCTGCAATGGGGTGTTGTTGCAAAATCTAAGTTAAGAAGCTTAAAAAGACTAAGGATCACTACTGAATCAAGAGATATTAAAGTTTAATTGTGAAATATAACTGTACTAAATAACTTGCCCGGCATGCTCTGTAATGCCAACCAATGGAAGTTTTTGCCCTTCGGGTGAGCTCATTCGCTACGCTCACTTGCCATCAGCTTCAGCTCGTTCTCTCCGCTCACTCGCCGTCAGGTTTAGCTCGTTCGCTAAGCTCACTTGCTTATTATCATTGTCTATGTTTAGTGTACATAGTCAATGCTATAATCCTCTAGTTTTGTTATTACCGATCTCCCCTCAATACTTTTAACTGAGGAAACAGCTGTTTAAAGAACTAATATTTCTAAATGTAATCATATGTACAATACATGTACCAATGTAAAATGTTGCTTCCATGAGAATAACATGGTAATTTTGAAGACGTGTGGTGCGGAGCCCTGTTGAATTTCCTTAGGGTTTTCTGTCATAAGAACCTTCTCTTGACAGTAAAAAACACAAAAAATAGAATTAGCAAAATCGGTCCAGGCGTTCACGCGTGATATCGTGACTAGAGCAGTAGGAATTCATTGTTGTAGAGGTGTAGGTTATTACCCGTATTTTCTTTTTTTTTACAAATATAAGTAGCCCACTAGCACAACTGTGATATTTTATGAGCCCTAACTAACTGAAGTTAGCATAGTGGTAAGTGTGCTGTTTCCTGGTGGGAAAGTGAAAAACCTTGGTTTAGTATCCCAGATGTTTGTGAATCCTAGATTTTCCTGTGATTTAAAGATTTATTCTAAAAAGATACATCCTGTGCTGTCGAGAGTATGGTCAAAGGTATGGATCTTGTATATTGATAATAACTGTGATGATCTCCTTGTTGAAAAAGTTGTGGGTTAAAAAAACCATAGCGTTCTTATATAAAAATAAATCATTGGATAAAACTGTAAGAGGGAAGTGCAAAACCTAAGCTCGGGCTTTATATTTGGATAAACTTAATCCGAACAGCACATTACTTACTTAGCTTAAGGGAATTAGCTAAAATAGCCTATAATTTTTATTTTACTTTTCCTAATTTACAATTTTCTATTAAGAAATAGATTTAAAAACCACTGCCCCATCATCATACTCTTGTAAAGTTAGGTGAATGCAGAATAATGTGGTAAAGCATGAAGCTGCTCCGTATATTAATAAAACAATATATTTTAAATCAATATTTCAAAAGTTATCGTGTTCATATATGAAAATGTATGTATATAGTATATATATATATATATATATATATATATATATATATATATATATATATATATATATATTATACTATAACTTTTGAACGGAGCCTCCCATTTTCATGAAATTTTATACAGGGGTGTCAACCAGCATTTACTTAAATGAGTTCGTGAACCAGCACGATCGGACCATGGGAACGGGGTTTTATGGGGTTCCAAACGATCAATAATGGGGTTTTGGCATTTTTGACCTTAATTTTAAAAATCTTACAATTTTAATATAAACAATATAATTTAAGTTTGTTTTCATTTGTATTTGAACAATCTGCATCCTCCAATTTGAGTCAGTTATTGAGACCAAAAGTTTTTTCTACTATTTTATTGATTGCTATTAAGTATCTCGGAATCTTTCCATAAAAATCTCAAAGCATTTTGTAGGAGAAATTACAAGAGAAACTCTGATGTTCTTCGCCAGGTGCTGTTTAAGTAATGAAACTGGAGTAATGAGCTGATTTCAATGTACCCTATATGTACTATATGTATCTGAAAAATAAAATGTAATGATTTGAAAATAAGTTTGATAGCCTACTCGTAAAACATTGGATTCAAATATAAACTATGTTAAATAGGGTGTTAAACAATTAATTCTTAACTTTAGTTGCAAACATATACTGAGTCGGTGGTAAGAAGCATACGCGCACCCACATAGAAGACGGCTACGAATGCAAAAATTTCCAAAAATATTTCGTACAAAGAGGAGCATATTAGTTTGTTGATAATTTTTGTGCAGTATGTAATAGCCTTTAAGGGGGACGTGGGAGGTCCCTATGCAACTCAATACAAATATCCATCCCAGCCTCCCCGTGAATGCAGAAGTTCTTTGTGTAGGCAATAACAAAGGACCGTTACATTTTCTACTTTTTCATAAAGAGTATTTTTGGCATGAACATTTCCTCGCTAATGACTTGACTAAGAGTCTTATTCAGCAATTTTCCTGTTTGTTAAATTGATGAATGATACTTCTTTTATATGTTCAATATTGGGCATTGGTTTGGTATATTATTGAATTTTGTTTTAGAATATTTGGAAGTTAAAGCTTAACATAAAATTAGGGGAAAATACAGTATAAGAGAAAATGAATAAAGAATGTTAAAAACTAAACATTATATATATATATGTATGTATGTATGTATGTATGTATGTATGTATGTATGTATGTATGTATGTATGTTGCCTATGGACTCCGAAACCGCTCTACAGATTGAAATGAAACATTCAGGCATTATTAAGCATTATTCAAGGATAGTTTATGTGAAGTTTAGTTCAAATCTGTCTAAAGGGCTCTGATCCAGAGGGCATGAAATAATTTGTAAAAAATCTGAAAATCTCTATTTTATCTATTTTAATTGGTTACTAAGAAACAAATTCAATGAAATATTCTAATTTTATCTATTCCAGCAATAATAAGGTGAGCGTAGCGAACGAGCTTTATTTCCTATAATAAATTCAATCACGGGCGAAGCCGTGATGGGAACCAGCTAGTAGAGCATATATTAAGATTTTTAGAAATTTTAACTAAAAAATCAGATGATAGTTTTTGGATTAACTTCACAGAGTCTAAGTATATAAACTAATTATTTAATCAATGCAATTAAATACGTATTTCAAAATTTTTACATCATGTAAAGCCCCGTCCACACTGGCGAACATGCTCGCCGAACAAAGTTCTTCCGAACTTTTGTTTGTTCATTGCTAACCTTTTAGAATTTGAATCATGTGACCGGTAATTGTTTGGTAGGAATTTTTTTGAATTTTGTGTTCGCCGAACAAGTTTGCCACGAATGTTCAGCCAGTGTGGACGCGGCTTAAAGGGGAACGATGCTTCTCGTACCGCTGTCACTTTCGCCGGCCGGCGGAGGGCAGTAGACCCGTCAGAATTAAAGGCCGGTCAGAAAGTGCCAGGTTCTGTGACCAACTAAGAGTGAATCAGTGCATTTCAGTGCAGTTTAAAATTAAAATATAACAAATTTATCAAGTTGCAGTGAGCAAACTAAAATTTAAACAATCTTTAAAACTATATATTTGCCCTTAATTGTGAAACAAGTAGCCTATTAAAATGTTAATGTGTTGGTGTTAATTTAATTAAAATTAATTTATATATTACACTTTTTTCAGTTTTTTAAAGTTTGAAAGGAAAAATAAGGAAATTTTCGTATCTCAGTGAATTAAGCAAAAGTCTAATACACAAAAAATCTGCTTATAGGATAATTCGTGATCTAGGTAAAACAACAACTTTCCGAGCAAAATTTATCATAATTCAAGCAAAAAGTTTTATTCCGCCATTGAATAATAAATCAGTTGGAAAGACATTTTATATTGTTAGGCTGTTGAAACTCTTGCAGTTTCAAACTACATTTGCACCCTACTTTATGTATTTTGGCATTTCCAGAAGCCTTTAACCATGGCACTGCTTTCTGACTTGAGTGCAACAAAGATAAGAAATGGCTGATAGATGGAAACGAGTGATTAAACTCAGACTCTGTCCTCTGACTGTCTTCCAGTTGGTTACACATTATACAGTATACTGGTTATACTTGGCTTATGTGCAGTTGACCACCATAGCGGGGGTTTTCTAGTGGGTTGTTTTAACATTTTTGTAAGGCATTATTTTCATAATAATTTTTTTTATTTCTAATATTTTTTCACTCGTTTATAATTTATCGAGTTGTTTAGGGTGATGAAAAATATCGTTTATAACTCGGCCAAAATGTTTTGCCTGCTCTCGATCGTTTCAAGTTCGAGACGAAGTTGTTACAAGGCCGGCAAAACCCCATTTTGGCCTTTGTAACGAAATATACTACATCAATTTTGAGCCAATTTTTTTTGTTATTTTGATGCAGCGTTTAATCGAAAACTTCTTGAAGAAGATGGACAATCTCCTTCTGGCTACATCCTTGGGTAACGACATCCTCTCAGTAATGGCTCAGTGATATCTCAAATGCGCACAAGGCCAATGGTGCAGTCGCTGGTGTCACGGCCTCGCAGATAGCCGAGCGCTGACATTTGGTTTGCAGTCACTTTTGTAAGTGTAACTTAAAGCGGAGTGAACCAACTACGTAAAGGAGTTGATGTAGGTCGGAGTAAAGATTGTTTGAAAGATTTTATCCCCCTGTTCAACGACGTGCAATAAACTTCTCAAAGGGTTTAATGTGGTCAATAATTTTGTGATAAGACAAGGTAAGGGAAGTCACTTAAATATCTGATACACCATTTTTTTTAAACTTCTCAACACATTTTTTAATTGCGAGGAATGAGAAAAACCTACCATTTCACATATTAATTATCTAAGGTCAACCTCAAGTGTTCACACGACTTTGTATCATAATGCAGTAGCTCATTTTGAAGGACGTTATCTTTTACCAAATTGCCACTATTTAGGAGGGTAAATACTTAGCACAGTAATTAAAAATTATTTTCTCCCTGTCTTATCAACAAGGTTAAATTTCATTTTAACAGTAAAAAGGTGCGGTTTAAATAAAATATCACGACTCGATTTGAACATGACAATCTACAGAGAGAAGAAGGTCTACTATGATTTTTCACTACAGTATTTTTATGAAGCATTCTGGAAGCAATGACTAAGTAAATATTCTCAAAGCCCCGAACTGAGGCTTGGTCATCGACCCAGTGGGCAGTATGCAGGCCACTGGTGCAACTGCATTTCCCAACGCTCCGTGTTGCCCTACAGTGGCCAGTAGTGATCACTACAGTGTTTACAGAGGAAGTGGCACTCCTCCCCGGCCCCACGTGATTGTGTGAGTGTGCATGTGCGTGCGAGAGGTTAGTTACCCCACCGAAGGCTAACGTGTCTCATACTGGGCTACACGTGCCGTGTTGACCCTCCCACCGTGGTTCCTATACTTGTAGATAGGTCTACCTGCTCTAGTCCACCTTTCTACTTTCGAACACACCAATGAAAATAACCAGTAATTGTTGTCAGTGTCGGTGGACCCATTAGTGTCTTGTACGGGGTTGTACGCGTGACGTTGAGGTTTTTAGGTCAAAGTAAATATTGTTTTTACATAAGTCATGGCAAAACATTCAACCAAACTTGTTGTGGTAAAACTTATTAGTAACAAACTTAAAAGTAACGGTCGTAAGGATGAAACCCAGCTATAATCATTTTTCGTTTAGTGAAAGTTTAAAAATTTGCATGTGACAACTGTGTACAGTATAACAACTGTGTAATAACAAGCTTTTGTTTGTTAGAATACTAAGAAAAAATAAATCACGTGAAGCGCTGCCTGTACACTTTGGTTTCAGACAATGTAAATGAAAATTTAAATACGTGGCTTAATCAATGGATTTTTTTCATTTACTGAACTCTATGTCTTATGGCTCTCTGGGATATTCGACTATTAATTCAGTAACTGCATTCACAACAATTTCTCCCGAGAGCGAAGTAAGAACGTTTTCATCACTCCGTATACGAAAGTGACAACTTGCCGTACAGCTGAGACCTTGGAAAGTAGTCATTTCCCAAACTGTCACCGTCAGCTGATTTTCTGACCTGTACGGAAAGTAATGTTTGTAAACATTACTTTCCGTCCAAGGTAAACAAACTTTTCCGTACAGCAACAATCAGCTGGGTTTAATAGTTATTTATGCAACAAGTGCGGAAAGTGCCGATTTGCTGCACTCGAGAGAAATGTTTATGCACGAGCCGCAGGCGAGTGCGGAATAATTTCTCTCGAGTGCAGTGAAAGCACTTTTCGCACGAGTTGCATATTAAATTTTTCCTACGACTGCCAAATATTTCTTATATAAGTATAAACGTTTAATATTCACGTTAAAATACCCACTATGTGAGGTCCCTCTCAAGATAGTGATATTAATGATATCCTGTATTATGCACTTCCTACATTTATTTAAAAATTTATTGGATTTTCCATGCAGAAGATTTAACGCCACTGTTTTAGCAGTTTTAGCCAGATCGTCAGGGAATAAGTCACTTAAATCACTAAAGTCACTGTCATAGTTGATCATTGCGCATCTAACTTACGTGCCGGTAGCTCACCCGCAGCTGGTTTGTAGGTTATGTTTATGTTGATTCAATAAAAACGACCACATGTACAACAATAGATCAGATGTTTATATCCAGTGTTGCCAACTTAATTCCTGACTAATCAACGTTTCCTTGCTGGCTAATGCAAATTGTTTTGTGTTCTAATGTTTAAACACTGGAGTGCGCAAAGTAAATCTAGCGTGCGCAAAGTAAATCTAGCGTGCGCAAAGTAAATTGAATACGGCAATCACCTGTTTTGCGACGAGTATCGAGTGCGTAAACAACTGTTTTCACGGACAGTCGTAGGAAAAACAAATTAAATTTTGAATTCCAGTTTTGTTTACTTTGTCCAATGGCGAAGAATTTACAAAAATAATCCTCCTTTAAAACTTCCACATCTATTAATAATTGCGTCGTGATGAAAAGTATCGTTCACAACTCGTCCGGAAAGCCCATTTACAGGCTCGATAGTGTTTTCCACTATCGGCTTCGCCTCGCGCGTAAAACACTATCTCGCCCAGAAATGGGTCACTTTCCGGATTAGTGGTGAAATATACTATTTTTTTATTTTAATTTATGATTACTTTACACTTCAATAAGTCCCAATTTGATGTTTCGAAGGCCCTAATAACCTCTTTTAAATTTCACTATAAGTTGATGGATTTTATTTTATTTTGATTTAAAAGGTTAATGCACTCTATACTTCTCTGTAACTGAACTGTGAATCAAATTTCATTGATTGTACACTTTTTATAATTAATTACTTTTACTGTGTATTGGTTAAATAATTTTAAATATAAATACCCCCCGTCGCAGCAGACCTGCGTACTCAGCGAATTTCCAAATTAGTAATATTAATTTTTACCACATAAAACTGTAAACCAAATAAAATCACATGCTCATAAATAGGGAAATAAAGGTCTAATTCTCCTTATGATAAATATAGGGAGAGTATACAGGTATGCTGCCATGGGGAACACTAAGGCCCGGTGCACACGAGCGTTTTGCGTTTGCGTTGATGCAGCTTTATTTTGCAGCGGCGTTTGAGCAGTGCATGTACTCAAATGGAACAGTACACACGTAAACGCTCGTGTGCACCAGGGACGCCGCGTCGACGCAGCTTGCACGCAGTGCATTTTGACGCTCGTGTGAACCGGGCCTTAAATTAGGTTTTTATCATAAAAAAAATTTATTTTGACCATATGAACCCATTTACTAAGTTTCATCAATATCTGTCCATTGCTAAAGAAGTTTGCCTATTCTCCATATGATTAACATGGGAAAAGAGTATGCAGGTTTGCTGTCATGATAAGCACAAAACCAAGATTTTTTACCATAAATGGATGAATCTCAACCAAATGAAGCTGAATTCCAAGTTTCATCGAAAAATATTGGTTAACGAGTGAAATATTAACACATCAAAATTCTCCATAAGATTAACATTGGAGAACCAAAATACAATGTACTGTCTTTAGACTTTTTAATATCTCGGTAACCAATGGAGATAGAGCAAAGCTTCAAAATACTAAATTGTGTTTTTTTTTTTTAGATAAATCCAATGGTTAAAATAAAAATTTAAAATTTTTAAAATTTACATGTGAAAAATGCAAAAAACTCATTTTTGGGGTACAAAACCCCCCAAAACTAACCCTTTCGGTAGGTCGATATGTCTGGTTTACGAACTCATCCGAATTAACGTTGGATTACACATTACCAAATTTGGTGTCGATCGGACCGTTTTTACGAGAGTTATAGTGCCTAGGGACACATACATATATATATATATATATATATATATATATATATATATATATATAAATTTTAATGACTATTATTGTTGGTCTCTGGGCACCTAAAAACAAAAAAGTAACATGGTCCCGGGCTTAAGTCTTACCATGAGACCTATGGAAATAGCTTATTCCCTATGGAAAATTCGCCAAAATATATAATTTTGTTTACTAGATGTAAATTTAAAACTTAATAAATATTGTTTTAACAGACGTTTTATGATAAATTACAATAAGGTATTGATCAAATACTGTTGAATGGTGCATACTTAAAATAGGGAACTAATACGAGCCAGTTTCCGGTAAACATTTGTTATTTTCTAAGCAAAGCCGATGTTTAAACTCAATCAAGACTCAAAACCAATATGAAGTTCAATCCGTGTGATGTTTACATACTGGGATTCCATGAACTACCCGTTTGTTTCTTGTTTCTTGTTGATATATTGAGTAATGAGATTTGGGTTTCGGGCTGAAAAAAATAACGCTAAAACTGTAAATATTTATGATACAATTAAGTCTGTGTCAATAAAAGGAAAAAGCTCACTAAATAGAAATTAATTCAATGACTAAATACGTATTCATTGAACATATCTTTAAGAGATAGTACATGGTAACTGAAGTTGCAGTGGTACCTCAACCAAACCAAATCCAAATTAGGTCCAGAACCAAATTGGTTCTGTACCCGTAAGTTTAGGATTCAAAAGAAGAAGTGTCGGCATCCCATGTAACAGCTGATTTACACCATTGTTTTATGGGAACCGCAGATGCCGGTAAACAGCTGATCAACAATGTAAGCGACAAAATATGAAACACAAAATGAAAACCAGCTGATTTACACCATTGTTGCACCGTATGCTAGAAACATCCTCATTATTAGCATTTCAGGGTTGCTTATTAATCACATTTTTTATAATTAAATAATTATAATGATAAATAAATACGCCATATTTGGTATTTTCGTGATCAGAAAAATTATTTTTTTTATGGTGATGAATTACATACGATGAATACATACTTGCATTAAAAATAATCAACTTGTCTAAAATATCTTAAAAACCGTTTGAATTAAATTTTTAATTTTAATATTCAGAATCTACGTAAAATTTCAGTTAAGTTTTATCCAAAAAGTTTTTTTGTATTTCAACAAATAACAAAGTTATAGGCAAAAGAAGTTTTGAGCAAAAACAGTTTTTCGAGCACAGCGAACGAATCAGTAGAAATATCTGGGATTTTTACACATCATTTTGTTCAGCTTATAATTCCACACTACTTTGCTTTTGACCTTTGCTGTAACTTTTATAGTTTGTGAGATCCCAATGGTGAGCATAAAAAAATGAACATACTGTATATATATACTTAGTGCATAAAATAATGCACTATGGTTAGGTTAGGTTAGGTAAGATGCACGAAAATAGTAAAATGGAAATTTTTCAGATGTGTCCCCCATCATCCCCCGACCTGCAATATTGTCATTTTTTATATGTTTACCATGTGTAATACAGTATAAAAATGTGTTTCAGAATAATTTTGGCAACAATGTTTCGACTCTCATAGGACTATTTTCGTGAATACCACTGTAGTCATTTTTTATTAAATGATGGATCTTTTTTACTTACATAAAAGTATAAAATAAACAATGGAAAGCACTAAATCACGTTGTTGAAAATAAGTATAAATATTTGAGACTGCGTAAGAGAGGAAATTGTGATTCAAAGCAAGTCGGCATCAATGAGGTCCGGTCGGACCGTGGGTCGTGTCTTATTATCCGGGGCCACTTTTTCATTGAGCACACGACTAAGCCGAACCGCTATGTAAAATTGAGACTATAAACAAGGGCTTCTTCATTCTTGTTTTGCTGCCTGTTTAGTGTTTATATTCACTAGCAGTACACATGCCCCGTATCGGTCCAGTAAAAAAGACCATCATTTGAATACAAGAATGGAAACACTACAAGAGAACAATAATTATGTTCTGTATTGATTTTCAGTAGTTTTTAATGTTAAACACAGAAATTAGTTTAAATTTAAGTTTATACTTGTACATTTTCTTTTTTTACAATGGCATGGACTAAATTTCAAATATTAAGAAAATACAAACCCATCAAACAGTCATAATAATGTGAAGAATTACAATCTTGAAATAAAATAATTTTCTATCAAACTGACCCCAAGGAATAATTTAAAAATATTTTTAACGTTGTATAAATACAGTGTGTCCCAAAAACTAGGGGTCATCCCATATGGAAAAGTTATATATTTATATATATTTATTATATATTTAATATAGCCTTTTGAATGCCGAAATATATTTAAATTATATTTGTTAAAATATATTAACTTAAAAAGCATTTGAAATACATAATAAATATATATAATGTATATTTCATTTTATATTTATAATATATTTGTTATATACATATAATAATGCATTTTGAAATATATAAATAATGTAGAATTAATATATTTAAAATATATTTCGAAAAATATATTTCAACGTTGTATTATAATATATTCGAAATGTATAGCATAATATATTTCAAATATAATGCAACATATATTTATGATATATTTATTATATACAAATAACAATGCATTTTAAAATATATAGATAATGTAAAATTAATATATTTAGACTATATTCCGACGAATATATTTTAAGGTTATATTAAAATGTATTTGAAATATATAGTATAATATATTTCAACTATAATGCAACATATATTTATAATATATTTATTATATACATATAATAATGCATTTTGAAATATTTAGATAATGTAAAATTAATATATTTAGGATATATTCTGACAAATATATTTTAATGTTAAATTAAAATATATTTGAAATATATAGCATAATACATTTAAACTATAATGCAATATATATTTATATTATATTTATTATATCATATAACAATGCATTTTGAAATATATAGATAATATAAAATTATTATATTTAGACTATATCCCGACAGATATATTTTAAGGGTATATTAAAATAAACTTGAAATATATAGCATGATATATTTTAACTATAATGCAACATATATTTATAATGCATACAGTATGTATAATTTGTAATATATTGTAGAATATACATAAAATATATAATATGTATATTTAAAATACATATCTGCAGATGCCTATTTTAAATCATATGTTACTTGACCAAAATGGATATAACTTTAAAATATGTTGAAGATGTTAACTCAGTTATTTGTTGTCAAACCTTAATAAACATAGTATTATTTGTTAGACAGTTTAATTTGTTAATTAGTTTGTTCTTTGTAATATTTTGATTGGTAACATTTCGTTGGTTGTAAAATTTAATTTAAAATGGCCATAATTTTGTAAATACAAATAGCAAAAAAATTCCCTGAAAACTAACATTACTGTGATAAAGTTTAACACCAAATACGAACTAAACACAATGATCCGTTATACTAAAATTAAATGAAAATTATTTAGTGTAAAAACAAAATGGCGGCTAGAGGCTTAAATTAGTAGTTTTCATCACTAGGAGCAAAAGTGAGTCTTTTTGGTGCGCAATCGTGTTTTAAAAACGAGGCGCAGCCGAGTTTTTAAAAACGATTAAGCATCAAAAAGACACTTTTGCTCCGAGTGATGAACAACGTTTTTTATCATAATGCGAAATTATACTTTTGATCGTTAAAAATATTAAAGTTGTGTTTTCGAGGTTATATTTACAAAGTTAGTAAGATGCAGTGTTTACATTTATGTTATTTACAAACAATGCTCTTTAAACGTTTGAATTTCAAAATTCTGCTCCTCAACATTAATAAATGAATAATAATATACTTAGAAAACAGCTGACTTTTCAGTACTAGGACTTGAAAAATTCTCCACCTGATTTTTCAGTTCTAGGACAATAAAGAAACGGTTTTGGTACAATTGAGAGAACAAAAAACAGGCTGATTTCGTGCAAAATGATAAAAAAGCATTTAAGTACGTATCAAAAAAGCAACTAATTTTGTTTTGACCTAGTAAACAAATCATTTTTTTAAGACACCCTTTTTTTTAACACCCTGTAAAACTTCATATTGTAAAAAGTTACACTAAGTATGTAATTTATGTACATTTATGGGCACTTATTTCGAATGCCAATTTGAGCCAAATGGAAAAATAAGAATGTTGATAACAATTTTAAATAACACATAATACGTCATTAAAATAAGCTTATATAGGAAAATCAATGAATTATTCTAGACTTGCATGATGGCCACAAAATCTGTTAAAAATAAGAGCGAATGAAATAAAAATTGAATAAATTAATTCAATAAAAATATAGTTAATTTCACTAGTGAAAGCATTATGATTTGGTGAATCACAGATAAAAAGTTGTAAGATTTCTTGGAACAACTATCTTGGTAATTGGAGGCTACCCCTGATGCTCAGCATGTTTACAAAAAAAAAGGAAGGTATGTAAAATTCTGGTTATATTCAGTGAAAATCAACACTTTTCTTGCAGGCCAAATGGTCAGAGGTCACCAAGCGTGAACTTTAAAGCAAACTTTTGCTTTAAATTAAGGTTACAAAACGAAAAGCGTAATGTATATAAAATCAACGGTTCAAATGTGAGAACATCTTTCTTACTCCATGCCACATTTTCTATGTTGCCTACTCGCCCGGCGCTGAAACTGTCAAAGTCAACTCGAACACGGAACACAGTCAACTGTCATTCTGTCATGAATGTTGCTTTATTAATTAATTTAAGTGCCCGTTCGACCGTTGTGTTGTGAAAATGAAAATGAAAATTCGTTGAGGATTATTTGTTAGGGAATGTATTAAAAGATGATAGTGGCATATAGGTTTAAACTAAACACCACCATTGAAAAAGTGGCTAGGAGGCTGGGTAGCCAGCTTGTTATGTTTCATGCCACTGTTAATCGACCTTTCTGGTATGTCAATCCCTTACTTAACTTAATACATAAAGTACTTATACTTAATTTAGGCTCTCACACTTTCATTGCTGTTGCTGTTTTCCTAGCCAAACTATATTCCAAACCGTAGACTCCCCTGAGTTAGTAGGTTAAGTTATGCCTATCTTCCAAAGTAATTTCCCATACCGTGGGTTCCCCAGGGTTAGGCTAGATTATCTTAAGGATTTTGTTGTATGACTAGATAAGCCTTGGGTTCACAATTTACAGCTCTATTTTTATTCAACTTAACATTTTTATGTAGGCCTACCGAAAATCTTATGCGGCCACTGCGCTCATAGCCTTGGTCATAAAAAAACTGGTTATTGGTAGTGCTCGTACCCTTGGCCGTAGGCTTATTAGTTTGGTTTTTTAGCGGGTTTCAAACAATTGAGTGACTTTTATTCACACCCTAATCACTTTATTGAAAGAAAATATACTCAATGAAGTAAACCTTTGTAATGAATCAATCACACGGTTAAAACTAATTATGTAGAACGGCACTATCTAATTAATCGGCAGACTTCTTGTTTTTTCGATGCACCTGTGAAGAGGCTATTTTTATAATCTCTACAGATGTTTTCGTTTTACAAAGTTAGGCCTAAGTTCTTACCCGGACTTAAGTTAGATGGACCGAATGGTGTCCAAGTTTGTGAAAATTCCGGGTTATCGAAAAAAAGTAATAGTATAGGCTATAAGAACAAGTTGCTGCACTTCCGCAGACACCCCGGTGGAACTATCGAATGAAAATTATCAATCGATTCGATTGATATAACTTAGCGACTAAAAATTATCGAGATGTACAATCGAATTTATCCATAATTCATGTACGGTATAAAAATATCGGGTAGGCCTACTGAATAGATCCAATAACATCTGCCATCACTTTAACCATAGAATTGTCATGGAGGGCCATAAAAAGTAATTGAAAACAGGACTCAAATCATCTAACATCTAGAAGACCGCATCTAGGCCTAGCTGAATACCTGTTTAAAAGAAATGTAAAAATGTCTGCAGCTGATCTATTTAGGCATTTTTTAATGCCTCAAAAAGTCTATATTCCAGTAATTGAAAAAGAGGGATGTTTTCTTCATAATATAAGATGTTTTTTAAAGTTTGAATATTTTGTTATTTGTTTTTTTGTTAAAGTTTTGCCTGGAGGAACCCAATCATGTTTGGTGTTTATACTTTTTAATCAACTTTGTTACAATATAGTAATAAAATCTTTGCTAAACACTTTTACTTTATATAAACTATCATATGATACATTGAGTTATGAATAACCTATATTCCTAAAAGATAATAATTTACCGTTTGAATACGACCAATATATTGATCGACTCGTTCGATAATTTTCATTCGATAGTTCCACCTGGCGTCTGGGGAAGTGCAGCCGAAAAAGTATGAACATTTTATGCTAATCCTCTTAAAAAAAATTAATTGATGTTATTTATAGAGGTATTAATTGTGCGGAAAAGTATTGGTAACTACAGTAATTCCTTTCAACAAAGATCTGTACTATCCTTACCTGAAAAAAATTGTGAGTAATACACCCGGCAATATTGTATAAGCACCCTGTCAGGTGGTGCTTACCTAATACTATTACAATATGTTGATTGCATTGTATGGACAACATGTACACATGAAAGGGTATAATTTAAAGGTGTAGGCCCTCTATGCTTTATGTTAATTTTTTTCTTTATAGCCTTTAATAACGACCCCTAACATACCTAATGGTGCAAAAGAATTATCTACCTTACTAATAGGTAGCCTACTTTTAAAACCCTCAGTGTTATTAGTAGATTTTTACTATTTAGCCACATTTACTGAATGGGTTCAATCTTTTTCCAGTTCAGTCTGAATGTGATAGAATTATGTGTAAACAGGAGGTTCCAAACTTTCTCAAAGTGTCAAGACATACCGTACACATTATTGGCAACTTATAAATTACGGTACGACAAAATAATGGTTGTCTTAGTCAGCCGCTTACCTCAGTTACCGTAATTTACGGATATTTCTGCAGTTTATGTAGCGCTTTTTAGAAATAGATTTTTTCATCAAACTGTCCAAAATCACCCAGTAGTTCTGAAAATGAGTCGTTCCTGGTGATAAAGTAAAAAAATTCTGGAAAATTGGAAAACTCAAAAAAATTCACTCTTAAAATAGGTCAAGAGGGTATGTAATAATCTTTTGGGGAAAATTAGCTGAACTCAAATATTTAAGATACCGTAATGTTATCCGTTTGCATTAGGTACTAAAACCTAAAAAAGGGGGAAAAACATATCAGATCAGTTTAAAAAATCCATATTTTTTTGCTTTTCTGGCCTCATCATAAGTTATTCATTGCTGGATTTTTAAAACTATTCATTTTTTGGGTTTAGCGTGATTAAATCGATTATTTCAATATCCCTTTGACCAATTCAAAAACAAAAATATTTTTTTCTGTTTTTTACATTTTCTTCTATCTTTTCCACTAGAAAAACCAACATTTTCAGAATCATGAGCTTTAATTTCTTTAATAGATAAAAAATTAAAATTATTCATTTTCTTATAAACTTGAAGAAAAACTATAAAACACTTTTGTTTTTTGTCATAAACTGTCAAATGCTTAGGCCTACTGTCCATAATAATTACCGGTAAGTTACCGTTGGTTACTTATTCATGTTTATTTGTTTCCTGGATTGATTTTAGACTATTTGATTTCAGACCATGTAAAGAAATAACTAGGCCTACCATATATATATATTTTTTTTTGTTCCCTATAAGATTCTTAACAAAATGCCAGAGAGCAGCACCATTAGTTCTAAGTTAGGCCTACATTAAAACTTTCGGAAAAGGCAAGTGAGCGAAGGGAATAACGCCTTATGGGCTTTGCATTCTAACGTACAGTGTGTGATTATTATTACTATGATGAAAGATCTGCCATTGAGGCAGCAAGATGACAGTAAAAATATTTCCCTAAACAAAGATTTTTAAAAGTCTTTATATCCAAACATTTTTTAAACCGCTATTAAAAAAAGTTGCATTATTTTAATGCAAACCCCTCAAATTTTCAATGTTGATTCATAATTAATATTGCTTCTTCTTAACAAAGTATTAATTTTATAGTTTAATTTTAATAGTCTAGTTTTTGATAAAACAAATTACAAATCAAATAAAACAAATCATATAGGCCTACTCTAAAACAAGCTCCGTTTGTCCGGGCAAAGTTTTTTTTTTTTTTTTTTGCTCCAAGGATTTTTGATTTTTTGATTGAATATGGGGGTTTTGGCCACCAGAAATCGATTGGAGCTGGTCCCATAGCTGGGGAAAATCCGGTTTTCGCGCTAGAACCCTTTAAAGATCCCATGTTATCCTTATGGAGATTTTTAAATTGAACAAAAATCAGCTGATACCTGTAGATAAAATAAACCAATGTGTTACATCTTTAACCTGTAGTTTAGGAAAATCATACAAATGTGCAGCAAACTTTCCGCCTGGCGAGTGAGCGGAGCGAGCGAGCTTTGTGAGAGAAACGAAAGTAATAATTTTACCGAGCTTAAGCTCGGTCCCCCTGGTACTTATACTCTAAAGCAAGCTCCATTTGTACAAGCAAACTTTTTTTTCGCTCCAAGGATTTTTTATTTTTGGTTGATTATGGGAGTTTTGTCCACCAGGAATCGATTGGCATTCCTCCCATAGCTGGGAAAAATCCGGTTTTCGCGCTAGAGCCCTTCAAAGTTCCCATGTTTTCCTTATGGAGATTTTTAAATTGAACAAAAATCAGCTGATAACTGTAGATAACACCAATGTGTTATATATTTAAAGGTAAATTATACCAAAGTGCAGCACCCTTTGGCCTGGCGAGTGAGCGAAGCGAATGAGCTTGTCCCAAAAATTAAGAGGGCGAGTGAGCGGAGCGGGCAAGTTTATATGACCTTTATAATCAAATAAAACATTTAAAAAACCATAATTCAATTCTGTAGTGGCACACACATAGGAAAAGTAGCAAAATCAGTGTTTATTTTTCTTTTATTACGTCGTAATACGTGTTAGTTTTACATACAAGTTAGACACTTCGTAACTTTTTTCCTCTATTCCGGTCTCTTGTCACTTGTTGACTCTCTGTTCGGTTCCGGTTGTTCCGGGAACTCGGCTTTGGACCTTCTTTTGACGCGCAATCCAAACCCAAAGAAAAAAGCAAAGTGCAATATATGACGAAGACAGTTATGTTTTTCCAAATTAAGTAGACCTCAATCCTCTACTTAAAGTAGACGTTAGAAAAACTATAGTAGGCCTACATTAGGCCTAATAATTTTCTTAAATTTATAAATGTTAACATTTTAAGCCTAGTACTTAAGGATTCATTATATTTTATGTAGCCTAGCAAAATAGCCTACTGTTCTTTAACTGAAACATAAAAATATATATATAATTTATTTATATAAATAATTATAAAAAATATATACTGTTGGCATAATGATTGATCCAAACCTTACCCAGGACAAAATAGGCTATTGCATAAAACATAATCTAATCAGTATTGATAAAAATGCACCAATTTGAGTATGGTTTTCCAGGGTAGGATTCCGGACCCTCTCCCTTGTTCCAATGGGGGTACTCCATACACCATCCCCCCTTCCACAGACCCCCAGTGTGCCTTAGCTCCAGTACTCTTTATTTCAGAAACTAAGCCCTAGTTAGCAACAATGGTATTTTTAAATTTAGGCATTCTATATAATTAGTAATGCTAATTTTAAAAAGTTGGTGTTCTAATGCTATATGTCTATGTAGGCTAGTCAATGCTTAGTTATCACATTATAATTACAAGTTCATGATATACTGGTGAACAACTTAACTGAGCCACCATTGGCATATATATTAAACTATGAGATTTAGAGAAAACTTTAAGTGGGGAACACCACTTATTTTTTGAGGCAATAAAAAATATTAATTCCATTTTCTTCTAAATGGCCGCCATTTCCAATATGGCGGCCAACTTAAAATTTTCTTATGGAACACCCTACATTTCATGGTGTTTTTTAAATGTCAATATAATTGTAAGACATTTTTATTCTTTGACATTTTTCTCTAAACCTAATTTATAGGTTAATAGGTTAAGGAGCTACAGGTAATTAAATTTCATTTTTAGTTCCATAAGAATAACACAGGAAAAACTTTATCTGCCCATATCTCCAAAACCATTCAGTAAAATAAAAAATACTCAAGAATAAAAATGTCTTAAAATTATGTTTCAAGAGCACTTCATTCATAAAAATGATCATTTACGCATAAATTAAGTTATTTCTAATATGGCGGTCAAAAAATAAAATTTTTATAGGCCTACAATTGATGTTATTATGAAAAAATGACATTAGAACATCAGTTTAAGAAATTTTTATTCTTGAGTATTTCTTATTTTACTGAATGGTCTCGGAGATATGAGCAGATGAAGTTTGACCCATGTTATTCTTATATGGGACTAAAATGAGCTTTAAATGAGCTGCTCCGTATCCGTTAGATTTAGAGAAACATGTTAAAGAATAAAAAAGTCTTAAAATTACATGAAAATTTAAAAAACATCATCGAATTTAGAGTGTTCCATAAGAAATTTTAAATTTGGCCGCCATATTGGAAAATGGCGGCCATTTACAAGACAATGGATTTCATATTTTTAATTGCCTTTGTTCCCCACTTAAAGGTTTCTCTAAACCTCATGGTTTAGGATATGTACAATTGTGGCACAGTTGTTCACCCTGTACCGGTATATATTTCCATGGCCTATAAAATACATTGCTATGTATATATTACTAGGGCATTTAAAATACATAATTCATATACTTACAGTATATTTTAAATTTATTAATTATTACATTTCAAGTGTATTTTAAATACATTATGAATGTAATTAGTTTATATTTCATGTATATATTTCAAGTCTATTTTAAATGTATCGTGAATATATTTAAATTATATTAACAATATATCTCCATTTAATTTTAAATGCATTTAAAATATATGTTCAATCTATTTGAAATATAGTTTTACTGTTTATCCAATATATAACAAATATATAATTTTAAGTATGTTGAAGTATGTTTAAGTATGTTTACCACATTTTAAATATATTTTAAATATATTAAAACCACTGTGCTATATATATGTATTATACATTTCAGATACATTAAAAATATATTAACAGTATAATTAAACCATATTACGAATATATTTACTAGATTTATATTTATAATATATTTTAAGGTATACATTTTGTATATATATAAAATACATAATCAACACAAAATAAATATATAGCAATATATTTCTCCGTCCCATAATTCTACTATATGAAATATAGTAATTATATATAACCGAAAATATATGACTATATATTCCAAATATATTTTTTTTTATATATTTCAAATGTAAAATTTCCATATGGAACCAGTGCACTGGTTCGAATCTCGTAAATTTCAAATTGCATGTTAATTAATCAGGACGTATCATGTCTTGATGATAGTATTGCAGTTCTTCTTCCATTGTTGCCATACCATTCAATTAACATGTAAGTTATATGGGAAAATGACAATGACATTTTTACTTTATTAGTACAAAAACAAAAGAGATAGGGCATTAGTGTAAATTACAAAGTTGCTCAGTTTAACGAAAGCTTTAATATGATGTACAAAATGACATGTGTTTGTATTTAAAATTTTTGAGTGTTTGTTAATGAAACATTTCTTAGTTTTTTTTTTTTTTTTTTTTTTTTTTTTTTTTTTTTTTTTTTTTTTAATTTTAGTTTTTCTTATAAATGCGGTCTTGTGACATATCATTGTAAAGCTTAGCTTATTTCAAATAAGTATTTTGAATCAGAAGTCATTTTGGGCAAATAATAAAAGAATTACAGGGTATTCCGTAAATTTTTATTTTGGCTACAATAATGGACGCAATTTTGAAACGAATTAAGATAACTAAATTCTATTTTTACTAAAATAATTGTATTGAATAGACCTTTCTAATGATGTATAATATGACATATGTTTGTATTTGAAATTTCCCAGATTCGAACCTGTGACCCCCAGTTTTTGGGACACCCTGTATTTATACAACTTTAAAAATATTTTTAAATTATTCCTTGGGGTCAATTTAATGGGAAATGATTTTACTTCAAGATTGTAGGACAAACTGTTGATCTGTAATCGATTTGGGACACCTTACGTGAGACACCCTGTACAACAATTAATTGTTGTACTTAATACACCATATCCTTAGAATCGCAAAAAGTATTTTCCATTTCAAAATCAGTAAGTATTTTATTAAAAAGAGGTAGATTGTATAAAACTGGAGGGTTTTTAATACACTGAAACGGATACTGTAATAATATTCTTTACTAATAACCACGTGGTCTATTAAATTACGGTTAAAATGTTTTAAGAACTTTATAGTTTATTAAAAATGATAAAATATTTTATGTGTTAATTGTAAATATTACTGAAAATAATTTATTAAAATGAGTAGGCCTAAAATAAACTGAAATTTACATTGAACTCTTTAAATTAATAGAATATTTTTCGCTGAAGGAATAAATGAATCGGAAGCTCCAAGGATTTAATCAAGCTGTCAACTTAAGTGTCAGTTAAATTCTTTGTTACTTCCTCAATCTTCCAACCACCCTGATTTATTTCTTATTCAGAGCTATCATTAATACACTGTATTATTGTATTCATTTGCTTTGTTTTTTTCGGAAATTCTACTCACACATGCAATTTGGATGAAATTAAAGAAAATTATTTATATACAGTACATTATCAAAATTAAAAATATTTTTTTATAATTTTAGCCTAATGGTTAGCAGCACCTTGGCCTTCACTTAAAGAGGTAACGGGTTCGATCTATAATATGCCAAACGAATATTTTTGGGGTTTGGACCACTTTCCATAAAGCGTTTGAATACTTCTTAACCATATTAAGGTTAAATACATGTTCAGTATGGATGTAAAATAACAAGTAGCTTATTTGACGCAGTTAGGTTATTAATTAGACTTTCAATAAATACTTAATAATCAATAAATATTTAAAACAATGCTGTTATTGTTGTATAAAAATATTAAACAATAAAACACTAATTTTATTTAACATTTCGACAATTAGTTTCAATAAAAAAGAGAACGTTTTGTAATGAGAAATGAAATAATAAATGCACTTTGAACCACGTTCGATTTAATATTTGACAGGTTTAGAATTAAAATTGTTCACAAGTTGATTTATACAAATGTTGGTCTTTATTACAACGATGTTATGCAATAAGTGGTTATTTCCATTTATACCCTATTGTTTTTCGTGTAAAATAGGAGCTCGAATTACATAATAATATAATTTACCATATTTAATCCAAGTCTTTTTACTTTATGCAAGGCACTATGAAGTTATTACTGAGTTATGAGTAATGAGTTATTACTGAATTACAACAATTAACTAAGGATAACATCATTAATGTAAATATATATTTAAAATGTCAATCGATTTCAATATACAACAAACCAACCAACACACAATTAAGTATTAAGTTAATACAAGTGAATAATTTTTAAAGATAAGGTTAAGTATTACGAAAATGTATGTACGAGGTCTAAAAATTGAAATAATTATTTCCAGAACTCAAAACTATAAAGACAACTATAACAATTACAACTTAAAACGCTGAAGTGGAACATATTAGACATCAAGCAAACGCAAAGATATTCTATAAATATATTTGTTTATTTAGAGTTTTTTCCTTGTCGTAACCTATATGTGATGTTGAAAAATACTGATGTGTGCACGTTATTAATTTTAATCTAAATTATATACTCCCGCATGTGTAACTCACTCACTCACTCACTCACTCATCGGGGTATCAGAAATTCATCAAATGTCGGTAAAGTAGATTAAGCGAAGTTAAGTTATATCACCGATATATCACTTACTACACAAGCGAGAACTAAATCTACTTTACCGACATTTGATGAATTTCTGATACCACGATGAGTGAGTGGGGAAGTACATACCAAACAAAAAAAATAAGTGTTATGAATGCCTTTTATTCTACCTGTTAGGCCATACTGTTGTTTTACAATTAATTGTTAGGTAACTGATTGTTTTGAATTGTTTGTTGTTACTTAGCGATTTTTTACATTGTTTGTTACTTACTGACCTAAAACTTTGGTTTCCAACTAATCGAGGTAAATTTCTAATTTTTAACTAATGTTTGAATTATCCCTGTAACTCCAACAGGATTTATGAGTAGTATTTATAATAATTATTCTTAAATTATAACATACATTTTTATTTTGCATCGAATAGTATTTTTGTGATTAGCCTGTAGCGGGTTCACAACAGTTTGTTCATGTTGTCCTATTTTTTTCTGACGGTATTTATTTTTTCATTTAAATAATAGTTTAAATAATAATTAGTTTATGCAAAATAGTTTATTTAGCTGAGCCATCCTACATTTTCATCCATTTTATCCAGATATTTTTTTCATACTTTTTGCGCTAGGAGGGTGAGGCAAGGCATGGCGTCACATCCCCTGACGACTAGTTTACTACAGTATAGTTTCTTTTAAAATCTATTCTAGTACTCAGGTATAGTAGGTACGTAGAAACTACACATACACCCACACTCATAACCTAATCAGTACAGTTAGAGTATCAAACAAAATTAACAAGTTTAACTTAAAATCTGTACTAGTACTCAGGTATAATAGGTACATAGAAACTACACATAAACCCACACTCATAACCCTAATCAGTACAGTTAGAGTATCAAACAAAATTACAACGAGGGTTATGGGGTGGAGGCCTCAACTACCATGTTCAGTGCTTGAGATTTTTACGGCAATTAAAGAATAGGGGCAACTAATTTCTGGGAAAGGGGGTGGAGCCTCCATATACCATAATATCTAGAATATTTCCATAATCGATCATGATTTCACAATTCTCATTTTTTTTACGAACTAAGGAGAACTAGGATGTGGTTTTAAAAAACGAGCTACAGGCGATTTTCGTATTAGCCGGTTTTCTTACTGTCTTAGCGGGCAGTTCTTCGGTGGGCCTCACCTGCTCATTATCGGTGGATTTTTAAATTTTCTAATATCTTTCTTAAGTATTTTTTGTCTTTCATTATATACAGCGTACCTCAATTAAAACTTATAATTTTATTCCACTTTTATTCATTTTGAATACACCAATTACTTACATCATGTGGCCAAAATTTTAACACATATCAATTTTTAAGCATGATATCTAGAATATTTACATAGTCCATTATTATTTCACAACTCCATTCTATCCCTACAATTACTTATATTTAAAATATTCCCATTGAAGGTTTTGATTATTTTAGGTGAGATATTGCTGTACATTACATATATAAATATTTGTTCATTTCCCCAAATGTTTTTTTCTTTATACTAGAACCTAGATCTACTGTCTAAGGAGGCCTAAGAATAAACAATTATTTTATAAGTTTTCGTAAGTCATGATTTGACAAAACCATTGTCAATATCAACACTCTTTATCTAAAATAAGTTTTTCCATTTTTTATTGGTGAATTTTACAGGCCGATTATTTTTATTATTATTACCACCATGCACCTATAGTTTTATTTTATCCAAGCAAGGCATTTTAATTTACAGTTATTAATGTGAACTTTTGCATCGATTTGGAAATGTTTAGAATTTTTTATTTATTTTCCTAAGTGGGGACAGTTTTTTTATGAATTAAGAGACTAGGGAAAAAAGAAAAAAGCCATAAGCAATTTTCAAACTTTTTATTAGTATTAATTGTGAGTAAAGTTAAATTGGCAGTCCACTACTTCGGTGGTACTAACCAGTTTAATAATTTAGACTTAATTATTGATTAACAAGATTTTCTTAATTTTTATACGTTATTTCCTTTATTTGCGCTAAGTAACCAAGATGCGTGATCCCACAACTTTTTAACACATAAGTTTTGTTTTAACCGTTTCTCTACCTTTCAGGTTTAAATTTGTAGCATATTTGAGCATTTGTAATGGCTAAGTTCTTTTCAAGTGAACAAATAATTTTTTTTTACAAAAATGGACCTTTAAACACATTTACTTCAAATTTAATGATAATTCGATATTTTTGTACTTTTTTCATTGCACCAAGTCCTTAGTTGCGCGATGACGTAATGTCCCTCAACAATTCTTTTACCATTCTTTAAATATAAAAAAATTCTCACATATAAATTGAAGATACACTCGCAGCCTGTAAAAAGCTAAGATAATAATTATTTTATTATTGCTTTTTACTTTTAATCTCCAAGTAACACTATGTATCCCCCCAAATTAACACTAAGCTTTTATGAAATCTTGTACTTTGAGCTCTGGCATTCAAATTATAACTATGAAAGATATATCTATGACGTAACGACGACTCTAATTTGGGCTTTAACTACTCAGGGGCAACCCCTGAGGGGGCATGGGGGCGGAGCCCCCATCGAGCCGTAGGCGAGTTTTTCTATATAAAATGCAACTGATAGTAAGATCAGACTAAGTGATAAAGAAGCTACAGTACTCGTAATGCCAAGTTTGCCATCCAGGAGCAAAACAGAAAATGATATCTCAGAAAACTGGTTACGTCTGATTCCCCTGTCTATCAGATGATATAGGCTACATGTCAATCATTATTTTTGTCAGAGAGACACCATGTTCACTCTGTCTCCGGAGAAACGCTGATAAGATGCAATTTACTTTTGTAAAATACAGGGTGGTTATAAAAATTATTGGAAACATTTTAAAATTCAACAAATAAAAAACGTAAAATTAAAATAGTGTGATAAATAAATATAAATAAATAAAATCGTCTTTTATTTAAAGCGTTTTTATATTACACACATGTTTATGAAAACAACTCAAGTCAAACTGCATCCAACCACATTTTTCAAACATAAACTATACAAATCAGTATACAAATACCTCTACAGTATGACCGACTTAATATATTTGAGCCATAATCAGTTATCCAGGTTGGTCACCCTGTACATATCCTGCAGTTTTTATTTTTATTTTTTATTTTTGCTCATGCTGCCAAGGTCCCCATCGTGGATGACAAAAAATTCATTAATTTAGGGGCGAAGTACAAAAATTACTTTCTATCCCCCTCCAACATGATATGAGAGATTATATTGGAGGAATCTCCAGCAGTGCTCAGAAAACACGGTCTGAGGTTGGATTGAGAGAACAAACTTTGCGTGCAAACCATGAAGAGCACGTGGCAACGGTATAGTTTACTTTTAAAAAGAGTTATGTAACAGTGATTTTTTCATACATTGTGATAAAAACTGTTTAAAATGTGCTATTGAATATGTGCAATTAACATGTTTTTAATTTGCTTGATGTTAATTTATGCAATATCAAAATTTGTCCCATAATTTATAACCATGCACCTTGTATTTCTGATGAGGATGACCTTTTATTTTTTAATAACATTTAAATTTGAAACAGTTATAACAAATACATTAATTTACTATATATGCACTTTGATTAGCTAATTTAAAATCAATGTAATTTATAATTTAATTTTTTACAATTGTTGTATTATAGTTTATAGTAATCTAGCTTAAAGCCCGCAAAAAATTACGTGAAATTTGTATAATAAAAAAGATCTAATGGTCATATATACTGGTTTCAGGACATTTCTTTAGCAATGTGAACAGTTATTAACCATAAAACCTAATTATTTGATTTAGTTCTGCAATGTACAATTGGAATTTTTAAAACCCAAAGATAATGATAACAAGTACTTATGCGCCACTTTTATTCATGTCCCATAGTTTATTCTAAGATTATGCCCTTATTTCTGTTGTTTTGCCAATTGGTATTAGGTTTTTTCACCGTCAATGAATAAGTATTCAAAAGGTTTTTGTTGAACTCAATTTCTTGTTTTACACTATCTTTCCATCTCATTTATTATTCTTAGTATTTTTTCTTGTGTCTTTTATTTCTTATTCCTTCAAAGTTAATCTTTGTATCTTTACCTTTTTATACTCCCTTTCGCATCAGTGAGAATAGTAAATTAATTGTTAAGAATTTAGAAGGACATAAGTCAACTCGAGCATTAAGCCAATGACTTGGTTATAACAAAAATAAACGGATACAAAATTGTAGAGGGTACAGTAGCAATCAAAAGATTATGTACTCGTTTATTTTTTTAACTAAAAGCTCATTAGTTATAGTGGATAGGGTATTAAAACATATGTGTAACAAATTAATCTATAAGTTGTAAGTGTAAATGCAGCAAATATAATCTATATATTAATAGGCAAGCATGTTTCTTTTCCTCCTTTTTTCTCAGCTTGTGTACATCGTAGGAGAAATTCGCACATACCGTTAGAAAGGTATTGTGCTGTAGATGAGCAGAATCCCGTTTTAATTCTCATCGGCCAACGGGGCTACGACCTACAGGCTTTCAAACTTTCAATGTTAATCTTATGAGATAAGGATAATTGAATTAATCATTAGACAGCTGTTGTATTAACAAATGCCAGCAAATAAGGAAGAACAGATGATTCAGTAATAACATAATGTTTTGGACCCATACGGTACAGATCAACTGAAAAATTTTTGGTTGAATTTCAACCAGGAGGCGATCTCTAGTAATGTAAAATAAGTAAAACATCTTTATATAGTATCAAAAAGTTAATTAAAAAAAAAAAAAAATCACCTGTTAAATATAAATAAATAAATAAATATTTATTTCACTAATTTTAAAATAACTTTTAATAGTAGTAGACTTGCTTTGTTATGTGTCAACGGTCATTAGAATTGAAGTTGTCTAGTTGGTTTACGAAAAATTACCTTGTAAATTAGCAGTGGTGTCAAGTTTAAGTGTATCTATTTAAACATCATCCAACTAAACATCAAGATGGATTGCCTATTTGAGTGCATGGTAAACGCATTGAAAAATTATCTTTTTTATGTAGTTAGTTAAAATTAATTAAAAATTACAATAGGAAATGTAGTTCATAACATGAGCTCTGCTTATATTTTTTTAAATCTACCATTTTACAACCTTGGCGTTTCCTTAGTTGTAAATCTTGACTTCATATGAAAATCGTTACCTCAGACAACATACAATTATCTAAAAATAAAATCTTTGCTGTTTTATTCTAATCCTAAAGGAAAAAAATTAAAGATAGCAACTCCCTCTGTTGGGTAGCAAGTGACGGCCTCTCGGTTGAGTTCCGCTCACCTGCGGTCACTAACGACGTAGAGGAGCTCCAACTAGTTCTCGCTTCCTGTCATCACCAGCTGAGCGCAGTCGACAATCAACGCCGTTGCTGATTATTCAATCAACAGCCAATCATCGGTAAGTCGTTTTAAATTTGTAAATAATGTTTGCCTGCCATGCTCTCGCTGAAGCGGATGGTGAAAAGACGAAGGTGAAGTATTTTTAACTAATCAATATGTTCCAATAAAATAAATTAATTAAACTTTAAAAAATGTCTTTATTTTATTTTAATGCGTTATAAAACTATATATTTTGGCCTTTCAATAACTATGCTTTATGATAAATATATATGGTTCATAATTTTTCTTTATTTAAGGATCACAATGAAAATGTTTTCATCATACCATTACGATAAATGTTGTTTTCGGAACGGTCAGCTGTGATCGAAACTAGTTGATTCCCGGTGGGTTGGATAAACGTGTTGGTAAACAAAGTTTCCGGGACTAGACCGCGAAACAGTGGCTTTCGGGTTAATTAATTTAGTTAACACTAAATACAAAAATAACAAAGTTAACACTAAATACACGAAACACTAAACAAGTTAATTTAGTTTTTATTTTTAATAACAGCTGTAAATAGTTCAAATACAAGATAAACAAATAACAACGTAAGAGGGGATATATAGGTTAAAATTTATTAATTTTTATCCAAACTGTAAATTTATTAAAGGTGGTATGATGAAAAGTACTGTTCGTAACTCGTCCGAAAGTGGTATATCGGTGCTCGATCGAATTCAAGTACTCGGCTTCGCCTCGTACTTGAAACTCGATCTTTCACAGATAACGACTACTTTCCGGACTAGTGACGAAATATACTATATCGAAAGGGAAGTGTTGTTAATTAATATGGGAAATAGTCTACCTGGAATGGTAAAAAACTATAAAAATTAATATGTATTTAAAAAAAGTTTTATTTATCGCTTTTCAAAGTCAGAACGTTAGAACACTTAGCATTCCAAACAACCGTTGGCGCCCAAACGGCGAAAGGAGACAACGAACTATACTATCGAAATACACACATCTTCCCACCCCAAAATCACTCAAAGAAATACAAAAACAAATTGTACTCAATTACGATTTATATCCATTATGTCATAGGGCCATCTACAATCTACACATATATTACACTACACGTGCAATCACGACGCGCCAGAATCTGATGAAACATGCCAGAGTGTGGAGACCTTCGAGCTAAAATGTATTTTAAAATATATGCAAAATGCGATTGCCAAGCACGGAAAGCCATACTAAAAGCATGTACGGTGTGCAAGGCACGTGTAGTGTATAGTTCATTTAAGCTCGAAAATCGGAACGATAATTAATTTGTTGCCAGTTAATTATCAGCTAGCTTTTATCCCGTCTGGCAACATCGTTGCCTGTTTTCACAGTATTGTGTAGCCAGATTGTCAATTTTGTTCTTATGAGTTTACTTTGTCTCCAAAGGGACAAATTTCTGGGAATTTCCTGGGAATGAACATTGGTGTGATGAAAATTCAAGCCAAATTATTTCAATACAATAATATCTTACGGAAATAAATATTATTTAGTGTGAAAACAAAAATGTCTATTGACATTTTCGATTTATTTTTGTGTGTAGAATACGATTATGCATAGCGAGTCACGAATTTTTGTGACATCTATTTGGGTGAAAAATGTTATATGACTACAAATACGTTGTATTTGTAGTATATGCCTAATATGAATAGGAGTTATTTTCTGAAAAACTTCTCATCAACAATAAATTATGAAGCATTTTCTAATATAATTAATGGCTAGGCTTAAAATTGTTGGTTTAACTTGAAGATAAGGAAGGCTCATTGCATAAGTAAACATACCTAGGTGGTAGAGCTGAGTACCCTAGGCACTATGCATTACACTTTGCATGAGGTAAAGTTCATCTGGAAACACTCTGCCGAAAGCGTTTTACATAATAATTTCGTAGGTGTTAATTGTATCACAGCTATAAATCAAACGAGTTTTAAAAATATAAAACGCACTCATTATGAAAAAGTATGATACAAAATAAAGTTTTTTTCTGGCAATTTTTACTTCCAATTCTCTAAATTGTTGAGGACAAAAAATACAGTTCTTTACAATGCAATTTAAAGGGCTCACACCTATCTTGCTTGTTTAGTAACTAAAATTAAAACTCACCAATGTTAACGAAACGGCAAATTATGAGCCTCGGGAGAGCATCAACGAGTCAGTGATTGGGTGACGTTCATTTCCATATTTATAGCCCACAATTACACTCTAGCCAAAGGCTAAACAATTCTCGTTGTGACATGACTTACATGTGATATGGACGTTCTCGTTGTCTCGTATGTGGTGTAACCAGATTTAAAATAGTGTACTTGTTGCTCGAAACCGAGCAATTAATTTTGATACAATACAAAAGTTACATTTAGTTCTAAATCAATGACATCCGACCAATCCAAAATTGTGAATATCTGTAATCACCAAAAACTACACGTATTTACAGCTGTACATTAACAGATGTTAATGCTTTATTCAATCCCAATGTTATTTTAATGGGAAATGTTGAGATTTCAATGGTGAATAGCGCCTTTATTTTCAATCCGATTCTCATTAATTTTTGACGGAAACAACTACAGGCTAATTTCTATCCAACGACACCAAAAACTTCAAAATCGGTTGGAAATTGTAGGAGGATTTTTGTTCTCAACACAAAAAAGCCCTTAACGTATTAAATAAGTAGTAGGGGGCCCGTGCAGCGCAATGCGCTGCATTTATCACATGGTGATCAAACCTTGCTCCATGGTAAATTACCAAGTTACTTTGAATGACAATTAAATTGTAGTGAAAATCAGATTACATCATATTGGTATTTCATCCATAGATCTTCATCAATAATTCTCTATAACTTCCCAATGTGATAGTGTTGAGCTTTGGTGGTTGTTCTTTTAGATCCAAATTAGCTATAATTAAATGATGGTTTTATGCCGATTTGTCTTAGAGCCTCCGCCTAAAAACTCATACAAAATCTTCTTATATAATAAAAGAGTGCATTTAAGGGTCTAGAGACAAAACTACTGAACGGATTGAGGCAGTTTATGTGTCAATATATTTCTCATGACCCCTAGATGATAGGAAAAATATGATATCCCTCGGAAAATGCCTTATAACGCCGCAAAATGAAAATTAGACCTTATTTAGACCAATCTAAGACGTGATTTTGTCGATTTGTTTACTGCTCCAGGTGATCCATATCTTACATTGAAATTTGACACCACTACTGCTTTACAAAGTGTTTTTGTAAACAAAACAGACAACTTTTCTTTTCTATGATAATTGACAGAAACAAATGAAATCAAGGCACGCAGTGCTGCAGTGGTTTTTAAAGCGGTAAAAGAAATTTTTAACAGCTGATGCTTAAATAAAATTTGTTTGCTATACTATAAAGAGAGTTTATTTAATATAGATGATTGAATTTATGTATTTAAACTGAAGAGCTATTTATTAATATTTTTTTACACATATTTTTTATCAACTAATTATTTTTTATCAACATATTTTTTATTAACTATCAACTAATGAGCTTAATGTTTTGAAATATATAAACATATTTTGATTGTAAAATTCTCCCCACCGTATATTAATCCATTAATTTTTGTTATAACTAAGTTATATAACGTCCTTATATTCTTATTTTTCATCCTTTTTAGGTCGTTTAGGCTTAGAATTCTACATGTTTAACAGTTAGTATTTTGTTCCCACTGATTTAAACAATGGAGTACAAAAGTGTGATAATGTGTAACTATGAAATGGAGGAAATAAGTCTTGAAATATACAAGAAGAAATACCAAGAATAAGAAAATTAGATGGAAATAAAGTGGAAACAAAAGACAGAGAATAAACATTTTGAATAGTGTTTTAGTGATGGTAAAAAAACCTACTATACGATCGACTTAGAGGACACACTTAGTAACACTTAGTACATCCAGGAATGTACTTCTATACCATTACGTGAAAAATTCGAGTCAGAACTTGAAAGCAAGGGTCAATTAGATGCATAAACACTGTGGAAGAGCCCACAGAATCGTGCTCAGCGATGCCAAAACCTAATGGGGACGGTGACGTTAAACTCATCATGGATCGAACAAAATTAAACAAGAACGTAAGGAGGCAAAAATGCCAGAGGTTGAGGACAAACTTAATAAGATTGGTAAATCTCGAGTAAACTCCAAATTCAAGCAAATTAAATGGACTCTGAGTCAGCAAAATTGCACTAATAAGTTAATTGGCCATACAACTGGAATGGAATAAATGGAAATACGGTTAAAAACCTTTATTCATTATTTTTTTTGTAAAGTCTCATAGGCCTACTATATTGTAAAACCATATGATAGTAAGTATTATAAACTATTTAAACTTACAAACTATTAATGATATATAGAGATCGCCTCTTGATCGAAATTAGACCAAAATTTGAGTTGATATGGACCCAAGAAGTTTAAAAACATTTTATAACTGAAGCATCTGTTCTTCCTGTTTTTAACAGTGGTTTTTACAACAGCTGTCTAATAATTCAATCAATTCTCATTCCTCCAAAAGATTAACATTGAAACTTTGAAAGCCTGTGGGGCGTAGGCCTGGAGTCCAACGTGAGTTATAGGCCTAATAGGATTCAGCTCATCTACAGGACTATACCTTTCTAACGGTATGAGCGGATTTCTCCTATAATGCACATGAGCTGCGAAGAAAGGAGGAAAAGAAACATGCTTGCCTATATAGAAGAATAGGAAATCGCCCACTGGTCGAATTTCGACTAAATATACAGGGTGTCCAGCTTCCACCTTTACAAAATTATCCAGATTATTAAGCATGCCAAAACAAACAGAAAAATCATATAAACATATGTCCGGAAATGCTTCGTTAAGCCGCTAGCCGCCATTTTGTTTTTTACACTTAAGAATTTTTATTTCCGTAACGGGTTGTTGTATGGAGTTCATATTTGGCATGTACCTTAATTACACCAATGCTCATTTTTAGAAAAAATATTATTTTTTCCAATGTATATTTTCAAAATGGCGGCCATTTTAAGTTTTTAAACTCAACTGTCTAAAAAACCGTAAATTTTATAAAAATTTTACTAGACACAAAAAAGTTGACAAATTAAATTATCTAAACAGTGATACCAAGTTTGTAAGGATTCGGCAACAAATAACGGAGTTATGGTGGTTTTCCTGTAGAAAAACACTGATTTTGCACTATGATTAATGCCAATTTAGGGTATTTTAAGAGAAAAATCTCAATAACTCCGTTATTTGTTGTCGGATCCTTACAAACTTGGTATCAATGTTTAGATAATTTAGTTTGTCAACTTTTTTGTGTCAAGTAAATTTTTTATAAAATTTATGGTTTTTAAGATATTTGAGTTTAAAAATTTAAAGTGGCCGCCATTTTGAAAATATTGATCGGAAAAAAATAATATTTTTTCTAAAAATGAGCATTGGTGTGATTAAGGTACATGCCAAATATGAACTCCATACAACAACCCGTTACGGAAATAAAAATTCTTAAGTGTAAAAAACAAAATGGCGGCTAGCGGCTTAACGAAGCATTTCCGGACATATGTTTATATGATCTTTCTGTTTGTTTTGGCATGCTTAATAACCTGGAAAAGTTTGTAAAGGTGGAAGCTGGACACCCTGTATAGTTGATCTTGAGCTAATTAGTTAAACAAATATGGATAAAACCAAGGCAATTAGATAAAACAAACTGTTCTTAGTGATTTGCTATAATTTGTTATTAAAACAGCTGTTTTTTTTCTTTTAAAAAGAGGTTGGCGGACCTCTTTTTTGCCTTACTTTGCCCCGTCCACATAGACTATTGATCTGTGCGTGGATCGTATTAGACGAAGTAAGGGGGTGAGCCGCTACAGTACAAGGTGAAAGGTACTGATAAAAGCCACTGGCAGAATGCGGATTCGAACCCACGACATCGCTGCCATGGTCTCGAAGTCCGGCGCGCTAACCACTACGCCACTGACTCACCCAAATGATCATGATTGTTTCATGATTAATCAATTATTCTTCTCCTATAAGATTAACATTGAAATTTTCGAAGCCTGAAGGGCGTATCCTCGGGGTGATGTGAATTAAAATATACCATTCTGCTCATCTAAATACACTACCTTTCAAACGGTATGGGTGGGATCCTTTAACGTTGCTCACAAGCTGAGAAAAAAGGAGGAAAATAAAACATGCTTGAATATTATAAATAACTGTTCACATTGCTAGAGAAATGGAAATTGGAATACTATGTTGTCTGTGTATTAATAAATTCTGTGACCATTTTCAAACCTGAACAACAAATTCATGAATAATCATCATGAAAATTACCTGTCATTTTTGACGGGCTGTTTTCTAGTTTAGAATAAATTCACAGATGTAAAATCTAGAAAGTTCATCACACATAAAACGTAAATGACAACAGAAGATAAATCAATATTTAACTACAACTCCTCTGCATTGTAGGAGATATGTAGCACTCACTGCGGCTGTTTGGTAATGTAATATCAAAATAATGAATGTATGAGTTAGTAGTCGACATAGCGTATAAACCCACACTATTTCTATTTATAAGAAACTAAATCCTCTTTAACTTGACTTTCCATGACATTACAGAATTTAAATAAAGAAACCACACAAATTAGGAAAATCTACATCTTTGTTAGTGCTATCAATTTTGGTTTTGATGTAGAATTTATATTTTGGATAAAATTTCTCTTTTTACTAACCATTTTTTCAATAAACTTATTATCTATACTGGAGGTAAAAACTTTTAAAGGTCGTCTATTTCAAACAGGTGTAGCATAATATGACATAACATTTTACATAATAAGAAAAAAAAACTTTTCAATACCAATCTGATATCCAATAAGACCCAATTCAAAAATTAAAATTCCAAACTTGTTTTTGTACAGGAAAATGAAGTTTTCCGAGGTTAAGCTACTAAACTTTTAAGGTACTAAACTTATTTTTGTTCCCAAATACACAAATATAAAAAATTCAACAAAATCTACCAGCTACATTTTGAGAAAAAGGTAAAACACACAATTTGTTCCATACATAAATACTCGCATAAAAATTGTGTTGATATTTCAGTACCAGTTGTTTAATTGCTTCTATACAGCTAGCTTTTAACATGTGTTTGTTTGTTTTACTATCAACAGCTGTTTTATTTTGCAACTCAATATAAATTGCTCCCCATGTTATGGACAAAAATGTCCCCAATATGGACAAAAAACGAACTTTAATTGCTTCCCGTGCCTTTCAGAGTACAAATATCAAAAATCTGAAACCTTAATGCAAAACTACGAATTGGGACAAACATTTTGTCACCTCAAACATTAAAATCGGTCCAGAAATAACAGATGAGTTTTGTTCACAAAAACAGCCCTCACGTTTTAATATAAGAGATAGTATCTAAATAAATAAATATATATAGTTAATGTATATATACTTAATGTAGTTAACCAATATACTTTACCGATTACATAGATGATACCAAAAATACAAATACCCCCGTCGCAGCAGACCTGCGTAATCAGCGAATTTCCAATAGGATTATTTTTTTTAACTTCTCCCATAAACATCATGGGAACGAGGGATGTAGGTTTGTTGCCTTGGGGGTATTGTAATCAACAAAATAGCTTTAAATAACTGTGATAATGATTTTTTATCAGTTCTGTGGATAGAGGCTATGCCATCAATGTGATCATTGCAATAATGTTTCTGTTAATTCATTATAAAACTTGGGGGCAAAACATTTAAATGTGAATTTTAACTTAAATTTATTTTTCTGGAATGTGGTTTAAATAAAAAAGTTGGCTACATGAATATTTTAAATGTTAAGTATGATGTGGGTTTATTTGCTTTACGTGAAAATTGGACCAATGACTCAGATGCTCACTTTTAAAAGGTAACTGGTTATACAATAGTTTTTTTACAGTAGGCACTATATCACTATTTTGAGACAGCGGCCTTACATAGTGGGTATTTTAACCTCAATATGAATGAGAGATGAGTGTAGGATGATTGTGGCGCGATCTCGTAGTCTTGTTACTGACTAAGGTCAACATTCTCCTTAGACAGGACTGTTAATTAATAGCCCAACAGCCAATGGTATCTGGGGACATACCATTGTGATTCTGTATATGCCTACTAAAAATAAATAGATTCTTTAATTAATAGTCTTTATTAAAAGTCTTTAATAGTCATAATGAATCGATAATAATAGTCTTTCATGGATTAATGATTATACAGTCTTTTATTGAATATACAGTACTACATCACGACAGCGTACATTACTAGTGCGTGGGTTAAAGGATCAACTAGCTATGTAACTAAATTATTAATGTATTTAAGTTTTAATGTATTTAAAACCCAAATCATTTACTTACTATTTTAAAGCTACCGCCAATATCAATTTTACATATGATAGAATCTAAATTCTTAACTACTAACCCATCATTGTAAGATATCTCTGGAATATTAAAATTGATCAAATCAACACGCAAGATTTAGAATTCTTATTGTTGCAACTCATTCAATGCAAAAAATAAATAAAACAAATAATCTACCCAATCTATATCAATAAAATAAGAACTTTGTCTGTAAATTCCCTGGGTCCATGAAATTTGTGGTTATTATGCGTTTTATGCATCATATAAAAAATAGGCGTTATCTTAATTTCTTATGTCCTCCTGTGTGTCTGCGACGCTCAACGATCCAATTTGTCTACTTTTAAATTTTGATCTGTTAGGTATGATGTGAGGAGGATCTTAGCGGCTTAAAACACTTGAGTGTCTTTAGGGCTTTGTCCTACGTTTGATTAACGTAGCAAACTTGTACTTCCTACTCTGAGATTTTTAAAAAATGCACTCACAAACCAGCAATAAACACAAAATTTGAATGGAAACTTGTGAATGAAAAAATTGTTGAAACAGTTGTTAGTAAAATGAGCAATTCCCGTAGTGAAGATTTGTATGGTGTCTCAAACAATGTTAAAAAAAATGTTATCAATGTAATTATAATGCCTCTAACTTTTAAACAATGGTATTAAATTACCTTGATCGTTCCAGTTCCTGAGTTGTGTTCAAAGACTACAACCTGGTTTCGGTGCTCATTGCACCATGTTCACGTAGATGTCAATCGAGAAAGTCATTTCTTCGGTCCGAAAAGGACGTCGTCAAAGAGTTTAAAAAACACAAACACACACAAGACACATATTACGAAAATACGAAATAACTCCGCACGGACGGTCGGTGGTCAACTCGCGCGTCACTTTAATGTACCGTCGCGGTAGCCGGCTCGAGGACACTGGGGTTGACGGCGGCGAAGAGTAGTTGAACTTTGTATCCTATCTAATGGACTCGTCCTGCAGGGGTGATCAGCTGATAGTGATGGACTCGCCGACGAATTTGAGTTGCTTCAATTATTTTATTAAATATGATATGAGAATTGTAGTTTAATTTTTCGTTTAGAACCAAACCACTGTCTTGTTTTAGGGCCTTATATATATGGAATTCTTCCAATGTGTCGAGAGTAGGGCCTTTTTACAAATTTCTATTATTTTGGTGTTGTTTTCAATTTCACCAACACTGTGGCTCTCATCTATCATGTGTTGGGCTAAACTAGATTTTTGTGAATTTATTCGGGGGTTAGGTTTGTGTTCTTTTATTCTTTTCGAAAATGAGCGGCCAGTTTGCCCTATATAATATTTATCACAATCGTTGCATTGGATTTTGTACACACCAGTTCTTTCAAGCGGATTTATCGCAGTCTGGGGCTTAGGTCTTAATAGGCGCTCTGTTAATCTATGTCCATATTCAATCGGAACGTACTTTGGTGGTATTTCAATGGAAGTTGAATTACGAGTTCTGGAATTTTTGTTGGAATGTTTAATCACAAGTTTATCGATCATGTGAGTCTCGTAGCCATTGGAACGGGCGATGTGTTTTACGATAGACAATTCTTTGTTATAATCTTCTGGTGTTAACGGTGTTTTGATTAATCTATTGACCATGCTGTTGTATGCGGCTAGTTTGTGGCTAAATGGATGGTATGAAGTGATATGAATAGTTTGGTCTGTAGTTGTTGGCTTTATGTAAATATTGTACTTAAATCTATTGTTGTTCTTTTCGATGGTAATATCCAGAAAATTTATCTTATTATCAGATTCTGTTTCTAACGTGAAGTTTAGTTTTGAAGCTATACTATTTAGGTATTTGTTCAGCAGATGCAATTGGCGGAGATTCCCATCAAACAGTATTAAGGTGTCATCGACATAGCGGAAGTAAAATATAATTTTTGCTTGCTTTGGATTCTTTTCTGACAGAATGTGTGTATTTTCAATATGGTTCAGATATATTTCAGAGAATATACCTGATAAGGGGGATTCCATAGCGAGGCCGTCAGTTTGTAAATAATATTTATTGTTGAATACAAAGTAGTTCTGTTATAGGGTTATTTTCAGTAAATTTAATAATTCTTTTTTCGCTTCTGATGTTATAGTTTGTTTTTTGCTGAGGTGTCTATCAATAATATCCAAAGTCTCTTGAATGGGCACGTTAGTGTAGAGATTGACCACGTCAAATGATGCTAGGGTGTGGTGGTTTTTTACATCAAGGTTTTTTGTCTTATCGATTAAATCTAGGCTATTTTTTAAACTGTGGTTATCAGTGAATTCGTAATAAAATCTAAGTATCTGGTCAAGTTTTTTTAGCAATCTTATAAGTTGGTGCCGATGTAAAGTTTACAAGGGGACGTATAGGCATTTCAGGTTTGTGAATTTTGGGGGGAGCCCTCTTAAAGAAGGGGCAGATGGATTTATCATTTTTCTAAATCGAATTTCTTCAGGGCTTAAAAGGTTCTTACTTGAACTTATTGCCTTATTGATAATAATGTTGTATTTTGAAGTGGGATCTTTATCTATATGGACGATGTTGTTGGCTGTGATGAATGAGTTTACTTTGTTTATGTAATCATCCTGGTATAGAACAACAATGGAATTTCCTTTGTCGGCCTTAGTGAGTATAGCTTTATTGTGGGAAAGTTTTTCTCTGATGTTGTTCAATGTATGTTGCTCATTATTATTTGTCCTTATATTTGTAAAACTATCTTTGCTTTGGAGTTTCTTTATTTTGTTGTTTACAATTGCACGTACCGTGTTTCGATCATCTCGATTAGGGATGTTTTTTATAGCAGATTCAGCAGCAATTAATTCGTTAAAAATTCCCTGTTTATTCCTTTTTGAAAAGTTGTATTTAAGGCCTTTGTTCAAAAGATCAGTTTCATGCTTGTCAAAACTAATTTCAGTTTTATTAATCAATCTGGGATAGAAATCAAAATCGAAAATTTTTCTTGTTAATTTAATTATCATCCAGGGTTGTTTCCTAGATTGTCTCAAAATGTCAAAAGTTACCCCTATCTTTAAGAAAGGGGACAGGGATAAGCCAGAAAATTATAGGCCTATTGCTATTGTTCCTATTTTAAGTAAAGTTATAGAATCCTGTCTCACTAACCAACTGTATGATTATTTTGTGAATCACAACCTACTTTATAACTATCAATTTGGTTTTAGGCCTAATCATTCCACCACTGATGCAGTTGAAACTGTTGTAAATTACATTTTAACCTGTTTTGAGGAAAAGAGCTTTGTAAGTTCTAGTCTTATAGATTTAAGTAAAGCCTTTGACACTGTGTCACATGTTATTCTTTGTAAGAAGTTGGAATTTCATGGAATTTTAAACAATGAACTGAAACTTGTTAAAAGTTACCTTAGTAATAGAAAACAAACAGTTAGTTTAGACAATATTTTTTCTGACTTTGCCAATGTTTGTGAGGAATTCCTCAAGGCTCAGTGTTTGGACCATTACTCTTTTTAATTTTTGTTAATGTTTTTAGTTGCAATACTCCTGCCCTGTCAGTACTTTATGCCGATGACACGACACTACTACATTATGATTATAATTTAATAAATATCATTACAAAACGCAATAGATCTCTAGAACAAGCCCAAGAATGGTATACTGCCAATAACTTAGTGTTGAATCATGACAAAACAGTTCATATCTTATTTTCTTTGAAACAACATTTTGATGTCAATATTGATGAGGATTTATTTAGACCTGTAAAATTACTTGGTATTCATTTAGACTGTAAGCTTTCATGGTAGGAACATGTTACCAATCTATGTAAGAAACTGGCTAGAGTAGTTTTTCTTCTAAGAAAATTGAAAACCTGTGCTAGTGTAGATATGCTTAAGATGGTCTATTTTGGTCGTTTTCACTCCCATTTGATGTATGGAATTAGGATCTGGGGCAGCTCTACTTCAGCCAAAAATGCTTTTCTGTGGCAGAAAAAGGCATTAAGAATTTTGGCAGGAATTGGCTCAACTGACTCTTGCAGAACAATTTTCCCCAAGTTTGGTATTTTGACTCCTGCTTGTATTTACATTCACAGCAACCTTATACATGTAAAAAATAATGTTGACAATTTTGACAATCAGTGCTGTTTCCACAATCACAACACAAGACTAAAAGAAAATCTTGTCAAACCTAATATAAGATTAGTTAAGTATTTTAAGAGCCATAAGTAGTGGAAAAAGGGGGCTGCTGGCTCACTTCAAGGTCACCTGAGCGATGACGTCATCGAGGTCAATGACCTCACCGATGACGTCATCGATGACGTCATTGATGACGCAATCGATGACGTCATCACCAATGACGTCACATCCATGACGTCACACCCATGACGTCACAGAAATGACGTGCTGATGACGTCATCACCCCTTACGTCACCAAAATGACGTCATCGATGTCACAAAGGTCAAGGTCACGCTGAAACCTAAAATTTTTTGGCACTTTTGCTGTTTCTCGCACTACGCTCCGAGTTTCAGTCCGGTTCCCATGACCTTGACGACTTGGAGCGAAATTAGACGAGAAACAGCAAAAGTGCTGAGGAAACTGCAAGTTTGCAACGTGACTCTGCCTAAACCGTTATGTGACACCGCTCGGGTGACCCTGAAATGAGCCAGCAGCCCCCTTTAGACCAGTACTACAACCGCGATGTGCACCCTACGACAGACACCGAGCGACTGACTGTCCGACCCCGCGCACTCTAGGTATATTGGCTCGAGAGACTAAGACTCTAAACCGTCAGGAATGGGAGTAACTAACTGAACTTTGCAAGGAAAAGTCATTTCTTCTAATATTCTAAACAAATCTTCATCAGTAAAACTTACATTAGTCTGTTTGGTATAAAACTTAGGGTGTCCGCGCAACAGTTTACGCCACTTAGCTAAAGTCGAAACCCGCTTGACCTTGAGCGGTGGACACTGAGCAGCTAATAAAGACTTAACACGGCTAAGTTTCTTACCTAAAGTGTCTCGCGACATGGCTTCCCCTCACAAAAGTCCGCACAATACTGAGAGACTGTTGGTAGCGCATGAGCCAGGGCAAAAGTGGAGGGGGTAACAGCAGGAGTGGGGGAAGGTTACAGTGGTGGGGGAAGGTGAGGTTGTACGCTGCAGTATCGCATCACTTCACCATGAGCTGTCCTACAGTCAACACATTGTTCTCTCGGGCTGAGTTGGCAGTATAAGAAACATTGGTGTACAGCTTAGGCTGTGAGGAGCGAGGAAGTAAAGTCAAAGTGGAAGTTTTGTTTAACTCCAAGATAAAGAGTTGTGTAAATAAACTAACTGTACCCCTACAATCACTGTTCTCTCGGGCTGAGTTGGCAGTAGAAGAAACATTGGTGTACAGCTTAGGCTGTGAGGAGCGAGGAAGTAAAGTCAAAGTGGAAGTTTTGTTTAACTCCAAGATAAAGAGTTGTGTAAATAAACTAACTGTACCCCTACAATCTCCAACAACTCTAAAGAAATACCGATATATATAAAGAGAAATCTCATCCTTTGGCAAAATAAATTGGAAATGGAAAAGATTACAGTAAAATTAATTTAACTTAAAAATTGGACTGGACACTCATGGCAATACCACGTGGCGTGCAAACGCCACCCTAAACATTACAAGTTAGGTTATTGAGCACCTCTGGTACGATAACCGACGTGCTAGAGTTAAAGTGTGATGACCTTGAGTCAAAACACTGAAATACTACAAGTCGATATCGTCCCAGAGTTAAAGTGTAGTGACCTAGATTCAAGACTTGTAAAAATACTTACATATAGAGAGCTAGAGAACAGCGATACGCACCGCATGGAAGCCAGAGACATACTGGCGGAGCGGTGTTGTGCAGCCTAGGGACTCGGTTGTGGAGGGGGTATAGCCAACACTTAGAGTACAAGTGTAGTGGGTGACCTTGACCCACTTGACCCCCCCCCTCCCCCCCACCCCCTCCCCCCCTCCCCCTCCCTCCCCCCTCCACCCCCCCTTCCCCCCCCTCCCCCCCCTCCCCCCCCCGAATTTTTTTTTTTCAGAAAATTTTTTGACCTTGACCAAAAAGTTTTTTGCTCCGGACGAGAAGTGACCCCCCCCCTCCACCCCCTCCCCCACCCCCTCCCCCACCCCCTCCCCCACCCCCTCCCCCACCCCCTCCCCCCCTACCCCCCCACCCCCTCCCCCACCCCCCCCAATTTTTTTTCGGAAAATTTTTTGACCTTGACCAAAAAGTTTTTTGCTCCGGACGAGAAGTGACCCCCCCCTCCCCCCTCCACCCCCTCCCCCCCACCCCCTCCCCCCCACCCCCTCCCCCACCCCCTCCCCCACCCCCTCCCCCACCCCCTCCCCCACCCCCTCCCCCACCCCCTCCCCCCCCGAATTTTTTTTTTTTCGGAAAATTTTTTGACCTTGACCAAAAAGTTTTTTACTCCGGACGAGAAGTGAACCCCCCCCTCCACCCCCTCCCCCCCAACCCCCTCCCCCACCCCCTCCCCCACCCCCTCCCCCACCCCCTCCCCCCCCCCCGAATTTTTTTTTTCGGAAAATTTTTTGACCTTGACCAAAAAGTTTTTTGCTCCGGACGAGAAGTGACCCCCCCCCACCCACCCCCCCCCCTCCACCCCCACCCCCACCCCCTCCCCCACCCCCTCCCACACCCCCCCCCACCCCCCCTCCCCCCCTCCACCCCCTCCCCCCCCTCCCCCACCCCCACCCCCTCCCCCACCCCTGGGTGTGGCAGCCCCGGTGGGGATATAAGGGGGCCCAGCCAGAGCCGGCTCGCAGTCCGCTCCCGCGCGTTGAACGTGAACGATCGGGACGGACCGCCATAGGCCTCACTAAACACTGAATGGCGCCTTCAGTGTTTAGCGAAGCCTACTCTAACTTTAAGACTTATATTAGTTGTAAGATATTGCGCTTGCGTTTGGGCATTGCGAATTGTTTTATATTAGAGTGTTTTACTTGTACCTTATGTCTCCTGTGTGTCTTTTATCCTTTGTGTCTTGTTTGTCATATGTGTTTAATGTGTATGTGCTTGTTCCAGCATTGACTACGTTGAGCTCAATTGTGTGTTGTAAGTGTGTTATATTTTTCTAAAGTGTATACGCTTGTTGTAGCATTCCCCCTTGAGCTTTTTCAATGCTCAAAGTAAATTGTAAAGACAGGGAACGGGAGTAGGCCCCCGTGTAAAAGCATTTTATACCAACGTTAGCATGGGTCCTCTCAGGCATGCAATATTGCGGCTGGGTTTGGGACTCGGTCCGTTTGTACGCTGACATGCAGACCACAGCTGTGGCCAATTTGCGGTGGCCTCTGCACTCGGACCGAGGGCGTAAGCCACTAGGGCTGTCCTCAACCTCTTGTTTCCCTTCTGGAAACTCAAAATTATGTAAATGAATCTTTGTTAGCTATTTGTAATTTTTAGTCCCCAAGGCCCCCGAACATTCGTGGTTCGCCATGGATGTACGGGGGCCGAAATTTTTTAATGTTCGTGTGGCCTTGACCCACAAAGGACTTATAAAGATTCACTGCATTGATAAAGTTAAATATTAAAGATAGGGTACGGGAGTAGACCCCCGTGTAAAGCTATTTTAAAACCAATGTTAGTATGGGTCCTCTCAGGCATGCAATATTGCGGCTGGGTTGGGAACCGGTCCGTTTGTACGCTGGCATGCAGACCACAGCTGTGGCCAATTTGCGGCGGCCTCTGCACTCGGACCGAGGACGTAAGCCACTAGGGCTGTCCTCAACCTCTCTCAAAATTATGTAAATGTTTTGTTAGTTATTTGTTACCAATGCAGTAAATATTTAAAAGTCTTGCGTGGCGAAGGGTACACGACATTGGATGTTGCTCTGTTGTCATAGTTGGGTCTCTTCGGAGGCTACAGCGATGACAACCCAAGTGCTCCACACCCCCTATGGGGGTGTGGGGCTTAATTTTTTTAAAGTTTTTTCGTGACCTTGACCTAAATATATAAAAGTTTTCAAAATCTTTAACAGTCAGGTCTTATTAACACAGTAAATATTCCGGACGCGAAGTGCCCCCCCCCCAATATCCTGGGCGTGGTCGCCCGGTGGGGATATAAGGCGGCCGGGTTGCACGCACTTCTCATTCACGCTCCAGCTTTCGTTGGAAGTGGCTTTCCAGGAGCTCATTCTTAAGAAGACCAGTGACCAAAGAAATGTCTCGTCGTATACCTTATAAACCTTCGTATTATAATCTGATTGGTATTAATAGTATTACAGACAATGAGAAGAAATTGTATAAAAAATTTTGTCGTTTACTTGACAGAACACGAAAACTACCACCAAATACTTTCACCTACAAGCTACCCCTGATAGACAAGGATGATGTAAGCAAACTAACATCAATTCAACTGAAATTGGTGGAAGAAAAAATTCTTGTTTGTGTGAGAGAAGTGTTTCATAATGAATATTCAAAAAGATTGGCTTTTGACTTTATTAAGGAACATGCAGGACGTGAAACAAAACAGTATCCGGGATTATATTATTTATATCTTTTTGAGAATGGAGCAAGTGTAACGGTAGAAATAAGCATCAAACTAATGTAATTCTCCCAACCAAGTGTTAAACTAGGACTCGAACTTGGACTTGATTGAGGTTTTGTAGAACAGAGCGGGGGATAGATCACTTTGCGGCAATGGACTAGCATGCTGCTTAGTGGTTTATCCCCCGCTCAAAGGGTATCTTTACGTGACCTTGACCCACAGTAACTTGCTCAAAAAGACATCTTTGAAAAAACTTGTACAAAGTAGTGGATATAGATCAAACATCATTGGTTTATCAAGCCTGTTGAATAATATATTGAAAATGGGTGTTTAAAAGCCAAATCTACTACATGATTGATAAACCGGATGTATATGACGTCACCTTCCCCCCCCCCTTAAACCTCGGGTATAAAGGGACCCAGTTGAGAGCGCTGCTCATTATTGCGTGGACATTCACCGAGTGCACACTCATAGCCAAACTGTAAAAATGGCTCTTTGCGATATTTGTGGTGAGTTTTTTCAAGACGAAGACATCTTTGTTTTACACCGAGAATTGTATCATGAAGAGGACAGAAAAGAAGAGATTGTAGTAAGTGAAGAAGACTTGGATGCGATTGATCGGTTTTTGGAAAAACCCCAGAAGCAGGAGGACTGGGCTAGCTATTTACAGTTATTGCAAAGAAGAAGACCAAGTGTTATTCAATTTGCCGGAGCTGGACCATCTACAGCTGGAGGATTTATTGAAAAGGAAATGGAAGAAAAAAAAGTGGAAGATGTAAAACAACTGCGTACCCAAGAAGAGGATATGGAAGAAGAGGATACAGAAGAAGTGGAAGATATAAGACAACTGCGCACCACAGCCTTGCCAGGACCAGTTGTAACTCATTTCAAAATTAATAATGTGCAATTGGAATTGGAAAACTTTATAACCCAAGCTAAAAATTTAGTTGTAAAAACATTGATGGAAGAATTGGCAAGATTGAACTTTATTAAATTTGGATTGGTGTTGGAGGCTATGTTTACTAATACCGATGGTGAAAACTCACCGAGAGCATTCATTGCTAAAAACCGAACCCTTACAACCACATCTGATATCAATGAAATTCTAGAAGAATGTTTGAATGAACTGCTAATGAAACTCCAAGAACATGAAGGAAGAGGATCTGGCTGGACGCTATCATCGATCGAAGGTATGGATGTGAGGGTTCACAAGCATGGATATGGTATGAGGGGTAGCAGCTTTATCCCTCTACCAAAGAAAATTAAAGACACCAACTCTTGCAGAAATGTTACAAACGGGGATAATGAATGTTTTAAGTATGCGATGCTAACTAAGTATGTAAAACATAATCCTTGTAGAGTTGGTAGGGAATATTATGAAAACGAACACCGCTACAACTTCCGAGGAATGTCGTATCCTGTGAGTCTTAATCAAATTGCAAAATTTGAGAAACAAAATCCAGGTGTTTCTGTTAACGTGTTCGGCTTAGATGATTCGAACAATGTGTATCCACTACGAGTTGGAAAAGTGAAGCAAAGAAACCATACTGATTTATTATTGATAACTAAAGGTGAAATTTCACATTATGTGTGGATAAAAGATTTTGAAGCTTTGGTTGCACGACAATTAACCAAAAAGAAGATTAGAGTGACAGTGTGTAAGAGATGCTTTTGTTTTACAAATAAAGATTTAAAACATGGAGGATCGGACTGGTTGAAGGAACACCAAAGACTTTGTAATGACAACTATGAAGTGAAGATTAGTCTGCCGCCGCCATCTCGAGCGTTCATCAAATTCAACAAAACAGTTCACCAATATCGGATTCCAGTAGCTGTCTACGCAGATTTCGAATCCTCGTTAGTACCACAGGAGCTTCCGGATGGTGAGGTGACTAGAAGAACCAAATATCAATTGCATCAACCTAACAGTTTTTGCTTATTGGTGAAATCAACTTTGCCTGAAGAACAGTTGCAAGACTATGGTTTAACATCCACTCCGATACTCTACCGTGGGGAAGAAGCCGCTAAGCATTTCGTAGACCAGTTGTATGACATTGCTGAAAAGGTGCAACGCTTATACGGTAATGTTTTACCTATGGAACCTTTGAATCAAAATCAACAAGAAGAATACAATTTGGCAACAAGATGTTATTTATGCAAGAAGAGCTTCAGTGAAGAAAATCAAAAAGTAAGAGATCACGATCACCTGACAGGGTTATACAGAGGAGCTGCTTGTAATTCATGCAATATAAATTACAAACTGCCAAACTTTATCCCTGTCGTGATACACAATCTTAGCGGCTATGACTCCCACTTCATTATCCCAGAGTTAGGACGGGATGATGGAAGAATCGAAGTATTAGCTGAAACATTGGAGAAGTACATCAGTTTCTCAAAAACAGTAGGTAAAATTAAACTTCGCTTCGTAGACTCTTATAGATTTATGTCAACTAGTTTAGCCAAATTGTCTGAGAACCTAAGAAGAGAAGATCTAAAAGAAACCAGCAAAATTGTACATGAAGATAAATTGGACTTAGTAATGCGTAAAGGAGTGTTCCCCTATGATTACATAACTTCTGCAGAAAAGTAGTGTCAAATTGTTGGTGCTGGCTCAGTTCAAGGTCACCTGAGGGATGACGTCATCGAGGTCAATGACCTCACCGATGACGTCATCGATGACGTCATCGATTGCGTCATCGATGACGTCATCACCAATGACGTCATTTCGATGACGTCACACCCACGACGTCACAGAAATGACGTGCTGATGACGTCATCACCCCTTACGTCATCAAAATGACGTCACCGACGCCACTGAGGTCAAGGTCACGCCGAAACTTAAAATTTTTTGGCACTTTTGCCGTTTCTCGCACTACGCTCCAAGTTTCAGTCAGAGTCCCCGTGACCTTGACCACTTGGAGCGAATTTTCGACGAGAAACGGCAAAAGTGCCAAGTTAAACTCGAGTTTCTGACATGACCCTGCCTAAATGGGCAATCGGTTATCCCTCAGGTGACCTTGAACCAGCACAACACCAACAATTTGATATTACTGTGACCTTGAAAACCTAACAACGGAGCGCCGACACCGATGCGCACCCCACGACAGCCACCGAGTGACTGACTGTCAGGCTCTGTGTACGCTAGGTATATTGGCTTGAGAGACTAAGACTCTAAACTGTCAGGAATGGGAGTAACTAACTGAATTTTGCAAGGAAAAGTCATTTCATCCAATATATTAAACAAATCTTCATCAGTAAAACTGACATTAGTCTGTTTGGTATAAAACTTAGGGTGTCCGCGCAACAGTTTGCGCCACTTAGCTAAAGTTGAAACTCTCTTAACTTTGAGTGGTGGACAGTGAGCAACTAATAAAGTCTTAACACGGCTAAGTTTCTTACCTAAAGTGTCCTGCGACATGGCTTCACCTCACAAAAGTCCGCACAATACTGAGAGACTGCTTGTAGCGCATGAGTCAAGGGAAAAGAGGTGGGGGAAACAGCAGGAGTGGGGGAAGGTCACAGTGGTGGGGGAAGGTGAGGTGGTACGCTGGAGTATCGCATCACTTCACCATGAGCTGTCCTACAGTCAACACACTGTTCTCTTGGCCCGAGTTGGCACTAGAAGAAACATTTCTGTACAGCTTAGGCTGTGAGAGCCGAGGAAGCAAAGTCAAAGTGGAAATTGTGTTAAACTCCAAGATGAAGAGTCTCCTAAATAAACTAATTGTATCCCTGCAATCTCCTATAACTTTAGAGAAATACCACTTTATTAAACGACACCTTATACTTTGGCAAAACGAAGCGGAAATGGAAAAGATTACAGTAAAATTAATTTAACTTAAAACTTGGACTGGACACTCATGGCGATACCACGTGGCGTGCAAACGCCACCCTAAACATTACAAGTTAGGTTATTGAGCACCTCTGGTACGATAACCGATGTGCTAGAGTTAAAGTGTGATGACCTTGAGTCAAAACACTGAAATACTACAAGTCGATATCGTCCCAGAGTTAAAGTGTAGTGACCTACATTCAGAACTTGTAAAATTACTTACATATAGAGAGCTAGAGAACAGCGAGGCGCACCGCATGGAAGCCGGAGACATACTGGCGAAGCGGTGTTGTGCAGCCTAGGGACCCAGTTGTGGTGGGGGGTATAGCCAACACTTAGAGTACAAGTGTTGTGGGTGACCTTGACCCACTTAACTTACCTGACCCCCCCCCCCCCCGACAAAAAGTGCGAACCCCCCCCCCCCCCCCCGACAAAAAGTGCGAACCCCCCCCCCAACAAAAAGTGCGAACCCCCCCCCCCCCCGACAAAAAGTGCGAACCCCCCCCCCCCCGACAAAAAGTGCGAACCCCCCCCCCCCGACAAAAAAGTGCGAACCCCCCCCCCCCGACAAAAAGTGCGAACCCCCCCCCCCGACAAAAAGTGCGAACCCCCCCCCCCCACCCCCTCCCCCACCCCCACCCCCTCCCCCACCCCTGATATCCTGGGCGTGGCAGCCCCGGTGGGGATATAAGGGGGTCCGGCCAGAGCCAGCTCGCAGTCCGCTCCCGCGCGTTGAACGTGAACGACCGGGACGGACCGCCATAGGCATCACTAAACATTGAATGGCGCCTTCAGTGTTTAGCGAAGTCTACTCTAACTTTAAGACTTGTATTAGTTGTAAGATATTGCGCTTGCGTTTGGTATTGCGAATTGTTTTATATGAGAGTGTTTTACTTGTACCCTATGTCTCCTGTGTCTTTTATCCTTTGTGTCTTGTTTGTTATATGTGTTTAATGTGTATGTGCTTGTTCCAGCATTGACTACGTTGAGCTCAATTGTGTGTTGTAAGTGTGTTATATGTTTCTAAAGTGTATACGCTTGTTTTAGCAATCCCCCCTTGAGCTTTTTCAATGCTCAAAGTAAATTGTAAAGTCAGGGAACGGGAGTAGGCCCCCGTGTAAAGCCACTTTTAATAATTGGTAGGCTCCTTGCCAGGCATGCAAAGGTTGCGGATGGCATTTGGGGAGCATGTCCGTTTGTAAGCTGGCAAGCAACAGGTTGTGGCGGCCTCTGCACTCGGACCGAGGACGTAAGCCATTAGGGTGTCCTCAGTATGTTTCCCTTCTGGAAACTCAAAATTATGTAAATGAATCTTTGTTAGCTATTTGTGTTTTTAGTCCCCAAGGCCCCCGAACATTCGTGGTTCGCCATGGGTGTACGGGGGCCGAAATTTTTTAATGTCCGTGTGGCCTTGACCTACAAAGACTTGTAAAAATTCAATGCATTTTAAATGAAAAATATTAAAGATAGGTTACGGGAGTAGGCCCCCGTGTAAAGCCTATTTTAATTATCGGTAGGCTCCTGCCAGGCATGCAAAAGGTTGCGGATGGCATTTGGGAGCATGTCCGTTTGTACGCTGGCATGCAAAAGGTTGCGGCGGCCTCTGCACTCGGACGAGGACGTAAGCCACTAGGGTGTCCTCAGTTTGTTTCCTTCTGGAAACACAAAATTATGTAAATGTATCTTTGTTAACTACTGAAAAGACAATGCAGTAAATGTTTACAAGTCTTGCGTGGCGAAGGGTACACGACATTGGATGTTGCCTTGTTGTCATAGTTGGGTCTCTTCGGAGGCTACAGCGATGACAACCCAAGTGCCTCACACCCCTAAAGGGGGTGTGGGGCTTAATTTTTTTAAAGTTTTTTTGTGACCTTGACCTAAATATGTAAAATCTTTCAAAGTGTTTAACAGTCAGGTCTTATTAACACAGTTAATACATTAATGTCTGTTAAAAAAATATAACAGTTAGGTATTTGTAACCCACAAGTTTGGAGTTGTTAATAGTTGGGTCCCTTGGGAGGCTTCAGCTATGGTAACATAAATGCCTCAAGTAAGGCTTATTTTTTAAAAGTGCGAACCCCCCCCCCCCCCCCCCGACAAAAAGTGCGAACCCCCCCCCCCCACCCCCACCCCCACCCCCACCCCTGATATCCTGGGCGTGGCAGCCCCGGTGGGGATATAAGGCGGCCGGGCTGCACGCATTTCTCATTCCGGTCCAAGCTCCCATACGGACAGGTACTCTCTCTCGCTCTTGAGACTTTTGTTTTACAAGTTCACTTCTTTCTTTACATCTATTCTTTTCATCCATTACAATGGGTAAAATGGGTCTGAAGCTGAAAAACTACCCATCAACTTCAACCTCGACCGACGCGTCTCGACCCTCATCATCCTCGACTTCGATCCTGGAATACCTGATGACTGCGAACATCCTGAGCTGCCTGACGATGCCGCCACCGCCGCCGCCGCCACCACAGCCCGCCTCAATGCCCAGCCCTGTCGCCATTGCCGGCGACAGTGGAAGAGGCTGGTGCACAGCCATCGTCAGGAGAACTCGTCAAGTCGTCAGGTCGAGTCCCGGTAGCCTCTCCAGCACTCTCGCTGCTATCGGACTCAGGATCGGAGTCTGCGGCTTTTGAAGAGACGTCTAGGTCGAGGATCACCCCATATAGCAGAACCCGGAAAATCCTCTCATACACTACATCCCAATGTCCCTCACCTATATCCCCCATGCCACCTACACCAACCAAACCACCCCGTAAATCCATCTTCTCCCCTGATCTTCCCACCATAGACCTAACACGCTCTCCTACCCCGCCCAAAATTGTTTGCTCCATCCCGCTTGAACAATCTTTGCCCCTTCTACCTCCTTCCAACCCCATCCCTTCTAGCCAGCCTAATTCAGAGAAGCTCCAAGACACTCCGCTAAAGAGTCCAACACAGAAACGTAACGCGTTAAAGCCCCTGCTGGCAAGGGTAAGAAATGCGATTACGCTTGGATGTCTAGTAAGTTTGGGGTTTTGTGTTGCCAGAAACTTGCTTGTGCAGAAGGGGATCGCTGCCAACGACACCTCAAAAGTACAGTCAAATTTCGGCAATTCAAACCCTATACTCTGTACATTAAGCCTAAAACGTTCAAGTTCAGACATCCCCACGGTCCGCAACCGCGGGATATTAGAAGGCTAAAGGTTGATGAAAAATACTATTTCATTGGTCAGACATATGGAGCAGGTAATAAGAAAGTAGAAATCGTTGTAAAAGGTGAAGGCCGCCTTTGTACAATGCAAGTACCACCTCGTATGGTACAAAGAGAATTTTTCATACCTAAAGCCTATCTGATACGAAGGAAAGGATGTGAAACCGTGTGGGAAATGGACTAGGACATGGGCCCACCAAAAAAAAAAAAAAAAATTGTTAGGCTGTGTTGGACAATATATAAAAAGTCTTTTTCCAAATTATTTTTCCAAATTTAGTCTTAACCCTCTTAAAGTAAGGGAGAGGGGTATTATACAAGTCAACTAATAAAAAAAAAAATACTTGACTTGTATAATACTTTAACCTGGCGGTGATGTAAAGTCACTGGGACAATCTCAAACCGTGTCCTTGAGGGTGAAGACTAAGTTACAAATAAATCATTAACAAATAAAAACTTACCTCCAAACACTTGTAGCTTGCTACAAGTGTTTGGAGGTAAAAATTTTTCAAAGTTTGAATGACCTTGACCCATATAAATTACTGTTTAAAGTAAAGTGCTAACCTTACAACTAATGTTGTGTATCACGTGATACCCCCACTCTAACGCTCTTACTAAGCTTGTATGAGCCGTTCATTTGCTTCAGTCTGTTTCTGTGCTCCGTGGTAAACATGTCACGGTACAATTACAAAGGTGGTGACTTCTTGATAGATCAACACAATGCTTGGGAAGTGCTAAACCAGCATAGAATGGAAGTTGAGTATTGTATAAGACAAGACGGGTCTACATTTTATCTATGTATTATAAACAACCAAACTCATAAGTATGAACACTGGACAAAAATTAATTATAACAACATAGATGAGCTGTTTGCTTGGGTGTTTGAGGTGTGTAAAGTTATTGAAGAAACCAAAATAATGGGTGTGCTAAAGGTATGTAAAACTGATGACCGGGAAGACTAAGCAAAATTTCTTTTAACCCCCCCCCCCCCAGTGTTATCCCCACCACTAAAAATGGGTATATATAGGAGTGGTGATCAACTGTCCTCTCATTCTGCTTTACACCGTTAAGCTGAACACCACCATGTCTGCTATGAACGTCCCAGCCTCTACCTCTGGCCCGGTCGCCTCCAACTCCAGCCCGAGCATTGGACCAATCCGATCGGGGCCTTCGTCAAGGAGTCGTGTCCGATTCTCCGGCTTTGGTCCTGTGAGGAAGGAGTTGCGGAGCAGCGGAGCGTCTCAACCAACCACGACGGATGCATCAACTCAGACTCCACCAAACATCATCGAGTGGTACGACGAAGTGATAGAGCAAAGGGACAGAATGCTAGAGAATACTCGCAGGGAGCTACTTTATGTCAGGAGTAAATGGGAAAAACTGATTAAGAAGTGTGAAAGCCTGTTGGACAGTGATGATAGTGAGGATGAGAGTGGATAGGTGTGTGGGTAAAGACTTGGACTGGGACTTGTGTGTATGTATGAATGTGTGCGTGAATGTGAAATACAGAGCGGGGGATAGATCACTCTGTGGCAATGGACTAACATGCCACTTAGTGATCTATCCCCCGTTCTGGTAATGTTTTTGGATGGCCTTGACCCACTTTACCAAGGCTAGCTAGTACCCCCACCACTGATAAGTGTATATATACGGGTATTGATGTGCAGTTTGGTTATTCTGCTTTGTATCGCTTAGCTGAATACCTCACTTCAACATGGCTTCCAACTGCAAAACTTCTCAGGCTTCCTCTTCTTCTTCAAGAAGGCGTGCTGCCAACGTCCTGCCTGCTACTCGTGGACCTGCTCGACCATTCCACAGCATAACTGTTGCTCGGGCAAACGCCTGCAAAGCTCCAATGCTACGGACCTTGCTGGAGGTGAGCCAAGACGGGCAAGGCTTGCTCAGTCCTGGTCAACGGCAGGAGCAAGAAAGGCGTATGGCGTACTACAGGCTGCAGGGTGTAGTTCCCAGCTTGAAGTTAGGCGATCCGAGAGTAGCAAGCATCAACGAGGCAGCGGACTACATATCACACCTTCACAGTGTTTTAGAAGTAAAGGACCAACAAATTGAAAACTTAAAAGAACAATTGAAACAATTTAACTTTAATCCTGTGGAGTTTGTGGAAGCAGTGATGAGTGATAGTGATGATGAAGGAACTGAATATATATTGGGTATGTAATGAAAGACTTGGACAGGGACATGTGTGTGTGTGTGTGTGTAGAATACAGAGCGGGGGATAGACTACTTTGCGGCAATGGACTAGCATGCTGCTTAGTGGTCTATCCCCCGCTCAAAGGGTAGCATTGGATGACCTTGACCCACTTTACAGCAAGGACAACCGGTTAACTGGTATAAAAGAGGGGGGTCTGTACATCCCGACTTCATTCTGCTTTGAACCTTCCAGTGGAACGCTAGAAAATGAGTGGATCACTGATCATTGGTAAGGAGTGGGAGTATGTAACCATAAACTATTTAAAACTGTAGAGGGATGTTGAAGAAGGTGTATGATAATGTTAAAAGAATGGTTGTTGAAGAAGGTAGGGTAGTGATTGTAGCGTGGAAGAAGAAGCAGTATACAGGACAACAAGTGAGAGCAAGTGACTTTGGGGGAATAGTGTGTTTCAAATTGGACGAGCGAACTTGGTTAATTTGGACATTGTGTTTTGGGACTTGGAAAGGTTAATTGAAAATAGTGGCAAACATGGGGAACTCTTAATTGGCAGGGAGGACAGAGTATATGAGTAAGTGTAAAAGACTGGGGGGGCTTATGTGTGTGTAAAGACTAGGACTTGTGTGGAATACAGAGCGGGGGATAGATCACTTTGCGGCAATGGACTAGCATGCTGCTTAGTGGTCTATCCCCCGCTCAAAGGGTATTATTGGATGGCCTTGACCCATATAAAGGTAGAGGGGGAATAGGTAATAGGAGGGGGAAATTGGTATATATGTAGGACTGATGAATAAAGTATTTTAGTCAAGCATTTGTCTAGACACTATCACCAACAACAATGGAGAGCTTCAGTGTTGAGTCATCCTCTTGGAAGAAGACATCAACGAAGTGGTGGAACTTATAGAGGATAAGACCAGCCAGGGCACATTGGAACTTGTGAATTGCGAACCGTTGGACAATGCCGCAATCGATAAGATTGCATATTTCATGATGCATTTGTATAACGAACAAACAACCAATATGGAGTTTGTGCAGTACCTTTATCAAAACCAAGTAAATGTGCGAGTGACAATTACTTGGTGGCAGTAATAATAAAGTGTAACATATGGATGTGGACTTGGATTGTGGACTTGGACTTGAGTGTGGTCTGCGGAATAGAGCGGGGGATAGATCACTTTGCGGCAATGGACTAGCATGCTGCTTAGTGGTCTATCCCCCGCTCAAAGGGTATCTTTTACGTGACCTTGACCCACATAAATTGTATAGTTGGTGGGGGTATAAAAAGGGTAAGCAAATTGGATGGATACAACACTTCCATACCATGGCTCCACTTGACAACACCGTGTTCCATCGCAACAGAACTGTCTCTATTCTGGAGGTAATACCTCTAGAAATTATAGAAGTAGAGGACCAACTACCTGCGGTTGATCAAGAAGAGGAGGAGGAAGAGATAATGGATATTGAAACGGACTCTGACGAAGCTGGTTCAACGGACAATGAGGTGGACTTGCACGCCTACGAAACATTAGAGTCGTCATCTGAGTCGGAAATGGAATTCCAATTGGAAATCGAAGAAGAAGAAGAACAAGAACAAGACACTCCCCATCGTCCAATGGATAGGATGTTAGTTGCCAGAAGAATTATGTATTGTCATCGCTGCCTATTCCGTGATGAGGATGATTCCGACTCTGATGGTGATGTTTCACCCTTGTAAAAAGTTTAAACAAAAAGTTAAAAAAGAATGTGAGCGGGGGATAGAGCACTTTGTAGTAAATGATGCTGCTTAGTGCTCTATCCCCCGCTCAAAATAATAATTCCAATGACCTTGACCTACATAAACTTGCTCAAACAGACATCTTTGAAAAAACTTGTACAAATTATTGAATCTAGACCAAATATCATCAATTTATCAAGCCTACTGATAAATGTATTACAAACGGTTGTGTAAAGGCTAAATTTAGCACATGAGTGATAACCTGTTTCCATATGACGTCACTTTCCCCACCTATCTGCCTCGGATATAAAGGGTCCCGGTGGAGTGCGCTGCTCATTATTGCGTGGACATTCACAGAGTGTGCATTCAAAGCCAAACTGTTTGAAATGGCTCTTTGCGACATTTGTGGGGAAATCTTTCAAGACGAAGATCTTTTCACCATACACAGAGAATTACATGAAGACGAAGATAGAAAAGAAGATATTACCATGGATGAAATAGACTTAGACTCAATTGACCGGTTTTTGGAAGAGCACCAGAAGCAGACGGACTACTGGGACAGCTATCTACAGCAAATGCAAAGAAGAAGACCTAGTGTGATCCAATTTGCTGGTGCTGGACCATCTACTGCTACAAGACCTATTGAAGAAGAGGACACCGAAGAAGAGGACACCGAACAAGAGGATATGGAAGATGAAGAACTGGAAGATGTAAGACAACTGCGCACCACAGCCTTGCCAGGACGAGTTGTAACACATTTCAAAATTAATAACGTTCAATTGGAATTGGAAACATTCATAACCCAGGCTAAGGAACTTGTTGGTCAAACGTTGAGGGAAGAATTACAAAGGCTAAATTTTATTAAATTTGGAATGGTGTTAGAGGCTATGTTTAACAATACTGATGGTGAAACAGCATTGAGAGCATTCATTACCAAAAACCGAACCCTTACCTTCACCTCCGACATTGATGATATTATTGAAGAATGCTTGGAGGAACTTATAACCAAACTCCAAGAACATGAAGGAAGAGGATCTGGATGGACTTTGTCATCAATCGAAGGTATGGATGTTAGGGTTCATAAACATGGATATGGTTTAAGAGGTAGTAGTTTTATCCCTCTACCAAAGAAAATCCAAAACACTAACTCGTGTAGAAATGTTCAAAATGAGGGTAATGAATGTTTCAAGTATGCAATGTTAACCAAGTATGTTAAAAACAATCCTTGTAGAGTGGTAGAGAATACTACGAAAATGAACACCGCTACAACTTTCAAGGTCTTACTTACCCAGTTACTTTAAAAGATATTGACAAATTTGAAAAGAAAAATCCTGGCGTTTCAGTCAATGTTTTTGGTCTGGATGATTCCAACAACGTTTATCCTTTGCGGGTAGTAAAGGTTGAGCAAAGAAACCATACGGATTTGCTATTGATAACCAAGGGTGAAATTTCCCATTATGTATGGATAAAAGACTTTGAAGCGTTAGTTGTAAAACAATTGACCAAAAGAGTAAATAGGATTACAGTTTGCAAGAGATGTTTCTGCTTTTCTTGGAAAGATTCAAGACGTGGAGGATTGGACTGGTTATTGGAACATAAAAGACTTTGCAACGAGAACTATGAAGTAAAGATAAGTCTTCCACCGCCTACCCGAGCTTCAATACAATTTAACAAGACAGTTCACCAATACCGAATTCCACTAGTGGTCTATGCAGATTTTGAATCAACGTTAGTACCACAGGAGCTGCCGGACGGCGAAGTGAGTAGAAGAACAAAATATCAGTTGCATCAGCCCAACAGTTTTTGTTTACTAGTTAAATCAACCTTGTCTGAAAACCAATTGCAAGACTATGGTTTAACATCCACTCCAATACTCTACCGTGGTGAAGAAGCCGCTAAGTATTTTGTAGACCAACTGTACGATATTGCTGGAAAGGTTCAACGCTTGTTCGGTAATATTGTACCTATGGAACCTTTAAACCAAAATCAACAAGAAGAATACAACTTAGCGACAAGATGCTATTTATGCAAGAAGATGTTCAGTGAAGAAAATCCAAAAGTAAGAGATCACGATCACCTGACAGGGTTATACAGAGGAGCTGCTTGTAATTCATGCAATATAAATTACAAACTGCCAAACTTTATTCCTGTCGTTTTACACAATCTTAGCGGCTACGACTCCCACTTTATTATCCCGGAGTTAGGAAGAGATGGCGGTAAAATTGATGTTCTTGCTACAACATTGGAAAAGTACATCAGCTTTTCAAAAACAGTAGGTAAAATTAAACTTCGCTTCGTAGACTCTTACAGATTTATGGCATCTAGTTTAGCCAAATTGTCAGAGAACCTAAGAAGAGAAGACCTAAAAGAAACCAGAAAAATTGTACCTGAAGATAAATTAGACCTAGTATTACGGAAAGGAGTGTTCCCCTACGATTACATAACTTCTACAGAAAAATTTGAAGAAACCAGTCTACCGCCGATTGAAGCCTTCAACAGCAAATTAAACGAAAGTGAAATCTCCGTTGAAGACTACAATCATGCATGTAATGTTTGGAACCAACTAAACATTCAAACCTTAGGGGAATATTCTGACTTTTATATAAAATTGGACGTAACTCTGCTGTGCGATGTGATGGAAGAATTCAGAAACACCTGCTTCTCCGCCTATGGACTGGACCCTCTACACTCGTACACATCTCCAGGATTAGCATGGCAAGCTATGCTAAAGTCAACCAACTGTCGACTGGAACTTCTAACGGATATTGATATGGTGCTCATGATGGAATCTGGTGTACGGGGCGGTTTGACACAAGCTGTAACACGTCATGTCAAAGCCAACAGCAAGTACATCCCCGGCTTCGACGAGCAACAACCATCGGTTTACCTTGGCTATTTGATGCAAACAACCTTTATGGTTGGGCAATGTCAAATCCGCTTCCCTACGCTGACTTTAAGTGGATCGACCCGGCCACCATCGGAGACATCTCACAGATTCCAAAGGATGGTCCAAAAGGCTATATTTTGGACTGTGATTTTGAATACCCGGAGCACCTTCATGACCATCACTACGACTTGCCTCTCCTAGCCAAGACTGAAGTTTCACCGACAGGAAGATGGCCAAAATTGATGATGACCTTGGAGAATAAGGATCGCTATGTGGCTCACTACTGGGTAGTTCAACAGGCTCTTGAATTGGGTCTACGTATAGTGAGAATTCATAGAGCAATTGAATTCACCCAGTCTTGTTGGTTGAAACCATATATTGATTCCAACACTGCAAGAAGAGCTGCAGCGACAACAGCATTTGAAAAGGACTTCTATAAATTAATGAACAATGCCATCTTTGGGAAGACCTTGGAGAACAAAAGAAAACACAAAAATGTAAAATTAGTGAGTGATCCTAGGAAATTGGAAAAATTAGTGCAAAAACCAAATTTCGGAACATCCATGATTATAAACGAAAATCTAGTCGCTGTCAGTATGAAGAAAACAACAATAGTCATGGACCGTCCGTTATACATAGGTATGTCGATTTTGGATATAAGTAAAACCCTGATGTATGATTTCCATTATAACAAAATGGTTAAACATTACGGAAGGGAAAACATTGGAGTCGCATACATGGATACGGACGCGTTTATCTACTGGATAAAGACTTTGGACATGTATGAAGACCTAAGGACTTTTCCATACAAAGAAGATTTCGATTTTTCTGACTATCCGAAAAACCATCCAAATTTTAATGAAAAATATAAAAAAGTAATTGGAAAATTCAAAGATGAAGCAAATGGAATGCCTTTAGAAGAAATAGTGGCGCTGATGGCGAAATTGTATTCATTTAAGATGTACCACGAGAACAACACACCGACAGTGAAGAAAGCAAAAGGAGTGAAGACATCTTATTTGAAAAAACACGTGACATTTGACCACTACAAGACTTGTTTGTTTGAAGATACTACGATATCAGCAACATTCAACAATATCCGAAGCTTCAAGCATCAAGTCTACAGTGTCACCGAAATTAAAAAAGCGTTGTCAGCTCGGGATGATAAAAGATACATTATGCCCGACAAAATCCACACTCTTCCTTTTGGCCACTACTCTCTAAACCCTATAAACTTGTAACCTATTCTTCGTCCTTCTACAACTACGACCTTATTCCTTTCTCCTTCCGTAAAAAAAATGGGGAACACGGCAAGTCCAACGCCGTGTTCCCCATTTTTTTACACAAGTTTGGATGACCTTGACCCATATAAATGATGTGAATATTTAAAACAACATTCATTGTGATTATACATGTGATACAACAAACATTGAAACCTGCAATATGAAGGACTTAAAGCAACAAATTGTCAACGAACTTCATAAACCTGCAAGAAGAAAGTTTCCACGAAGAAATACGGTGATAAAGGAATTAATGATTTATATCAAGCGGATTTAATCGAAATGATTCCTTATAGCAAACAAAATAAAGGATATAAATACATATTGACTGTTATTAACTGTTTTTCAAAAATGGCAGATGCTTTACCACTAAAGATAAAAGTGGCAAAAGTGTTACAAAAGCAATGGAAACAGCTATACAAAGAGACAAACATACTATTAAACATTTACAAACAGATGATGGAAAAGAATATTTTAATAAGGAATTTGCAAATTTAATGAAAAAACACAATATAAACCATTACTCAACCAATTCAGAGGTAAAAGCTTCAATAATCGAAAGATTCAACAGAACTTTAAAAAGTGCAATGTATAAAATGTTTCCAACAGAGGATCGCACATATGGATTGATATGTTACCAAAACTTATAAACGATTACAATAACAAATTTCATAGGACTATCGGGATGAAACCAAACCAAGTAACTAGTAAAAATGAAAACCTTGTATTAAAACGTATAAAAACGAATACTAAACCAAAAGTTGAAAAACTAAAGCCTAAAAAATTTAATGTGGGTGATAAAGTGCGAATAAGTAAATATAAAGGTGTATTCAGTAAAAGATACCTGCCAAATTGGACCAATGAGGTTTTTACTGTATTCAAAGTACAACCTACAGTACCTGAGACATATATTTTAAAAGATAATAAAGGACAATTGCTTGAAGGAGGGTTTTATGGACATGAAATGTTAAAATCAACAGTAGGCGATGTATATTTAGTTGAAAAGGTGTTGCAACGGAAAAAAGATAAGGTCAAAGTACGATGGTTAGGATTTAATAAGACGGAAGATTCTTGGATACCTAAAAAGGATTTGATATAACGATAGAGAATCATTTTAGGTTGAACCATTACAAAGGATGGAGATAGTACCACAAAAAGAGAGTTTTACTATTAATAATATAGATGAACTCACAGTGGATAATTCAGAATTCAATAGTGGGAAACATGGCAATTTGTTACCAAACACCGTTCGTTGTCTGGTTACCGGACCTTCCAACTGTGGAAAAACTAATGTAGTATTCAATTTGATTACAAACCCTAAAGGATTACGATTTAACAATCTATATGTATTTTCAAAATCACTACAACAACCAAAGTATCAATTATTGGAAAAGATACTGACTAATGTGCCTGAAGTTAAATATTTAAAGTTTAATGCAAGCGAGAGTGTCATGCAGCCACAAGAAGCTAAACCATTCTCCGTGTTTATATTCGACGATGTATCTTGTGAAAACCAAAACACAATAAGGAATTACTTCGCTATGGGTCGACATAACAACATAGATAGCATTTATATTGGCCAAACTTACAGCAAAATACCTAAACAACTCATTAGAGACAATGCAAACATGTTAATTGTATTTAAACAGGACGAAACCAACCTAAAACATATATATTTTGATCATGTAAATGCGGATATGACATTTGAACGATTTAAAGAGTTGTGTGGAAAGGCTTGGGCTGAAAAGTATGGGTTCCTAACAATTATGAAGGAACAAACGCTAAACAATGGTCGATACAGGATAGGATTTGATAAATTTATATTAATACATTAAACGCGGTATAACACATTCATTGTTGTACAACACGTCTTGCTACAAACATGGTTAACCAAGAAAAATTAGTAAAAGAAATAAAATCACTTAGTGATTCTATTCGGGCTAAAAACAGAGCATTGAAACTAGGTATTAGCGAGAGGGAGAAATTCCTTGAATCTACTTTTAAACCTATTACTGAACCCTTGAAACAATTAAACAAAAAATTTGCTAAACCCGTATTGGAAGGAGATGCGATTGCACCTATTACGAAGTTTGAAAGAGAAAATGTAAAATCAGAAGAGTTTAGTGATGAAGACCCGGAATCCTCTACGTATAGTGGTTTTACCGGTGGAGAACCCGAAAGAGAGCTAGAATCACCGGACTATAGTGGAATAAAAGAATTATATGAAGTAAAAGCCAAAAGAGGACATGAAGTTGTATCAACTGCTAGTGAAGAGGAAAAAGAAGAAGAGACAAGGGAAGGTCCGTCAAACATAAGCTTGTTGGGTGAAAACATTCATAACAAAGGACCTTTAGGAAGGAAATACATGGTAAAAATGTTACTCGGAACAATTCCTAATAAGAATTACCATAGTTATGGAGCGAGATTAACAGAAGACGGTTTAATGATAGGTAATAGCCCGTTAAACGTTGACGAACATGATAATATTGTCATTGGTGATCAAAGGTATAAGGGCACAAAAGGATTATTTGAATTATTATTTGAAAATAAGCCTTCAGTATCGGTAGTGAAAGAAAAAGACATGGAAGCATATAAAAATATTTTGGAACAGACAAATGCATATAGGAGAAAGTATTTACCTGACCAGCCTCCTTTTAGATCTAAGTCTTTAAAATATAAACAATTTGTATCCAAGTTAATACCAACTAGAAGACAAACAATGCCGTTAACACAAAGAAAACCTGTAAAACGAAGATTTATGGCATCCACTTTGGATGTAAGTGCTCAGGAACGAAGAAAAAGAAGTAAGTCCGTTACGGGTACAGGTTTAATGAAGAAACTATATAACACAAATGTGATTTATTACAATAATATCAATAAATTGGTGGATAGAATGAAACTAATACATGAAGCTAAAGAAGCGGGTCATACTGGATTGGAAAACGAATGGGTGGCTTTAGTGGATGAACTCCGAAACCGTGGGGTAATCTCATAAAAATGCGTTACTCCCTAGAATACTATTCAGTTGCACCATGAGTGTCGACAAGTTCGGACGTTACTCCTCGGATGGGTTATATTATGCCAATAGTTTAAAAAGAAGTGCTGGTTTACCACAAACACCTGATGGAGATTATGATATGAGTAATAAAAGGTTAAAAAACATAAAAGATCCTACGGATGAAAACGATGCAATAAATCTAAAAATATTAAAGGAAAAGATATCGCCAACATTAAAACTACAAAATAACACATATGACGCAGAAGATCATAGAATTATCAACGTTGGTAAACCAAATCAAAACGGTGATGCGATAAACAAAGGTTATTTGTCATCTGAATTAAAAAATACGTTAAAATTCAATGGGAAAACGTATAGTGCCAACAATAAACGTATATCCAACGTAGATGACCCTAAAGATGCAAAAGACAGCGTAAATAGACGCTATTTACATTCTTTGATACCTGAAAAGACAAAAGATGGATTTTCTTTTTATAAATTTGTTATTAACGATATAGGTTATCCAAAAAATGAAAATGATGCTGTAAATCTCAAATATATAAAAGATCATTGTGTCATACGTGATGTGGGAGTTATCGATTGTCTTGGCAATTGTTTGGCGAATGTAAAAGATGGTTCAGCACCATCTGATGGTGTAACAGTGGGTCAAATGAAAGAGACTTTAAAACAAGAAACAACTGGATTTGCAAAACGAGATGAAGTATTATCAAAGCAAGGGGATGACTTTATTCAAGGTAATGAATAATTTCGTTTATTGACATACAAAAACGCTTATTGGGATTGCAGGCATGGAAGGTTATCAAATGTGTCATGGGGTCATGCAGATAAAGACGCGGCTGCCTTAGGACAAACAGTACATCTAGATCCAAATAATTACTATGCGTTTTTTATATGTAGTAATAAAAAATTAACAAACATGGCGCAAGGAAGAGAAGCAAATGATGCTGCAACTGTAGGACAGGCTATCACATTATCACAAATGGATAGCAAAGTGTATACTTGTAATAATAAACGTATAACAGACCTTAAAGACCCTGAACATGTGGATAATGCTGTCACTGTTAATTTTCTTGTAAAAGTTTTAGGAAATGCATTATTTGATGTATACAATCATATTGGTATTGGTTCAGGTCGTACTCCTTTGTTGGAATCTGAGAGAGGTACTTGGATTAAACGGGAAATTGTTCAAAACTATTTTATCAACCCTCGTACAAAAAAGTTTAGATCATCGGATTGGGGTGATTTTGATATTTAATAAAAGAACACGATAAACGACTTCATTTATGTCCAACTTGTCATAGAGGTAACACATAAGTTGTACATTGCGATTATAAAAGGACAATAATGACGTTCCAGTACATCAGTCCATATAGAGACACTGTAAGGAGAGGAGGTGGGATCACGTCCACAGCGGTTTCTCTGTTAAGTAAAGCTTTAAAACGAATTCCAGTAGGATCCATAGTAAATAGAGCAATAGACGCATTACCATACGAATTTCATATACCGGGAGGTTATCAGTATTGCGGACCAGGAACTAAATTGAAAAAACGACTGGAAAGAGGCGATCCTGGCATAAATAAGTTAGATCAGGCTTGTAAAGAACACGATATCGCATATTCCACGTTTGCCGATTCAAAAAATAGATCAATAGCTGACAAAAAGCTTGCGGACATAGCTTGGCAACGAGTAAAATCAAGTGACGCTAGCATAGCAGAAAAAGCAGCAGCTTTAGCAGTAACAGCAGGTATGAAGGCTAAAACAGCAGTAGGAGGTGGAAGAAGGAGGAGAAGGAGAGTAAAAAGGAGGTCAACCACAAGAAAACATGGAGGAAATATAAAAAGAAGACGACGATCTACAAGAAAAGGCAGGAAGAAGCCCACCGTGTGGTCAATGGTAAAAAACGGGGCAGGTCTTTACCTAAGACCTTATCGTGCATATTAAATGAAAGAAATCAATTGGTCATACCACATAAAGCATTAACCAATATTGAATTATTTAAATATATTTCCTGTTTAAAAATACCATTTTTCCGCGGTGTGTTTATGAAAGACAGTTTACCAAAGAAAATGTGGCAAAATGAGACTGGAATTGTAAATTTGGATAATACTGAAGGGCCTGGCACCCATTGGGTTTGTTATAAGAAACTAAATAACAATGTATATTATTTTGATAGTTTCGGTAATTTGCCACCACCAAAAGAACTTCAAAATTACTTTAAATCTGCTAAAAACATATATTATAACTATAAAAGAGAACAACCTGATAATACTTCAATATGCGGCCATTTATGTTTGGAATTTCTAGCTAAAAGTATCAGTCACTATTGAGATGTCTTCCTATACGGTATCATTAACAGGAAAATCTTCCACTTTACGAAGTATCCTTTTTCCAGCGTTACGCTTGCAAAAAGGAAGGTTTTGGGAGGCGGCACTATTGGATTTTACAACTTACAACTCTATCCCCAATGTTACGGAAGGTAAAAATAACGTATTGCATTATTATAAGGGAAAGGATGCCAGTGGAAAATTTACAGACTTACAAGAGTGCAGGTTACCCACAGGTTCTTATGAAATTGATCATATAAATGAATTTTTGCAAACTAAAATGGGAAAAGACAATATAACATTAAAAGGTAATAATAATACGATGAAAGCTGAAATTACTTCCAAATATTATATAGATTTCACTCAACCAAACTCAATTGGTGATTTATTAGGATTTTCCAACGATGAGCCTGTTTTAGAACCAGATGTAACACATTCCGGTAAGAAAACAGTAACAATATTAAAAGTCAATAGTATAGACATAACTTGTAACATTATACAAGGTGCTTACAGGGATGGGGCTAACACCCACATCATACATACTTTTTACCCAAGTGTACCACCTGGATTTAAAATTGTTGAAAAGCCACAAAACCTGGTATATCTACCGTTGAACACCACTTTCATTTCAGACATCGTGTTGAGCGTATTGGATCAAGACGGTAACTTGGTAGACTTCAGAGAAGAGCCTATTACGATTAGATTACATTTAAAATCGACACTTTAATACAAAACCATGGGTTTAACATTTAAAAGCGAACAACCTACGGGAAACCGCATTAGTAGCTCTTCAGCTGTGGAGGAGTTAACACGCGAGGACATTCGTTTCTTAGAGAGAATTGGATTAAAATTAACCGAGTATGGATATACTGGATATAGCGCAGGGTCCAACATTCGACGAAACCCTATGGGAAAAAGAATATCACACCCACAACCCTTACACTTCATCGAAATTAAACAATAACGATGAAATTCGTATTCCCATACAAAATCAAGACATTTACACACTACCATGTGAAAGTTACTTGTATATTGAAGGACAAGTTACTAAAAAGGACGGTACTACTGTTGGTACAACAGTTCCATTTATAAATAATCCTATGGCTTTCCTATTTGATGAAATTAGATATGAAATATCAGGTGTAACAGTTGATTCCACTAAAAAAGTAGGTATTACGACAACTTTAAAAGGATTAACATCTATAACACCCAATGAAACCAATTTACTTAAACCTGCCGGATGGGTATTACCTACGATTGACACGATCACTCCAAATCCAAATGGATATTTTGATTTTCATATTCCATTACGTTTGCTGCTTGGTTTTGCTGAAGATTATAGGAAAATAATATTAAACGTTAAACAAGAATTAGTTTTGTTGAGATCGTCTAACGATAAAGACATTATTAAAGCTGCAGATGCTACTACAGATGCGACTTTAGAATGGAAATTAAAATTAGACAAAATTGTATGGAGGGTTCCACATGTTAAATTGGCTGACGAGCATAGAATGCTACTTTTAAGAAAATTAAAAGCCGATCGTGATATTGTTATTCCATTTAGAAGTTGGGAATTTCATGAGCATCCCAGTTTACCTACTACGGATCGACACACTTGGACTGTTAAAACATCGAATTATGTAGAACGAGCCAGGTATATTATATTTGGTTTACAAACAGGTAGAAGAGACGCCATTACTAAACATGCAGGACAATTTGATCATTGTGACTTGAAAAATATTAAAGTTTATTTAAATTCACAATTCTTTCCATACGACAATTTAAATGTGTCATTCACTAAGAAGAAATACAGTATATTGTACGATATGTACGCGAGATTCCAAAGTTCATATTACGGTAAAACAAATACACCTTTATTACCACCTGACAAATATTTCGATGCCTACCCAATAGTTGTAATCGATTGTTCTAAACAAAATGAATCAGTAAAGTCTTCAAGTGTGGATATAAAAATAGAAATGGAATTCAACGATGCTATACCGGCTAATACAACTGCATACTGTTTAATTCTACATGATAAAATCGTAACATACACACCTTTAACTGGAATTGTTAAAAATGTATTGTAAGAACCGGTTTTGTTTCATTCCGCGAGTATAAAAGCAGAGCGTACAGACCGCTCCTCATCAGTTTGTTGCCTACTGTTGTATGGGTAGCATCGTATTCAATATGGCTTCTCCTAGTGGTACACCTGAAAATGTGGTAGATATTGAGAAGGAGATATCTGAGTTTTTAGATCCTCAAGGTCACCAGGAAGGAGGTGAACAAAACGTTTGCGGACAACTTCACGCCAGTAATAATGTTGAAGAAAAAGGTAAAAGAAGAAAGACTATACAAAAGAGAAAAAGGGATATTGAAGATAATATTTCTCCAAACATATTGAGTGAGGTATTTTTGCGAATATTTTACCCAATCTCTTCCAGTTTGGATAAAAGTGTTTTAATCGGTGTTATGAAATCTACAGATTATTCCCCTACTGTAATTTTAACTCATGGACCCAAAATGATTTTGTTTACGGACAGTGCTTGGGAATCGTTTATGAAACATTTGCATCTACTAGAATGCTATTTAAGTAGTAACATGTTTGGAAGAAAGACAAGAGTAGGACTTTTGGATTCAAATGTGGAAATTGATATCATTAAACAACGTGGTGATCATCAGCTACGGTTTAGAGACACAACAAGACATGATAACAAAATTCAACTTAATCGAGAGGAGTTTTTTATTTTAACTTGTGCTACTGAACCTATAACAAGATACTTGAGACAACTGGTGTTTTCAAGTTCGATTATTAAAGATTATCTGGAAGACACTTTGGACAAACAACCGGACGCACCTATATTATACGGACCTGTGGATACTTCTATATTTAATAGAGTTCCTCATGAAGTACAGATGTGGAGACAATTGGAAAAGTACGCTCAACTACATAAGAAATCAGTAAAACAGGAAGAAGAGGAAGATGGAGGAGAAGAATCAAGTGTTAGTGATGAAAATGAAAATAAGGAAAATATAAAGATGGAAACTTAAATGACAATGGTTAGTTTTTAAAACAATAACCAACATTTTGTGGGGTTAGGCCTATTGGGGACGGTGCCCACGTTAAATATACACCAACGCGCCAACAACTGTACGGCCTGGTATAAAAGTAGTACCTACCGTGGTGTGGAAATCAGTTGACCTCCTGACTTCGTAATGAGCAGACGTGTGACCTTCAAAATGGACAAGGGAGAAGAACAACAAGTAAAGTCCAAGCCTGGTATTATTGAGTTTCAAGCGTTTCGTGGTAATGATGATAGATTCATTATAAAAGAACTTGTGTTTTTGGACATGAATACAAGTGTTCCTTATTCGTTTTTATTTAAACCACCATGTTCTTATTCGTCTTTAACTAGTAAAGCCGCTACTACCAACAGATGGATTTCAAAACACTTCCATCATATCGATTGGTATGATGGTTTTACAAGTTACACGGACTTGTATCACATTATGCATCACTTTTCAGACAAGTTTACCAATATTTACACAAAGGGGCTGGAAAAGAAAAGATGGATCGAAGGATTTACTCATGTTCCGGTTAATGATGTGGAATTGGATAAGAATTATCAATACATGCTGGAAACCATATGTATTTGTACAAAAAGCCCAGAACATGATAAAGATAGACATTGCGCTTTGAAAAATGCCTATAAACTCGCCTCTTACCTTCAAAGTGGGGAATTGGGGAGTGGTGGGGGTAACGGAGAGTATATAAGTGGGGAGCAGACAGGGACCTGGCATGAGTATTACTCGAGATTCCGAGACGACAACATCTCCGAGCAAGAAGACGATCTGTAACCTGACCATGGCATCTCACCAGTTCCTTCAGACTTTGGTCGAGCAGTTCAATGCTCACTCCAAGTCAACAATATTACCTGTAAAGAAGTGCTCGGAACTAAAAGACGAGAAGCACTACATAATCCATGCTATGAAGAAGATGGAGACTACAGTTGGGGAGGCCATCTGCTGCAGTCTCAGCGAGGCACCGTTTACTCCGGGGGATGAACCAAAGTTCCAGGTGTACCTGCCCAAGAGATTCGTCCATCTTCTACAAAACGAGGATCTTCGCTCTATTCAACCCGGGTGTCTATACCTGGTGTCCCACGGCTGCACGGGTAGCAATTCTACAGAGTTGACCATCCACATCGCTGACAAGCAGCAGTGTTAGATTTAAGTTTTAATGTTGTACATATGTTGTTGTTGTAATGTTTTATAAATAAACGAATCATAAAAGACAAAAAAAAAAAAAAATGCAACATATCAATATGTGACAGACTTCACGTATTGATATGTTGCATTTTTTTTTAAACTTCGCGGGTGACCTTGACCTTTGACCTTTGCATTTCACAATTACCCCCACTACTGTAATTACCCCCACTACCGCACTAGGATTCAAACCTGCTTGGATGCGAAAAACGGTCAGTCTGTTGCCAACTAGCAAACGATGAGCACCTTGTACGAGCTTTGCATACAACGAGTTATAACTCACAAGGACTTGTTCCCAACATGTTTACAAGACAACATCCCACTAACAATAAAAGAAGATGTCAAACGCTACAGGAGGGAAAATACAGGGTATTCGGAATACTCCTGGTATAAGTTCCACGACGGGGAAAAGTTTTGTAGGCCTTGTGGCGAGGCCGCCGTCAGAGACCTTCGGCGATTCGTACAGGATGGTGGTATAAAACAATTCGGATTTCTAGCGCCACTGTTTCGATTTGAAAATTACAAGGACACCTGCGCTATTTGTTCCATTCCATTGTATCGATGGAAAAAGTTTAGAACTGTTTAATCGGATTTTCTATACCCCCACCACTATTACCCCCACCACTTTTTCATGTACCTCCAAGCGCTGTGCCTCGGCTTCATTTCTACTCCAGCAGCCAACCTAGCAACATCAAGATGTCTCTGAACGTTAGTTGCGCAAGTTACGAGGAGGTGAGCATCAAGACTCAGCAGGAGCTAAACGACTTATACAAGGAGTTGCAGCTGATGGTGGCACGAGGCTACCGTATAAATGTGCAAGTTTACGCTTGCAATATACGGAACACCCGGCAGTCAAAGGAAGAGCCTGGACACTCCTCGACGGCTTCCTCACCAGCGTCCATGAAGACCGAGCCAGACAACTTGGACTACTTCAGCTGACTAGCAGTTGTATTTCTTGTCCTAACCATTGTAGAATATGTATATTTTTTCATTATATTAAAGAAGTAAAAGAGCAAAAACACCTATCTTGTTACTGACATATAAGCTCAGTAACAAGATAGGTTTTTTTAAAACACAATTTGGATGACCTTGAAACTTCCCCCTCCACTGCTTTGTTACCCCCACCACTTGACTATTGGTGTACATGGCACATCGCAATTGGAAACCTCATTCCATCTTCAACAGCCACACCGACAACATCAACAATGGCAAACCTACCAACAGATGAAAGATGTCCTCACGCATGTTGTGACTTCGTCCACGAGTTGGAGAAGAGGATGCAGGAGAGGGCGATAAGAAGAAAACAGATCCACTCAGAAAATATCATGATAGTCAACGGCTATCTTTTATTGTTCGGCCTTATTATGGTTGTACTTTTCATACTGTACGGCATAGTCACATGTGTCGGCAAGGTTGCAGAAGAAAACGCTCGCCACCATCAATTGGAAAGTTTCAATGTTACTTTGTAAGTTTTCCTTTTTTTTTAAAACTCCGTTTGGATGACCTTGAAAATTCCCCCACTACTCCACCACACCCCCCACCACTTCACCATGTTCCTGCATGAGCATCACATCAACCGTCATTCCTTGTCCGACAAGCAACCATGGCAGACAACAACACCATCAGCCAAGCTGACTCCACTACTGATGTCGGTACAAGTACGGGTTGGACACTGTCGATCGATAGTGTACACTATTTGGAGTCAATTTGCGAACGTATGAAGGAAATACTGCGGGACAACCCTGGGATCATAATACAAATGAATTTAAATTATGATTGGTCCCAAGTTAGAATGCAAGGGGACGACAACAACGGTCAACAATCTCCACAATATTCGCCCATGTCCCCGATCTATCCTTACGGCGAGTCTGACGTCGATGAAGATGAGGCTGATGAAGATGCAGGGGACAACGAGGCTGAAGAGGAGTAAGCTTCATTCCTTTTTTTTAAAACCTAAATTGGATGACCTTGAGAATTCCCCCTCCACTATTTCCTTTTTTTTAAAACCCAAATTAAATGACCTTGAAAATACCCCCTCCACGTACTTTTGGTTTACCCCCTCTACTTTTCAATACTGTTACCACAGTCTGTAGCTCACATCATTCCTTGCTTAGCTATCATGGCGGACAGCACTCTTTCTCGAGTTGACTCCACTACGGATGAAGAATGGCCATTTTCCTGGAATGTTCATCTGCAAGACTCGGCAGAAGTGGATATGTTGCATGAGAAATTGGTGTATGTATTAAACGAAAACCCCAACATTGAATGTAGAATGACTATGGATTTCGATGCGACAGGGGTCCACACTCAACCTTCCACTTCCAGCCAGCCTGAACCTCAGCTACAGCCAAAGAACTTTACACATCTTTACACTCCAATACGGCCGGAGGATGTGGTTATCAGCGAGGCAGACTCTACTACAAGTTATATTGAACCAACGAATTGGAAGCTTGTTGTTGACACCTTACACAAGGTCGACTTAGTATGTGACAAATTAAAGGAATTGATGATGCAAGATCCTGGTCTTCGTTTTAAAATTGATTTGTTTTTCATCTGGGGAGCACCTGCACGGGGCTCTTCGTCTGACAGCTCTCTAAGTACAACGGATGAGGAGGAGGAGGAGGACGACTAGTTATCTTTTTTTAAAACTCCGTTTGGATGGCCTTGACCTTTCCCCCTCCACTGAGTTTATTTAAGGTGCACTCTCAATGACTGCAGCATCATTCCATCACGCACCTTCACCACAGCAACATGGAGAGTCAACTCAACTACTGTTGCGAACGGAAATGTTTTTCATGGCCGAATGACATTGATGTTGCGGATGGCCTGGCGTGTAGAAAATGTGAAGCTTTTGGTCAATGCATGTGTAAGTGCAAGTCTTGGAAGAAGCCAAAACCGGAGTTGAAGACATTCCATGTGTACCAGATGAGAGGGCATAAGTACACTTGTTGCCCTGAACGTTGCATTGAATTCACATTAAAACAGCTAACTGGCTGCAAATTGTGCAACAATCATTTTGCAGGTTTTTGCAAACATTATTTAGGAGCCTGTCAGTACAGATCAACTTGGCATACAGAAGCACTCACTATCAATGAAATCGCTATAGATACACAAGAGTAGTCTTTCTACTCTTTTCTTTTTTTTAAAACTCCATTTGGATGACCTTGACCTTTCCCCCTCCACCCACCTTAGTTTATATAAACCCCATTCCCACTGACCACAGCATCACTTCATCGTGCTCCCTCGTCAAAGCAACATCAGCTATGGAAAGTAAGCGCATCTCATGTTGCGAGCATAGGTGTTTGGAGATACAAGGCGTCACATATTGTGCAAAGAAGCGTTGGGAGGAAGAGACGGGGACAACCTATTGCTGTGAGGATAAGTGTTTCCTCTTACCAAAGTGGCAAGTGGATGGGCTGGCCTGCCGACAATGTGAATGCTTCGGATGTTGCAGGTGTAGATGCAAGAACCAACAGCTGCCACCACCGGTACTACAAACTTTCAAAATCTACAAATCCAAATACTTTTATACTTGTTGTCCGCAGCGGTGTATTAAATTTCACTTCTCCAATCTTACCAATTGTCGGAAGTGCTACGGACAACCTGATGGGTGGTGCACTTGTTTTCTAGACTCCTGCCGCTACAGATCGGATTGGTTTACAGATCCGTTGGAAATTGATGAGGTCGGCCAGGAAGCACAAGAGTAGTCTTTCTACTCTTCAACTTTTTTAAAACTCCATTTGGATGACCTTGAGATTTCCCCCTCCACTTCCCCATATACCTAGAGTACACAGAGCCTGATAGTCAGTCACTCGGTGGCTGTCGTGGGGTGCGCATCGGTGTCGGCGCTCCGTTGTTAGGTTTTCAAGGTCACAGTAATATCAAATTGTTGGTGTTGTGCTGGTTCAAGGTCACCTGAGGGATAACCGATTGCCCATTTAGGCAGGGTCATGTCAGAAACTCGAGTTTAACTTGGCACTTTTGCCGTTTCTCGTCGAAAATTCGCTCCAAGTGGTCAAGGTCACGGGGACTCTGACTGAAACTCGGAGCGTAGTGCAAGAAACGGCAAAAGTGCCAAAAAATTTTAAGTTTCGGCGTGACCTTGACCTCAGTGGCGTCGGTGACGTCATTTTGATGACGTAAGGGGTGATGACGTCATCAGCACGTCATTTCTGTGACGTTATGGGTGTGACGTCATCGAAATGACGTCATTAGTGATGACGTCATCGATGACGCAATCGATGACGTCATCGATGACGTCATCGGTGAGGTCATTGACCTCGATGACGTCATCCCTCAGGTGACCTTGAACTGAGCCAGCACCAACAATTTGACACTACTCAGAAAAATTTGAAGAAACCAGTCTGCCACCGATTGAAGCCTTCAATAGCAAGTTAAATGAAAGTGCAATCACCGTTGAAGACTACAATCATGCTTGTAATGTTTGGAACCAACTAAACATTCAAACCTTAGGGGAATATTCCGACTTTTACATAAAATTGGACGTAACTCTGCTGTGCGATGTGATGGAAGAATTTCGAAACACCTGCTTCTCCGCCTATGGACTGGACCCTCTACACTCGTACACATCTCCAGGATTAGCATGGCAAGCTATGCTAAAGTCAACCAACTGTCGATTGGAACTTCTAACAGATATTGATATGGTGCTCATGATAGAATCTGGTGTACGGGGCGGTTTGACACAAGCTGTAACACGTCATGTCAAAGCTAACAACAAGTACATCCCAGGCTTCGACGAGAGACAACCATCGGTCTACCTTGGCTACTTTGACGCAAACAACCTTTATGGTTGGGCAATGTCAAATCCGCTTCCCTACGCTGACTTCAAATGGATCGACCCGGCCACCATCGGTGACATCTCACAGATTCCAAAGAATGGTCCAAAAGGCTATATTTTGGACTGTGATTTCGAATATCCGGAGCACCTTCATGACCATCACTACGACTTGCCTCTCCTAGCCAAGACTGAAGTTTCACCGACAGGAAGATGGCCAAAATTGATGATGACGTTGGAGAATAAAGATCGGTATGTGGCTCACTACTGGGTAGTTCAACAAGCTCTTGAATTGGGTCTACGTGTAGTGAGAATTCATAGAGCAATTGAATTCACCCAGTCTTGTTGGTTGAAACCATATATTGATTCCAACACTACAAGAAGAGCTGCAGCGACAACAGCATTTGAAAAGGACTTCTATAAATTAATGAACAACGCCATCTTTGGGAAGACCTTGGAGAACAAAAGAAAACACAAAAATGTAAAATTAGTGAGTGATCCTAGGAAATTGGAAAAATTAGTGCAAAAACCAAATTTCGGAACATCCATGATTATAAACGAAAATCTAGTCGCTGTCAGTATGAAGAAAACAACAATAGTCATGGACCGTCCGTTATACATAGGTATGTCGATTTTGGACATAAGTAAAACCCTGATGTATGATTTCCATTATAACAAAATGGTTAAACACTACGGAAGGGAAAACATTGGAGTCGCATACATGGATACGGACGCGTTTATCTACTGGATAAAGACTTTGGACATGTATGAAGACCTAAGGAGTTTCCCATACAAAGACGATTTTGACTTCTCTGACTATCCGAAGAACCATCCAAATTACAATGAAAAGAATAAAAAAGTAATCGGAAAATTTAAAGATGAAGCAAATGGAATGCCTTTAGAAGAAATAGTGGCACTGATGGCAAAATTGTATTCATTTAAAATGTACAACGAGAACAACACACCGACAGTCAAGAAAGCAAAAGGAGTCAAAACATCGTACTTGAAGAAACATGTGACGTTTGACCATTACAAGACCTGCTTGTTTGAAGATTCTACAATGTCTGCAACGTTCAACACTATCAGAAGCTTTAAACATGAGGTCTACAGTGTCACTGAAGTTAAAAGAGCACTATCAGCTCGAGATGATAAAAGGCATATTATGCCGGATAAAATTCACACTCTTCCTTTTGGCCACTACTCTCTACACCCTATCGACTAGTAACCTATTCTTCGTCCTTCTACAACTTCTACCTTATTCCTTTCTCCTTCCGTAAAAAAATGGGGAACACGGCAAGTCAAACGCCGTGTTCCCCATTTTTTTACACAAGTTTGGATGACCTTGACCTATATAAATGATGTGAATATTTAAGACAACATTCATTGTGATTATACATGTGATACATGAAACATTCAAACCTGCAATATGAAGAACTTGAAGCAAGAAATTGTCAACGAACTTCATAAACCTGCAAAAAGAAAGTTTCCACGAAGAAATACAGTGATAAAAGGAATAAATGATTTATATCAAGCGGATTTAATCGAAATGATTCCTTATAGTAAACAAAATAGAGGATTTAAATACATATTGACTATTATTAATTGTTTTTCAAAAATGGCAGATGCTTTACCACTAAAAGATAAAAGTGGCAAAAGTGTTACAAAAGCAATGGAAACAGCTATACAAAGAGACAAACATACTATAAAACATTTACAAACTGATGATGGAAAAGAATATTTTAATAAGGAATTTGCAAATTTAATGAAAAAACACAACATTAACCATTACTCAACCAATTCAGAGGTAAAAGCATCAATAATTGAAAGATTTAACAGAACTTTAAAAGGTGCGATGTATAAGATGTTTTCCAACAGAGGATCACACGTATGGATTGATGTGTTACCAAAACTTATAAGCGATTACAATAACAAGTTTCATAGAACTATCGGTATGAAACCAAGCCAGGTGACTAATAAAAATGAAAAACTTGTATTAAAACGTATAAAAATGAATACTAAACCAAAAGTTGAAAAACTAAAGCCTAAAAGGTTTAATGTTGGTGATAAAGTGCGAATAAGCAAATACAAAGGTGTATTCAGTAAAAGATATCTTCCGAACTGGACAAATGAGGTATTTACCGTATTTAAGGTGCAACCTACAGTACCAGAAACTTACATTTTAAAAGATAATAAAGGACAATTGCTTGAAGGAGGGTTTTATGGACATGAAATGTTAAAATCAACAGTAGGTGATGTATATTTAGTCGAAAAGGTGTTGCAACGAAAAATGGATAAGGTTAAAGTACGATGGTTAGGATTTAATAAAACGGAAGATTCTTGGATACCTAAAAAGGATCTAATATAATGATAGAGCATCATTTTGGGTTGAACCATTACAAAGGATGGAGATAATACCGCAAAAAGACAATTTTACTATTAATAATATAGATGAACTTACAGTGGATGGTTCTCAATTCAATACTGGGAAACACGGTGTTTTGTTACCAAACACGGTGCGTTGTCTGGTTACCGGTCCTTCCAATTGTGGAAAAACAAATGTAGTATTCAATTTGATTACAAACCCTAAAGGATTACGTTTTAATAATTTATATGTATTTTCAAAGTCACTACAACAACCAAAATATCAGTTATTGGAGCAAATACTCAATAATGTGCCTGAAGTTAAATATTTTAAATTCAACGCGAGCGAGAGTGTCATGCAACCGCAAGAGGCTAAACCATTCTCAGTATTCATATTTGACGACGTATCTTGTGAAAATCAAAATACAATAAGAAATTACTTCGCCATGGGTCGACATAACAACATAGATAGCATTTATATTGGTCAAACTTACAGCAAAATACCGAAACAGCTCATTAGAGACAATGCAAACATGTTAATTGTATTTTAAACAGGATGAAACCAACCTAAAACACATATATTATGACCATGTAAGTGCGGATATGCCATTTGAACGATTTAAAGAGTTGTGTGGAAAGGCTTGGGCTGAAAAATATGGGTTTTTAACAATTATGAAGGAACAACCGCTAAACAATGGTCGATACAGGATAGGATTTGATAAATTTATACTAATACACTGATCATGATGTAAAACATTCATTGTTGTACAACACGTCTTGCTACAAACATGGTTAACCAAGAAAAGTTAATAAAGGAAATAAAATCACTTAGTGATTCTATTCGAGATAAAAACAGAGCATTAAAATTAGGTATTAGCGAAAGGGAGAAATTTCTTGAATCTACTTTTAAACCTATTAACTGAACCCTTGAAACAATTAAACAAAAAATTTGCTAAACCCGTTTTGGAAGGAGATGCAATTGCACCTATTACAAAGTTTGAAAGAGAAAATGTAAAATCAGAAGATTTTAGTGATGAAGACCTGGAATCCTCTACATATAGTGGTTTTACCGGTGGAGAACCTGAAAGAGAGCTAGAATCACCAGACTATAGTGGTATAAGAGAATTATATGAAGTAAAAGCTAAAAGAGGACATGAAGATGTATCAACTGCTAGTGAAGAGGAAAAAGAAGAAGAAGCAAGGGAAGGTCCGTCAAACATAAGCTTGTTGGGTGAAAACATTCATAACAAAGGACCTTTAGGAAGGAAATACATGATAAAAATGTTAGCTGGAATAAATCCTAATAAAAACTACCATAGTTATGGAGTAAGATTAACAGAAGAAGGTTTAATGGTTGGTAATAGCCCGGTAAACATTGATGAAGATGATAATATTATTGTTGGTAATCAAAGATATAAGGGCACAAGAGGATTATTTGAATTATTATTTGAAAAAAAGCCTTTAGAATTGTTAGTTAAAGAAGAAGACATGGAAGCATATAAACAGATTTTGGAACACACCAATGCATACAGGAGAAAATATTTAGCTGACCAACCAGTTTTTAGATCTAGGTCTTTAAAATATAGAGTATTTGTATCCAAGTTAATACCAACAACGAGAAGACAACCAATGCCGATAATGCCAAGAAAACCTGTAAAACGAAGGTTTGTGTCATCCACTTTGGATATAAGTGCTCCAGAACCAAGAAAAAGAAACAAATCTGTTACAGGTACAGGTTTAATGAAGAAACTATATAACACAAATGTGATTTATTACAATAATATCAATAAATTGGTGGATAGAATGAAACTAATACATGAAGCTAAAGAAGCGGGTCATACTGGATTGAAAACGAATGGGTGGCTTTAGTGGATGAACTCCGAAACCGTGGGGTAATCTCATAAAAATGCGTTACTCCCTAGAATACTATTCAGTTGCACCATGAGTGTCGACAAGTTCGGACGTTACTCCTCGGATGGGTTATATTATGCGAATAGTTTAAAAAGAAGTGCTGGTTTACCACAAACACCTGATGGAGATTATGATATGAGTAATAAAAGGTTAAAAAACATAAAAGATCCTACGGATGAAAACGATGCAATAAATTTAAAAATATTAAAGGAAAAGATATCGCCAACATTAAGACTACAAAATAACACATATGACGCAGAAGATCATAGAATTATCAACGTTGGTAAACCAAATCAAAACGGTGATGCAATAAACAAAGGTTATTTGTCATCTGAATTAAAAAATACGTTAAAATTCAATGGGAAAACGTATAGTGCTAACAATAAACGTATATCCAACGTAGATGACCCTAAAGATGCAAAAGACAGCGTAAATAGACGCTATTTACATTCCTTGATACCTGAAAAGACAAAAGATGGATTTTCTTTTTATAAATTTGTTATTAATGATGTAGGTTATCCAAAAACTGAAAACGATGCTGTAAATCTAAAATATATTAAAGATCATTGTATCGTACGTGATGTAGGGGTTATAGATTGTTTTAATAATTGTTTAGCAAATGTTAAAGATGGTTCGGCGCCATCAGATGGTGCAACAGTGGGTCAAATGATGGAAACCTTAAAACAAGAAACATCTGGATTTGTAAAACAAGACCAAGTAGTATCGCGGAAAGGGGATGTATTTGTGCAGGGAAATGAAAAGTTTACATTACTTGAAGAAAAGAATAATGCTTGGGATGGTAAAGGAAAGAAATTATCATATATAGGTATGGGTACAGAATTCTTTGATGTTCCAGTTGTAGCACAAACTATATGTTCTAATCCATATAATGATGAACCTTACATATGTAGGTTTAAAAAAATACGTAACGTATCTCCTGGTATCAACGATTTCGATTGTGTTGTAGTTAGTCAATCTTTGATATTAGATAAACCAACTGGTGATATTTTTAATGCAGATGATAAGAAAATAGGTAATTTAAAGCAAGGAAGTGATCCAAATGATGCTGCAACTGTAGGACAGGCTATAACAACTTCATTAAAGGACCATAAAGTATATACTTGTAATAATAAACGTATTACAGAACTTAAAGACCCTCAACATGTGGATAATGCTGTTACTGTTAATTTTCTTATTAAAGTTTTAGGAAATGCATTATTTGATATGTTCAATATTATTGCAACCCGTACACGTTGGGGTAATTGGGTGTCTGAATCCGAGAGAGGTAATTGGATTAAAAAGGAAATTTTTAATAAATACTTTATTAACCCTAATACGCAAAAGTTTAGATCATCAGATTGGGGTGATATTGATATATAATATAAGAACGCAATAAACGACCTCATTTATGTCCAACTCGTCATAGAGTTAACACATAAGCTGTACATTTCGATTATAAAAGGACAATAATGACATTCCAGCACATCAGTCCATATCGAGACAGTATACGGAAAGGAGGTGGGATCACGTCCACAGCGGTTTCTCTGTTAAGTAAAGCTTTAAATCGTATTCCAGTAGGATCTATCGTAAATAGAGCAATAGACGCTTTACCATACGAATTTCATATACCGGGAGGTTATCAGTATTGCGGACCAGGAACTAAATTGAAAAAACGACTGGAAAGAGGTGATCCAGGCATAAATAAGTTAGATCAGGCTTGTAAAGAACACGATATCGCATATTCCACGTTTACCGATTCAACAAATAGGTCAATCGCTGATAAAAAGCTAGCGAATATAGCTTGGCAACGAGTAAAGTCTAGTGACGCTAGTATTGCGGAAAAAGCACCAGCTTTAGCGGTAACAGCAGGTATGAAGGCTAAAACAGCGGTAGGAGGTGGAAAAAGGAGGGGTAAGAATAAAAAAGGATCAACCATGAGAAGACATGGTGGTAATATTAGACTAAAAAGACGTTCTCCGAGGAAAAATAACAAAAAACCGACAATATGGTCAATGGTAAAAAACGGGGCTGGTCTATACCTAAGACCGTATCGTGCATATTAAATAAAAGAAATCAATTGGTTATACCACATAAAGCGTTGACTAATGTTGAATTATTTAAATATATTTCCTGTTTAAAAATACCATTTTTCCGCGGAGTATTTATGAAAGACAGTTTACCAAAGAAAATATGGAAAAATGAGACTGGAATCGTAAATTTGGATAATACTGAAGGGCCCGGCACCCATTGGGTGTGTTATAAGAAACTAAATAGTAATGTATATTATTTTGATAGTTTTGGAAATTTGCCACCACCTAAAGAACTTGAACATTACTTTAAATCTGCTAAAAACATATATTACAACTATAAAAGAGAACAACCTGATAATACTTCAATATGCGGCCATTTATGTTTGGAACTCCTAGCTAAAAGTATCAGTCACTATTGAGATGTCTTCCTATACGGTATCATTAACAGGAAAATCGTCCACTTTACGAAGTATCCTTTTTCCAGCGTTACGCTTGCAAAAAGGAAGATTTTGGGAGGCAGCACTGTTGGATTTTACAACTTACAACTCTATTCCCAATGTTACGGAAGGTAAAAATAACTTATTGCATTATTATAAAGGAAAAGATGCCAGTGGGAAGTTTACAGACTTAGAAGTTTGCACTCTACCCACAGGTTCTTATGAAATTGATCATATTAATGAATTTTTGCAAAATAAAATGGGAAAAGACAATATAACGCTAAAAGGTAATAACAATACAATGAAAGCTGAGCTTACTTCAAAATATTATATAGATTTCAGTAAGTCAGACTCAATTGGTGATTTATTAGGATTTCCCAAAGATGGAGCAATTTTAGAACCAAATAAAACACATTCCGGTAAACAAACTGTAACAATATTAAAAGTCAATAGTATAGACATAACTTGTAATATTATACAAGGAGCTTACAGAGATGGAGCAAATACTCATATAATACATACTTTTTACCCCAGTGTACCACCTGGATTTAAAATTGTTGAAAAGCCGCAAAACCTGGTATATCTACCTTTGAACACCACTTTTATTTCAGACATCGTGTTGAACGTATTGGATCAAGACGGTAACTTGATAGATTTCCGAGAAGAGCCTATTACGGTTAGATTACATTTAAAATCAACACTTTAATACAAAATCATGGGTTTAACATTTAAAAGCGAACAACCTACGGGAATCCGCATTAGTAGCTCTTCAGCTGTGGAGGAGTTAACACGCGAGAACATTCGTTTCTTAGAGAGAATTGGATTAAAAGTAACCGATAATGGATATACTGGATATAGCTCAGGTCCACCATTTTTTACGAAACCCTATGGGAAAAAGAATATCACACCCACAACCCTTACACTTCATCAAAATTAAACAATAACGATGAAATTCGTATTCCCATACAAAATCAAGACATTTACACACTACCATGTGAAAGTTACTTGTATATTGAAGGAAAAGTTACTAAAAAGGACGGTACTACTACTGGTACAACAGTTCCATTTATAAATAATCCCATGGCTTTCCTGTTTGATGAAATTAGATATGAAATATCAGGTGTAACAGTTGATTCTACTAAAAAAGTAGGTATTGCAACAACTTTAAAGGGATTAACATCTATATCACCTAATGAAACCAATTTAATACAACCTGCAGGATGGGTTTTACCTGCAAAAGACACAATCACTCCAGATACAAATGGAAATTTTGATTTTTATATTCCGTTACGTTTGTTGCTTGGTTTTGCTGAAGATTATAGGAAAATAATATTAAACGTTAAACAAGAATTAGTTTTGTTGAGATCTTCAAACGATAAAGATATTATTAAAGCTCCAGACAGTACAACAGATGCAACTTTAGAATGGAAATTAACATTAGACAAAATTGTATGGAGAGTTCCACATGTTAAATTAGCTGACGAGCATAGAATGCTACTATTAAGAAAGTTAAAGGCTGATCGTGATATTGTAATTCCTTTTAGAAGTTGGGAATTTCATGAACATCCCAGCTTGCCAACTACGGATCGACACACTTGGACAGTTAAAACATCTAATTATGTGGAACGAGCCAGGTATATTATATTTGGTTTACAAACAGGCAGAAGAGACACCATCACCAAACATGCAGGCCAATTTGATCATTGCAACTTGAAAAATATTAAAGTTTATTTAAATTCACAATTTTTTCCATACGATAATTTAAATGTGTCATTCGCTAATAAAAAGTACAGCATATTGTACGATATGTATGCAAGATTCCAAAGTTCATATTATGGTAAAACGAATGCACCTTTACTATCACCAGAAAAATACTTAGATGGTTACCCTATAGTTGTAATCGATTGTTCTAAACAAAATGAATCGGTAAAATCATCAAGTGTAGATATAAAAATAGAAATGGAATTCAACGCGCCTATACCGGCTAATACAACTGCATACTGTTTAATTCTACATGATAAAATCGTAACATACACACCTTTAACTGGAATTGTTAAAAATGTATTGTAAAAGACCGGTTTTCCTACATTCCAATGCATTCCGCGAGTATAAAAGCAGAGCGTTCAGCTCGCTCCTCATCAGTTTGTTGCCTGTTGTTGTATGGGTAGCATCTTATTCAATATGGCTTCTCCTAGTGGTACACAAGAAAATGTAGTAGATATTGAGAAGGAGATATCCGACTTTTTAGATCTTCAAGGTCAACCGGAGGGAGATGAACACAACGCTTGCGGACAACTCCACGCCAGTAATAATGTTGAGGAAAAAGGTAAAAGAAGAAAGAATGCACACAAGAGGAAAAGGGATATTGAAGATAATATTTCTCCTAACATATTAAGTGAGGTATTCTTGCGAATATTTTACCCAATCTCTTCCAGTTTTTACAAAAGTGTTTTAATCGGTGTTATGAAATCTACAGATTATTCCCCTACTGTAATTTTAACTCATGGACCCAAAATGATTTTGTTTACGGACACTGCTTGGGAATCGTTTATGAAACACTTGCATCTGCTAGAATGCTATTTAAGTAGTAACATGTTTGGAAGAAAGACAAGAGTAGGCCTTTTGGATTCAAATGTGGAAATCGATATTGTTAAACATCGTGGTGATCATCAGCTGCGGTTTAGAGACACAACAAGACATGATAACAAGATTCAACTTAATCGAGAAGAGTTTTTTATTCTAACTTGTGCAACTGAACCAATAACGAGATACTTGAGACAACTGGTGTTTTCAAGTTCAATTATTAAAGATTATCTGGAAGACACTTTGGACAAACAACCGGACGCACCTATATTGTACGGACCTGTAGATACTTCTATATTCAATAGGGTTCCTCATGAAGTACAAATGTGGAGACAATTGGAAAAGTACGCTCAACTACATAAGAAATCAGTAAAACGTGAAAAAGAGGAAGAAGAAGGAGGAGAAGAATCAAGTGTTAGTGATGAAAATGAAAACAAGGAAAATGTAAAGATGGAAACCTAAATGACAATTAACTACACAGCAATGGTTAATTTTTAAAACAATATCAAACACTTTGTGGGGTTAGGCCTACCGGGGACGGTGCCCACGTTAAATATACACCAACGCGCCAACAACTGTACGGCCGGGTATAAAAGTCGTACCTACCGTGGTGTGGAAATCAGTTGACCTTTGGACTTCGTCATGAGCAGACGAGTGATCTTCGCAATGGACAAGGAAGAAGAACAAGTAAAGTCCAAACCTGGTATAATTGAGTTTCAAGCGTTTCGGGGTAATGATGATAGATTTATCATAAAAGAACTTGTGTTTTTCGACATCAATACAAGTGTTCCTTATTCATTTTTATTTAAACCACCATGTTCTTATTCATCTTTAACTAGTAAAGCCGCTACTACCAACAGATGGATTTCAAAACACTTCCATCATATCGATTGGTATGATGGTTTTACAAGTTACACGGACTTGTATCACATTATGCATCACTTTTCAGACAAGTTTACCAATATTTACACAAAGGGGCTGGAAAAGAAAAGATGGATCGAAGGATTTACTCATGTTCCGGTTAATGATGTGGATTTGGATAAAAACTACAAGTATACGATGGAAAATGTTTGTATTTGTACTAAAAGTCCAGAACATGAAAAATATAGACATTGCGCTTTAAAAAACGCCTATAAACTCGCATCTTACCTTCAAAGTGGGGAAATGGGGAGTGGTGGGGGTAACGGGGGTTATATAAGTGAGGAGCAGACTGGGACCTGGCATGAGTATTACTCGAGATTCCGAGACGACAACATCTCCCAGCAAGAAGACGAAGAAGACGATCTATAACTTGACCATGGCATCTCACCAGTTCCTGCAAACTTTGGTTGAGCAGTTCAATGCTCACTCCAAATCTACCATACTACCCGTCAAGAAGTGTTCCGAACTTAAAGACGAGAAGCACTACATTATCCACGCCATGAAGAAGATGGAGACTACAGTTGGAGAGGCCATCTGCTGCAGTCTTAGCGAGGCACCATTCACTCCGGGGGATGAGCCCAAGTTCCAAGTCTACCTGCCGAAACGGTTCGTCCATCTCCTCCAGAACGAGGATCTGCGCTCCATCCAACCCGGCTGTCTCTACCTGGTTTCCCACGGTTGCACGGGTAGCAATTCCACCGAGTTGACCATCCACATCGCCGACAAGCAGCAGTGTTAGATTTAAGTTTTACTGTTGTACATATGTTATTGTAATGTTTTATAAATAAATAAACCATAAAAGACAAAAAAAGAATACAAAAAGACAAAAAATGCAACATATCAATATGTGAAGTTTGTCACATATTGATATGTTGCATTTTTTTTTAAACTTCGCGGGTGACCTTGACCTTTGACCTTTGCATTTCACAGTTACCCCCACCACCACGCTACAAGTCAAACCTGCTTGAATGCAAAACACCCCCACCACTTTTTCATATACCTCCAAGTGCTGTGCCTCGTCTTCATTTCAACTCCAGCAGCCAACCGAACAACATCAGTATGTCTCTGAACGTAAGCTGTGCCAGCTATGAGGAGGTTACAATCAAAACGCAACAGGAGCTGAACGAGTTGTACAAGGAGTTGCAGCTGATGGTGGCAAGAGGCTACCGTATAAACGTGCAAGTCTACGCTTGCAATATACGGAATCTTCGGCAGCCGAAGGAAGAGCCTGGACATTCCTCTTCAACGACAGCTTCCTCACCGGCGTCGATGAAGACCGAGCCAGACAACTTGGATTACTTCAGCTGACTAGCGGTTGTCTTCCTTGTCCTTACAATTGTAGAATATGTTTATTTCTTCATTATATTAAAGAAGTAAAAAGAGCAAAGCCACCTATCTTGTTACTGACATATATGCTCAGTAACAAGATATGGTTTTTTTTTAAAAACACAATTTGAATGACCTTGAAACTTCCCCCTCCACTGATTCGCTACCCCCACCACTTCACTGTTGATATACATGAGACAACATAATTAGATACCTCATTCCTTCTTCAACAGCCAAACCTACAACATCAACAATGGCTAACCTACCAACAGATGAAAGATGTCCTCACGCATGCTGTGACTTCGTACACGAGTTAGAGAAGAGGATGCAAGAGAGGGCGATAAGAAGAAAGCAGATCCACTCAGAAAATATCATGATAGTAAACGGCTATCTTTTGTTGTTCGGCCTTATCATGGTTGTACTGTTCATACTGTACGGCATAGTTACATGTGTCGGCAAGGTTGCAGAAGAAAACGCTCGCCACCATCAGTTGGAAGATTTTAATGTTACTTTCTAGGTTTTCCTTTTTTAAAACTCCATTTGGATGACCTTGAACTTTCCCCCTCCACTCCTTCCTTTTTTTTAAAACCCAATTTAAATGACCTTGAAATTTCCCCCTCTACTTTTCGATAATGTTACAACTGACTGCAGCTCACCTCATTCCTTGCTTAGCTGCCATGGCGGAAGGAACTCTTTCTCAAGTTGACTCCACTACGGACGAAGCATTTCCCTTGCGGTGGACTGTTCATTTACAGGATGCGACAGAAGTGGAAGTCTTGTATCAAAAATTACTCAATGTATTCAACGGGAACCCTGGACCTCTTGAATGTAGAATGGATTTGAATTTTGATGCAACCAGGGTCGGCACAGAACCTTCAACTTCAAGCCAGCCTCAGCAACGAGATTTTACACATTTATACACTCCAATATCACCGGAAGGTGTAACTGTCTGCGAGGCTGACTCAACTACACGTTATGTTCAGCCGAAGCCTTGGGTGTTGATTATTAACAATGTGTACAAAGTGGAATTGGTATGTAATAGATTAAAGGAGTTGATGGTACAAGATCCAGGCCTGCGCTTTCAAATAGATATACAGTTCATCTGGAGAGCACCTGCGCGGGGCTCTTCGTCTGACAGCTCTCCAGGTACGACGGACGAGGAGGACAACTAGTCATCTTTTTTAAAACTCCGTTTGAATGACCTTGACCTTTCCCCCTCCACTGAGTTTATTTAAGGTGCACTCTCACTGACTACAGCATCATTTCATCGCGCACCTTCACCGCAGCAACATGGACAGTCAACTCAACTACTGTTACGAACAGAAATGTTTTTCATGGCCAAATGACATTGATGTGGTGGATGGTCTGGCTTGTAGAACATGTGAAGCTTTTGGTCAGTGCATGTGTAAGTGCAAGTCTTGGAAGAAGCCGAAACCGAAGTTGAAGACATTCCATGTGTACCAAATGAGAGGGCATAAGTACACTTGCTGCCCTGAACGTTGCATTGAATTCAAACTAAAACAGCTAACTGGCTGCAAATTGTGCAACAATCATTTTGCAGGTTTTTGCAAACATTATTTAGGAGCGTGTCAATACAGATCAACTTGGCATACCGAAGCACTCACTATCAATGAAATCGCTATAGACTCACAAGAGTAGTCTTTCTACTCTTTGACTTTTTTTAAACTCCGTTTAAATGACCTTAAAATTTCCCCCACCACTTCCCCGTATATCTAGAGTACGCAGGGCCCGGAGGTCAGTCGCTCGGCGGCTGTCGTAGGATGCACATCCGTGTTGTGCAGTCTGCTGTGCAGTTTTGATTTTAACCAGTTCAATGTCACCACACTTGAACTCTGGCGAAAACGTCAAGCTGTTAAACACAATCCTAAGCCCCAGGTTCACAGTCAACCTCAAGGTCATCACACTTTAACATGTAAATTTAAGGTAGCACCAAAACGGTGCTACCTGGCTTGACATTTTCAAGTTTCCCGAGGTCATCGCAGTTCCCCCACCACTTCCCATATACCTAGAGTGCGCGGGGCCGGACAGTCAGTCGCTCGGTGTCTGTCGTAGGGTGCACATCGCGGTTGTAGTACTGGTCTAAAGGGGGCTGCTGGCTCACTTCAAGGTCACCCGAGCGGTGTCACATGACGGTTTAGGCAGAGTCACGTTGCAAACTTGCAGTTTCCTCAGCACTTTTGCTGTTTCTCGTCTAATTTCGCTCCAAGTCGTCAAGGTCATGGGAACCGGACTGAAACTCGGAGCGTAGTGCGAGAAACAGCAAAAGTGCCAAAAAATTTTAGGTTTCAGCGTGACCTTGACCTTTGTGACATCGATGACGTCATTTTGGTGACGTAAGGGGTGATGACGTCATCGATTGCGTCATCAATGACGTCATCGATGACGTCATCGGTGAGGTCATTGACCTCGATGACGTCATCGCTCAGGTGACCTTGAAGTGAGCCAGCAGCCCCCTTTTTCCACTACTTAAATGAATAGAGTAACATATGTTTTGGCTCGTCTAAATTATAATATGAACGTCTGCTGCTTTGTTTACCTTTTAAATTGCGAAATGTAAACAAAGATGTTTTATAAAACTCATATTTGATGTATTTTGTTATATTTAAAGGGAACGAACTTTATCTTTATACACAAAGGTTTGCACTACGTACATATACGAAGATTCCTGCTAAGTTTCGTGTGATTCCCATCAGTGATAAAGGCTGTAGCCTTGTCTAAAAATGCTTGTTGTGCGTAGGAAACTACATATTTACATTTCTAACTTTTTTAGGCTACTTTTGAACGCTTATATTTTATTTCACGGACGGTTTTTAAAGTAAGTTTGGTGATTTTTAGTGCTTATTGACCTAGTTAAACGGATTGAAAACGATTTCCGAATTAATTATGGCCTCTTTGTGCCCTTTTGAGAAGTGAAAATTGGCCGTATTCTGCTTCGTGTCTATATAGGCACGCGTCGTCTGCTTGGTTGGGTGGGACTTGGCGAAGTGACACGACCGTGCCACTGGATAGTTTCATGACCAGTGGGTGTTGGTCGTTTCTGGCGATTACTGATATTCACAATATTGGTTTTGTATTGTATCAAAATAAATTGCTCGATTTCGAGCAACAAGTAGGCGTACACTAGTACAAGGTTAAATGTTGACAACATACAATCTCAGTAGTAAAGGCTAATGTTGATATATCATTGTAAATGCATGCAAATACAAGCTTATTTAGGCCTTCGTAAAAAATAAAATAAAAAAAAAACTATAAATGAAAACAACTTACCTATACCCTATGCCCTATACCCTAGTTTAGTGACCTAACATCGCTAAAAATGAAGTCTACTTTATTCAATATCAGAGTGTAACCTACTAAAACGGAAGTAAAACAGTTCTCTTGTATGGAGTTAAAAGACCTCTACAAAGAGTTATATTAGAACTCTCTGTTAGAGTACTTTTAACTCCATAAGGAACACAAAAGGATGTATTGAAGAATATTTGACTCCATTAGGAGTACATTATCTCTCCTTATGGAGTTAATTTTATTAAAATTTAGTGCGATGTACTATACTTTGGAGTGAAGATTACGAGATTTTGAGTGAACTTTTTTACTCCATATAGTAGTAATTTTCACTCAATGCAGTTGAAGTCAATTTCACTCTAAATGGAACGGTCATAATGGAACTCCGGTTTTGAGTGAATTCCATATTTTTAACAGTGTTGGCTTGTTGAACAACATGGGAAAGCTTCGGACAGTCGAACCTGGACACCCTGTATATTTAAAATAATAGAGGTCCAAGATTCGTTCCTCGTGGGACTCCTGATTTTGGTGTTGTGTCTTCAGATAAAATGTTATTTATAATATTATCTTCCATTAAACAGGTAAATGGACACTTTTTGAATTTTATTCTTCATATATGAACTAAACCAATCATAAATCTTTACTCTAATTCCAATATTGTAAAATTTTTTAGTAGAATGCCATGATTTACCGTGTCAAATACTTTTGACAAGATAAAATATAAACCTATTGTCTCGTGGTGCTTGTCTAATGAATCAACAATATAATTTGTATGTTCAATGATGGCATGAGTTGTAGACAAACCAGAGCGGAAGCCAAATTGAATTGAATTTAATTTTTGAATGCATTTAAGATAGTTTAATAGAGTTAACCTTCCAATAAAGGATAAACTATTTTTCTTTATTTTAATCGTCATGGTCTTAATTTAATATTCTACTAATGAATAGTAAATGATGACTTTTTCATAAAATTGTATTGAACTCATTATGAAATAGAGTGATCTCTATTTCAAATGATGTTCTAGAGGGATTTAATAGCAAGTAGGTTAATTACATATCTTACATAATTAATCGATCTAAAATGTACTTTCAAAGTGAACTTTTTCAAAAACTTTTACGATAGAGTAAATCAAAAAGTCTATCGTAGAAGCATTTATATTTTTTTAATCTAACATTAACTTAACATTAATATTCGCGTAGTAAAAATAGTGAATAATAAAACCACTATGCACATAGTTTAAGATGAATAATCCAAAAATAATTTTGGTTATTTTTAACGTTAAACTTTGACTTCTTTGTCTGATTGACAAACCACTAGGTTACTGTAGTAAAAAAAGTTCATGACATAAAACGAAAAGTGTATGCAAATTACTTGTGTTATTCAATTCATAGAATATATCTAATTTACCTTCCTCAAAATACCTCTTTGCACGCCTCGGGAACATGGAAAACTATCTATACTGTACTGGAATTTTCCTTTTAAATTAAATGTTAATTTTTTGGCAACACTTTCATGACAAGAAAGTTTGTTCGTTTATAGGTAAACATACTATAAATTAAAATATTTTAGAGCATAAGCGTCGTGGTTTATATGATCTTTTTAAACTAATCATTATGATTGATATTTGTTTTCGAGAATATTAACTTCCAATGCATTTATATGATAATGATAATAAAAAAGTAAACAAAAACCATATTTTTATGGGCACATCCAAAAAGAGCCAATCCTTCAGGTCATTTAATGACTATAAATAAATAAATAAATGGTCATAAATTTTATGGGAGGTTGTCAAATGCCCCCTTCCATCTGGTAAAAAGAGCCAGCTCCAGCCAGCCGTGTTAATTGTGTAATTAGGCAAACATAATAGTATTATCCCAGTGCACCTGAGTAGGATTCGTTGTTGCCAGCACGTAAGACTTAAAAGAGTGCATTTTCACTGTTACAAATTAAATACCTGGTGGCCGAGAAACTGCTCAATAAAACCAAACAATTCTTTGTAGTCATAGTAATGTCGGTCACAGCCTGAGGTCCATTGGATGTGGTCCGGGGGGCCAGTCTTAAGCCTCTGGCTCAGTTTGGATGTGTTTGCCAATACGGCACAGGTAAATTGGCTCATTTTGGCAGAGCCCATTTTTATGTGCCCAGATTTTTCCTTTATAAATAATCGTTTTTGTGTTGTATTTTATATTACTGATTAAATATTACGCTGAATTCAGAATGCATTCAGGATATTATCAATAGATACCTATATAAGTTATCTAGGTTCGATTTAAAAAATATTTGAAGCATTTTTACCCATTTGACAAATTTTTAGTTTGAGGAGTGACAGAGGAGTTATCCGTTACAGAACTGACCAGACCGAAGAGAGTGGTCAATTTGCAATTCCATTGGTTCGAAGGCCACACTACTCATATCTTATACAAGTCTTTGTCGACTTCAATCGAAACTAACACTGTAACGAGCTGAAGCAGATAACCACCAGAGCGAAAGTCACTGCAATTAACACCCCCATAACTCTCACGACAATATATCGAGGTCGAATCGAATCAGGAGCGGGGTTGTCCACGGGGAATGATTTAACACCATAGGTCCCATGGGGTATCAGTACCTGCCCCCATATATAATGGCGATAAGCCCAGGGCGCACACGACCGGGCGTCACTTCGCCGGCCTCGTTGCAACCTGCGCAAGGTCCCAACTAGCCGCCGGTCAGGCGCATGCGCACAGCGCACTCGCTGAGTTATGTACACCGGCGTGCAATAAGCCACTGCGCCCTCTATATCAGTACCGGACAGTGTGTTCACTACATCACAATTAAAATCCCTTCGGTGGAGATGAAAAATACACTTTCGTCATTTTATCCCAATAATGCATATATGTTCTAACCCCTCCCGAAATATATATTAGTTTTCGTATTATTTTTTTAGACATTACGCTAAAAATCTATAATTTATATATAACAAGGTATTCCAATTATTATTGGTTTTTTCTTACGTCTAGCTTTACAATGTCCTGCCTTTAAAACATGAACATGAACTAATCTATCATAACTTGCCACTAACATGTGTTAGCCTCTTTTTCTCAATTAATTTTACTATCGACTTCAATCGTCCACATACACAACTACCTGTTCTTTTTACACAATTGAAAATTTTCATGTTTAGAAACTTTAACCTACCTCTTTTTCAGAAGGTCAAATGAAAACTTTTACTAGCATCCAACTTTTATCCCGCTCAAGGTCTGAAAATACCGTTAACGGGATAAAAATCAAGTATGAAACACTCTTTGCAAGGTCCTTACTGGCCGCAGGTCAGGCTGGCAGAGTTATATACAGCAGCGCCTAATGAGCAACTGCGCCTGTATATCAGTGGCGGACACCGGAGATGGTGAACGTGAACTGCTTTCACGAGAGTTCCCCTCGGCCCCCCTCTCAGTCAGGGGGGGGGGGCGGCAGGTGCAAGCCGGGCACTTGTTTATAGATGCTGGGCCCAAGGACGGCGAACACCTTGCCTCTACCTGCCCCTAATCTCGGGACAAAAACTAAATCACCGTTGGGTCACTTTCGGTTGGGGAGATCGAAATTGGATTTGTTTTAGGATTGACTCGCTTGATTTAAAATTAAGGTTAAATTATGATTGTGTTAGACATCCATGGCCGGTCTCCGTAGTCCTAGAATACAGAAGTTGGAGTTGTTATAATCACATAAGCAATTCGGAGGTGAAAAAGTTACCGATCATGTTTGCGTGTAGCGATGTCGCCCGGGATTGAACCGGGTACCCCTTTTTGTAGGGCCAATGCTCTAGCATCTACCTTCCAATGATCTCTTCTATTGATTTACCTCGTTCGGTTTTTGTATAGTAAAAACAGTCTTAGTCATAATCAATTAATAGTTAACCTATATTACGAGGCATGGTAAACAAAAGAAAGCAGATAAAGTTACATGAAGTACACTAAAATATATTAACTATAGCTTGTACAATGTAAATGTAGTTTGCGTTTAAAAATGAAGTTTGAACTTAAAAATGTTTTATAGCCTTACTGAGAGAACCTACAATGGTTATTTTAATGCCAGTTTGTAGGAAAATACTCCAAATTTTTATACTCATAGGCCGCTGGTTCTTCACTGTCACAAGCGTTTCTATCTGTAAGATTTGGAACTACAGAAGTAAAATGTGTGTCTAAAACATGGAGTATTACCCTACAAATTGACAATAAAATTATCATATCAACCTATCTCATTGAAGCGAATATAATATAACAGTTTTCAAAGTAGTAAAGTCCTTTTAGAAACACTCGTTATAATTGAGAAGCTTTACCTACCTTAATTAAACTAAGAAGATATTTTGATGTTACCGTAAAAGTAAGGGATTTTGCCATTTCTTGTTGCTTCAAAAGACTTACTTAGTTAAAATATAGAATAAAGATGAATAATCGTAATTATAGTTTAGATATATAAAAAACTCGTTTGAAATATTTCAGAATAATCTATAGTAAAATTTTAATTATTGATCTGTTACAAGCTCACAATAACAAAATCCAATTCACACAACCATTATGTGTGTCAAAAGCTGAACAGTGGTCTGAACCAAAATTTGGGGATGAAAAAGAAACATAAAACATAGTATTTTAATGAGGGGAATTAGTAAAGGGTGGTGTTTACCAATTAAATTCGAAAATCAAAATAGAATGGGGTTTCCTATAAAATATTCACAACCTAGTTTAAATTTATTTTCTTGTATCAAAAGTAGTTTATTTTTATAAATAAAGCTATTTATAAAGGAACGGAAATTTCAGTCTCGATTACTTCTTTAATAAAACGACAATGGAAAAGAAACAAGTTAAACATCCCACGCGTTTTATTTGTTTTCAAAGAACCTTCCAACTAACACCCTTTTATGAACTATAAGAACCAAATAAATAAAACCAGGTACCGCAGAGTAGATTCTTTGTAACGGAATACACAGGGTAAACACATAGATACAGTCACGGCAGTAGAATAAATGTTTTCCCTCCACTTGCACCGCGCTGGCCACACACGGCGCTCCCGTTGAAAAATTATTTTCCATTTGCTCAGCTGTTGGCAGGTGGATTCAGCGTTGGTGAAAACACACAATGGGGTTTACAAAAACACGCGATGTAGCTCGATAAATATTTGCACTTTACTTTGATCGATGTGATTCTCGATATTTCGGAATCAGGAATCATCTTGGTGATATTTTAACTTAGTTGGGATTTGGTTGATTGGTATGGCTTATATTGGTTGTTATAATTAAGTGTTGCAATTTCAATTACTTATAAAAATTGTCTATTTGCTGTTCATTTTATTGGGGTGTTCTGTAAACAAATATTAATCCCAAGTAGTTTAAATCACACTAATAAATAAATAATCTATGGAACTAAACTCATTGAAATGAGAAATATGAAAGTAGGCCCACCAGGGCGCCCGAACATTTACTCGATAACTTAAAAAGTTATGTATTTTTAATATTAGTAACAGACATATTATGTGTGTGATTTTGCGCCAATATGACAAATGCAAAAAGCCTTTTTAGCGAATTTCCCTATAGGGAATACGCTATTACGGTAGTAGCCATGGTAAGACCTAAGCCCGGGACCACTTTACTTTTTCATTTTGAGGTCCCCAGAAGCCAAAAACACCATTCGTTCATTTTCATATATATGTATATATATATATATATATATATATATATCTATATATCTATCTATCTATCTATCTATCTATATATCTACGTGTCCGTGGTACTGATAACTTTTGTAGGGGACCTCCGATTTTGATGAAATTTGGTATGGAGGTGTAAGACCAGGTCTATTTTCATGAGTTCGCGAACCAGCATTGTCGGGTTATGGGAACGGGGTTTTATGGGGTTTCAAAGGGGCCAAAAATGGGTTTTTGGCATTTTTGGACATCAATTTTTAAAATTCGTCAATTTTAACTGAAACCATTTAAAAGAGCTTAAAAAAACAAACAATTTGGTATTTTGAATTTTTATCATAGCATAACTGGTTACGGGGCAAATCCAAAAATGTGTTTTCCATGTTATTCTTATGGGAAATCAAGAAAACCCTATATCTTTCTTATTTATTGACATAACTTAATCAAATTTGGTATGTACATTATCTATATAAGATTTAACTTATACTTGCTTACAAAACCCATATGGCGGCAAACCTACATACTCACCCCCATGGGGTTTATGGGGAAAATAAAAAATTGCCAGATTTTGATACAATTTTGTGTTTACATTCACCGATTATTGATTAACTTAGATTTTCTAACAACGCCCAATGGCAGAAAACCTACATACTCGATCTTATGGTGTTTTTTTTATGGGGAAAGTAAATAATCTGAAATTCCATTGGAAATTCGCTGAGTACGCAGGTCTGCTGCGACGGGGGTATTTTTATTCAAGACAAGCTCGTTCCCTTAGTTTTCTCGCCGTTCAGGCTTTTTAATGTAGGCCTACTGGTGCTGGACTCTGGTTTATATTTGTTAACTACATATCAGACATGTAATACCTGTATTCTAATTCTTTGGTTAACAGCTATTTCATCATTGTAACTAATTCTTTTTTTAAATTAAAATTCAATCCAACAAATCTTTTGTTTGTTTTATCCTTTCATTCTTTACTTTCATTTAAACTTCCATAAATGCCACTATAAAGTACGATTTGGAAAATGAACAACTGTTTTCATTCTAGTAAGCCTACTTATCATTCAGTAACTCAGTGACTGGCTACAATTCTATATAACCACATTTATCCTGGAAGACGTATTCTGTACTTTGACAGATGAGTCAGCTGTTTTAATTACTTCTTTGTTTTGATTTTAAACTCCATAAGACCAAGGATTTTTTTTTGAATTTCAATAAAAAGTTACGACGAAATAAGATTTTCCTGGCATAGAGACCTGTATAATGTATATATACGTATAGGGCTATCTTACAGGTAACTTGTATGTTTGGTAACTTTTCTATTAGGTAGCACTTACAAATTGTAATATTTAGGTTAGGTCAGTATAAGTTGGTATAGATCAAGGAATCTAAAATAAAATAAAGAAAAGGTAGGGGTCAAGACATGCAACACCCTCTGTGCACCAGGTGTTCTTTTGCTCCTATGATGTCACCATTTACTAATACTGGTAATGATAATGATGGTGTCTTAGGTGCAAAAGATTATCTGGTGCATAGAGGGCATTGCATATTTTGACCCCTACCTTGTCTTTATTAATTTTAGATTCCTTGGTATAGATGATCAGTTACCACAGAGACGATTTACCTACAAGGCGGTTAAACCCTTCTCGCAGGTAACTGTAGCCTAAGTTACCGCTGAAAAAGCTACCTTCCAGAAGTGTACAGTAATTGGCCCCCTAAAGTATCCATAATTTTCAGTGCTTTTAATTCAGGTACATTTATAGTTTAAATAATTTACTTACAGTGTTTATCAAATACTGCGGCGGGATACGCTTTGCATGGAAAAATTAAAAGAATGACTTTTGTACTTGAACATTATTCTATGTGTGTAGAAAACCACAAGTACGAGTGACATTGCAGTCCATGAACGGGTCTGTATCCGTTTTTAGGTAAAAATAAGACCTGAAAACCCCAATCAGACGCGTTCTTTGTTGATAAAACTCGTCATTTCAAGTGTTCGTTAAAAGCGGATCTACTGAGCACTGTCAACGCTAATTTGCCTTTTTGTCAACAGTATTTCATTCGCCAGGAAAACACATGTCTAAATATGTAAAACTAGATATTATTGAATCATTTATGAAGTTGTCAAAGTGAAGCTATAATCCTGAATGATTACTGCTATAATGAGTTACAATTAATGATGTATGTTAATAAATTAATAGCCTTTTCATGTTATTTATTTTTAACCAATCAGATTATGAACACTGATTTAGAAACTTGCTGATTGTACATGACAATTTTGGAAAATATAAACTGATTTTAAAAACTTGTTATAGTCGTTAGATTACTACACTATTGTTAGTTAAAACTTATAACTGGTTCATCGTTGATTCTACTATATGAAATTTTGTCTGTTTGTAAATGATGTTTAACTATTGCATTGCGTGTTTGTTTGAATGCAATATTCTGTAGATGTGGTTCCTTAAAATCATACAAGACAGGAAATAAATAAAATATAATTACACAGAAACACAAACAAACTATCAGTTATAATAATAAGATAAATGAAGTAATCTACCACGTCTCTTTAAAAAAAGTTAAAAAAAAACTCCAAATCAAACTACATTATTTTACTTTCAAATCCCTCTGTTCCACACCTCCCCTAAATCACGGTTGGCAGGTATCACAGAAGTCAATTCTTCCTATAATTAGACCCGCTTGAGGAACAAGACGGCAGAATGCTGCAATCAGTGCCCGGTGGACCAGGGGGGCGAAGCCCTGACAGATGGCAGGCGTGGCCAGCCGAGGGTGACCACCTGACGGTACGGGGACACCGCCCCACTGGCCTGGTGTCGGCCGGGATAACCCACACGACGTGTAACCCTAGAGGGTAAGGGTATCTGCATATCGACTGACCACTGAAGGAGGCTCAGGAGGGGTGTAATCAAGTTAGTTATTTTACAACAATATTGTTCAGAAATGGTTTATTCGGCAATCACATGACAAATGGGAAGAAAAGTTTTTATTTAATGGTTATTTATTTTCGTAATTTTATAGAGGTTGTTGTTGTTGTTATTGGTGGATAAGGAGACCCCGGCTGAACAGTTGAGCACGTCTGCCTCAAAATAGGCATTTTGCGCAGGCCCCCGGAAGGGTGGGATGTTGAAGGAAGAGAAAGGGTGAGGCACGGGACAGACTGTCCACTCATGTTCCAGCTAGGGGTTTCTATGTCCGTCGCACTCCTCTCCCCCTGCTGTCTTGAACGTATGTTCCAGCTAGGGATTAACCATGCAGTTCACATTAACCCCCCGCTGTCTTGAACATTAATGGGGTTTGAAGGAAGGGAAATTGTCATAGTGGACAGCCAAAAGACTTACTACAGTGTTATGATAACTTCGTTTGCGTACCCAATGTCAACTTCGCAACTAGTATAAACCAGTTTTAAAGTTGTCCTGGGATCTTTTTTATAGAGGTATTTTTTGCTTGGAGATGAGCTTTTTGAAAGAGTGATTCAAAATGCATCCCATTCATACTATCAAAACACATCACCTCTTCAACCAAAGACAAACACTATCCGCTAGGCTATCAAGATGCCCAAACAAAGTTTAGTTGTTGGTTAAGGACTAATCCATTGATATACTTAACCGATCATGTAAAGCAGTTGTATAATAAATTTCCATTTTTTTTATCAATACAGTTTATTAAATACGTATAACTAACTAATCGTGAAAGAGAGTCAAAGGGGTCAAGTATTATGAAATTTCTTTTACGAAAAGTGAGATTTTACAAATTGGAATTAAGCCAGTAAATAAGGCACAACAACCATAATAGTGGCAATAAAAAAATCTTTTTCTGGCTTAAGACTTAAGTTACTAACAATTAGGAAAAAAATGTTAAAAGTATTCTTAAAAAATTATTATTTCAAAACTTTGTCCAAACTAAATAAGGGACATTAAGTCCAAGATTTGCTTTATTGTTGTCTATCAAAGAGAAAAAGTAGACACATTATTTTCTTTTATTCCTGTTAAGTAGAAATAAAAATTTCATGTTACTACATAAATTTTTTTACTGTTAAAAGATTTTAACTACAAATAAATAACTATATGCCATTCTTTTTGTTATGATTAATTTTGTAAGGTGCCACTTTTGAATAAATTACTCAATTATATCTCATGGGGAAAATTGAAGCTAACAATTTTGGAAATTTACAAGTTTTAAAGGTTTACTGTGGTGTTTAAAATTTTATAACGCAATTATCAACATCTGCAATTGTTTGAGTTAAATGAGCCTTGCAATAAAATGTGTAGCTTTAAAGAGACATTACTATATTTAGGTACAAATAGTTTAATCAAACACAGAATTCGTTTAGTATTTAATTTATTGTGATCGGCCCACTACTGAAAATTAAACAGTTCAAACAATTAAAATTGTTCCTTCATAAAAAGTAAAACGTTGAATTCGTTTAAAACATCAATAATTTATAATTGAATACATCTCTCAGTTCAAAGTTTTTGGTTTTAATTAATCGCTGTAAAGCTTAACAAAAAGTTTAATTGACAAAGAAGTAAGCAAATTTATATACAATAAATATTTCATGGTGAGTTTCCTTCCAAGTCTCATGAAAATGACCTACTTAGCTGTGGGAGAGGTTATTATAGACGGGCAATATAAGTTTAAAAGTTTCACCAAACTTTACCGGCCACTTAACTTGCATGAACGATTTAGAGTCAAGGTTGATCTGGTCGATAAGGTCCACTTTGTGACTTGAGAATTCTGATTTCTTAGTTTACATAAACGCTTCCTGAATTCATTAGGAGTTTGTTATAACCTATGAATACATTGAAATGTTATCACCGCAGTTCGTGCTGAATTTTAAATTTTATTATTACGTGTTTATACATATATTTTTAAGGACAAACTTTTTGTAAAATGTTTCTCATTTGTGTAAATGAGTTAATTGTTGTCTTCATTTACCTTAAAAACATAGAAGGTTTAATAAATTAACAAAAAAAGGGATGGTAGTTTTAATATTAACATTAAGTAATTGAATAAAAACCAACGCTTTGTCCTGGAATATGTAATTATTTAAATATTTCTTTAAACAGTAAATGGAGATACCACAAAACAGCTCATGCACTAAATTTAACTCCTCCTAACTTTTTTTAGGACTAAAAGTATTCTATGAAAATATAACACATAGTAAAATAAAATCTAAACGAACAAATTAGGTTGGATATAAACAGCATATCGTTAGAGATGGTACTGAAAGACCTGGGACAGAGCCCGGAAAAGTATGCAAAACCAAAGTCGAAGCATACTGACACTTTTAGGTCTTCGCCCTTTGGAATTTTCTCAAATTCCCTTTTTCAGATCTTTTCTTGTTGTTGCGGGCATATCATCCTGTACAACTCTCCATTTGATACAGATTAAAAAAGAAGTCAGGGGCTGTGAAATCAGTAGTTGAGAAACGTTGCAGGAATATTTCCATTTACTGCCATGTAAAAAATATAGAAAAAACAAAAATGCTACTGTAATGACATCATATTAAAAATATTGTTTTTGTGGTAAAACATAAACTTACATCAAATTACTTAAGGTAACGTTAAACAACCATCCTATTTTTGAAAATACATTTTTTGTGACATTTAAAAAACGTGCCATTTATTTTAATCAAGTAAGTACACTATAGGTGTAACGTTCTTATGCAACCCCTTCTATATTGTTCTATCATTAAAATAAGTATTTTTTAGGATAAGCTAACGTATAATTAAGCCTATACACACTAAAATGTCCTTAAATGTCTCAAAGTTCATTTTGTATATAAGTTGATCTTACAATACAAAAATATTTGCATAAACTATCTTTGATTGAATTGACCAAGTAAAGCACATGCATTCCATAAATGTAATAGGTAGCGTATTGTCCATCAGTGGCTTTTAACTCTAATCATCCTTTTGTTCGTGTACTAATTACTTTGAAAAATAAAAATTCTTTAGTAAAAATACCGATACTTTTAATCCTTTAAGTCAATTTACATTGATTTAAAACAAAAATGAACATTCTTCATAAATATAAATTATTCTTAATAGTAAATTCAAATAATCTAATAAATTTATTTAATTTGTGGTAAGGCCTTACGTTATCAAAAACCAACGCAAACAATATTGTAGAATTTTGTTCAGTTGTGTTGGTCTGAAGATGTTACCTTTGAAAGCGAAATGTTTTACAACAAATTAAATATATTTTTTTAAATTAATAATTTAAAATTAGTTATGTAGAATTCCAATAAGAAAATCTTTGTAAAGTGAATTTTTCATAAAATGTGAATTGAAAATTTTACAATTTTACAAACTCCGAATCAATCAAAACTGAATAAACTTCAATGAACTGAAAAGTGAAAGTGAGACCCTGTGAGGCAGGACGAGATTTTTGGCCAGATTCAAAATCCTTTCCCCGGGCGCGGCAGGGCAGGTGCAGACGGCCCCACAGGTGCCCCAAGCCTGTCCCACTTTGCACCTATTAACCCCCCCCCCCCCCTTAAAAAACACCCACGGCCAACCTTAGGTGTTTGCCACATACAAAACTAACAACCAAACTATAATGGCGCCGGTATTATATTTCTTCCCGTGCTTAACCACGAAATTGCGTTGAATTATGCCTATATTTCTTCTTTATTCGTGGTTACGACGCATATATTTGCTAACAAGTGTTGAAAAGAAGAGAATTTGAATTTTACCGTCGCTCGTGCCATAACTCCGAGCCTAAAGAAGCCTAAGGGGTCGCTACACGAGATGTGTAGTTTGAGTAGTCCGCCAACGGCTATCCGTAATCAGCTTGTTTTCGTGTTTTGCCACCATTTGATTAACAAGTTAAATTCTAGTATTAGCTCGTGTAAAATATCCGAGGCTTTAAAATATTTTGCCGCACAGGCCTTAATTATAGTTTGGCCTTTATTTTTTGGCTCTTTTAAATTTTGAACTTTAACTATAAAAACTTTTTGATTTTTAAACAAGTCACTGCATGAATTTATAACAAAGTAAATTAAAAAAGGCTGCGGAAAAAGTTTAATTTCAAAATCGATTTTGGCTACAAATTACAAAACTGCTAATTTTAAAAGTAATTTATATTGGAACACATTTTTGCTCCATTATTAAACTTTATTATAGGCGTACTGTCTTAAGAAAATATAATAAAAATATAAAACTAATGCAAAAGAAAATTTAACTTGTCTGCTTCATTGTATAAATAAATATAGAAATATGAATTTTTTTGAACTCTGCATTTTAAAACACTTTATAGCCATTTCCCTTACATACTGCAATGCTTTAAGACTTTTGAGTGGTGTAAGATAAATGAAAGATCTCTCCATATAATGGTTAATCAGTTTCGATATAACACTTTTTCATACACGATGGATACAGAATAAAAGAAATGTCCTTATTAAACACTAAAAACCAAATTAACACAATCTTCAAAAACGTTAAGGTCACTTGAAAATCCATTGAGGTATTACATAAAAATGAGCCGCACAAAAGAAACGATGCCCTCCTTATCCATGAGGAAAAGAATTAGCTTTAAAAAAACGGGCCAATGATTCCGGGAATTCACGAGTGTACAATTAGCAACACGTAAGCCTAAGCCCCCGACAAAACAGCGCACTTTGTAGAGCACTAGCTTGTTACGTCTCAACAGGTAGGTTTGTATTGTATTTTCTGTTCGTAGAACAGTTATTTTCAATTCTAAAATAATTCTCTGTTCACAATGAATCGACACAAGTCAGTCTTTACACAACTGTAGTTATTAAAAATCTTAAACCAATTTAAAAGTGCATGATGGGTTTTGGTGTAAAGTATAGTTTTTATATAAAAATAATCACGTTTGTTAAAGTTTGCAATTGTTAGTTATAATAAATAATTCGGAAACATTTAAAAGCATGCATCGTTTTAATTTTGATATTTTTACATAATTTAAACGAAAACCTTTTTAATATATGAAGATAACTAGCTGTTGCCCGTCACGGCTTCGCCCGTGATTAAATTAATTTTACATGTAATAATATCTCTTTAAAGAGCAACGAAATCTTCTTTCTTAAGAATTGTGTAAGCAAAGCATTGAATTTTGCAAAAAAATTCTTAATGGGCACATATGAGCAAAGAGGAACGTCCACGTAGAATTTCAACACTGTAGGCTTTATAGTAATCATGAAGTCCTGTGGGGCGGAGCCCTAGAGGACATAAAAAACTATATTTATAAAACCGTCAAATTTCAAACCCCATATACCTTACGTAGGGGGCTTAAAAGGACTTAAAAACTATTTTTGCAAAACCATTTTTTATTTAGTAGGCAACTTAACAAGTAAAAAGGTCAAATTTCAACCCTGTAGGCTATATAGTAATTTTGAAGTCTGTGGGGCGGAGCCCTAAAGGACTTCAAAGACTTTATTTTGTAAAACCGTTTCTTAGTATTAATAAAAAGGAACGTTCACGTTAAATTTCAACCTCGTATGCCCTAGAGTAATTTTGAAGTCCAGTGGGGCGGAGCCCTAAAAGACATCAAAAACTATCTTTGCATAATAACCTTTTCTTAGTGAGTACAAATGAGTAAAGAGGAACGTCCAAGTCAAGTTTCAACCCTGTATGCCCAAGAGTAATTTAGAAGTCCAGACAGTGGGGCGGAGCCCTAAAGAACATCAAAAACTATACTTGGAAAACCGTTTCTTAGTGAATACCTATAAGCAAAGACGAACATAAATACTAAATTTCAAACCCACTGGCCCTAGAGTGATTTTTAAGTCCAGTGGGGCGGAGCCCTAAAGGTATTCAAAAACTAAAAAAACTTGCATAACTGTTTCTTCATGAGTACACATGAGTAAATAGGAACGTCCACGTAGAATTTCAACACTGTAGGCTTTATAGTAATCATGAAGTCCTGTGGGGTGGAGCCCTAGAGGACATAAAAAACTATATTTATAAAACCGTTTCTTAGTGAGTACATATGAGTAAAGAGGAATGTCTACGTCAAATTTCAACCCCATATGCTCCTGAGTAATTTTGAAGTCCAGTGAGGCGGAGCCCTAAAGGACTTCTAAAACTTTATAATAGGCCTAATAATCTTTATATTTGCAAAACTGTTTCTTAGTGAATACGTGGGAGCAAAGAGGAACACCAATGTCAAATTTCAACAACGGATGCAATAGAGTAATTTTGATGTTCTGTGGGGCGGAAAAACTATATTTGCAAAACCGTTTCTTAGTGAATAACTTTGAACAAAGAAAAATGTCCATGCCAAATTTCAACCCCATTGGCCCTAGGCCAATTTAATAGACCCGAGGGGCGGAGCCCTGAAGATGCTTTCCAAGAGCACCCAAGATGCATTTCTTAGTGAGTACATATGAGTAAAAAGGAACGTCCACGTTAAATTTCAACCTCGTATGCCCTAGAGTAATTCTGAAGTCCAGTGGGGCCGAGCCCTAAAAGACATCAAAAACTATCTTTGCATAATAACCTTTTCTTAGTGAGTACAAATGAGAAAAGAGGAACGTCCAAGTCAAGTTTCAACCCTGTATGCCCAAGAGTAATTTAGAAGTCCAGACAGTGGGGCGGAGCCCTAAAGGACTTCAAAAACTATACTTGGAAAACCGTTTCTTAGTGAATACCCATAAGCAAAGACGAACATAAATACTAAATTTCAAACCCACTGGCCCTAGAGTGATTTATAAGTTCAGTGGGGCGGAGCCCTAAAGGTCTTCAAAAACTAAAGGACTTGCATAACTGTTTCTTCATGAGTACACATGAGTAAAGAGGAACGTCCACGTAGAATTTCAACACTGTAGGCTTTTTGGTAATCATGAAGTCCTGTGGGGCGGAGCCCTAGAGAACAATCATAAAAAAACTATATTCATAAAACCGTTTCTTATGAGTACATATGAGTAAAGAGGAATGTCTACGTCAAATTTCAACCCCATATGCTCTTGAGTAATTTTGAAGTCTAGTGGGGCGGAGCCCTAAGGGACTTCCAAAACTTTACAATAATAATCTTTATATTTGCAAAACTGTTTCTTAGTGAATACTTGTGAGCAAAGAGGAACGCCAATGTCAAATTTCAACAGCGGATGCAATAGAGTAATTTTGATGTTCTGTGGGGCAGAGCCCTAAAGGACTTCAAAAACTATATTTGCAAAACCGTTCTTAGCAAAGAGAAATGTCCATGCCAAATTTTAACCCCATTGGCCTTAGACCAATTTAATAGACCCGAGGGGCTGAGCCCTGAAGATGCTTTCCAAGAGCACCGAAGATGCGTTTCTTCGTGAGCACCGATGGGCGAAGTGGATCTCCAATTGAAAATGTTCCAAATAATTCTCTTAGGTCATATGGTTTTTCAGATATGATTTTCCTAGATTCATATTCAAAATTGGCCATAAGAATAACATTACAAATTTTTAAGTCCTGTGTTGCGGAGCCCTGATGGAATTTTACAAAACCGTTTCTTAGTGAGCACCCATGAGCAAAGCAGAACGTCCATGTCAAATTTAAACATCGTAGGTCTTATAGTTTTCTATATTCGTTGTTTCCTAGATTTTTATAAAAAATTGGCCATAAGGATAACATTAGATAGAAATTTTGAAGTGCTGTGTGGCAGAGCCCTGATGGAATTTTGCAAAACCGTTTCTTAGTGAGCACCTATGTGCAAAGAAGAACACCCGTGCTAAATTTTAACATTCTAGGTCCCATAGTTTTTCAGATTCGTTGTTGCTTTGATTTGTATTAAAAATTGGCCATAAGATTAACATTAGATGGAAATTTTGAAGTCCTGTGGGGCGGAGACCTGAAGGAATTTTGCAAAACTGTTTCTTAGTGAGCATTTTTGAGCAAAGTGGAACGTCCATGCAAAATTTCAACCCTCTATACCCCATGGTTATGGAGATTCTCTGATACATGAGTGAGTGGTATTTGACAAATATATAGTAGAAGAAAGAAGAATAGAGAAAGAAGAAAGAAGAGAAGATAAAAACTTATATAAAAAAATTGTTCGTGAAAAATTACAAAAAATAATAAATGCAACACAAAATGTGATTAGAAAAATGTGTTTGTTTTTATTATGAGGTAATTATTTCAATAATTTACTTTTTCATTAGTGCCCCCTAAAGCCAGTTGAATACATTTTAATATCCTACCTTATTTATAGAGGTCATTATTTAAAGAGGTTCAGATAATAATTTCCGGAAAATGAGTTTTTATAAGTATTTTTCATTAGTTCGAATTCTTTTGTAAAATATGTAAATCTTAATAAGAGGCATCTTCACCCCTGGGCCAGTAGCCCATTGTTGCGCCATCGGCAATGTTATAACATACATAAATCTATGTTTTTCCCACTAAGCCATGCAGCCCAATAAAACATTAAAAAGTTATATTTATTTAACGATATCAGTAGAAAATCACGTTTAAAAGTCATACAAAACTTTGTGTGTAATTTATTCATTGCCTATGCCTTTAAGAGTCATCTTCACCCCTGTGCCAGTAGCCCACTGTTGCGCAGTTGGCATTTGTTAACCATACGGCTTTTAATGCAAAACATGGTATTTTATTCCCCTGTTTCGGACGCCGTTTTTCAACCGATTTTCTTTAAACTTGGTAAGTGTTTAGTTGGATAGTTATATTAGGTCCCTCATACCTCGAAATTTCGAAAATTGTACTAAATTTTTAAATATTACTAAGGAAAATCGAGTTACTTTGCGACGTCACAGAGAGTAATATTTGTTAACTTTTCAAAATTTCGAGGTATGAGGGACCTAATATAACTATTCAACTTAACACTTACCAAGTTTAAAGAAAATCGGTTGAAAAACGGCGTCCGAAACAGGGGAATCAAATGCCATGTTTTGCTTTAAAAGCCGTATGATTACCATTGCCGACTGCGTAATAATGGGCTACTGGCCCAAGGGTGAAGACGACTCTTAACTTTGACAATCAAGAAGCAATAATAAATTCATGTAAAATAGTTTTTATTTATTGTTGGCAGTAGTCAGTGTGAGAACTAAAAGTTAGGTACTAAACAGTTATACTTACGATTAAAGTTACGAGTATACTTGTTTTAAAAACCAAGATGCAAATAGTGATTAAGTACGGTTTGAAATTTGTTTAAGAAACCAAGATGAAACGGGATGAGAATGATCTACAAGAAACAGACGGTTCCGTCCCGGGGAACCGAAGGTCAGATTCTAGAGGCAGGTGCAGTGAAACTGGCTACAGCATCCTCAACAGCTGTTGAACAGTATCGCATACCTGGGAGAAACAAAGAAATAGAAACACAGTAAGTACAGTTTTGGGTTTTACACTTCTTTGTTGAAATAACTCCACTTAAAAACACTTTGGGTAAGATAATATTACTTGGATCATAGTTTTTTTATTTTTTATTTGTATGTATGTAATAAAAATAGTATTTGTACCTTTATTAACATTTTATTCCCAAGAGTATTATTTTAAAGACTAATGTTGAATTTAAAACGACCGTTACGCCTGTAAGTACGCCTTCAATCCTGTGCCAGTAGCCCATTGTTGCGCAGTCTGCAATGTTAACCACACGGCTTTTAATGAAAAACATGGTATTTTATTCCCATGTTTCGGACGCTGTTTTTCAACCGATTTTCTTTAATCTTGGTAAGTGTTTAGTTGAATAGTTATACTAGGCCTCTCATACCTCGAAATTTTGAAAATTTAACAAATTTTACTAAGAAAAATCGAGTTATTTTGCAACGTCACAGAGAGTAATATTTGTTAAATTTTCAAAATTTCAAGGTATGAGGGGCCTAATATAACTTATTCAACTAAACACTTACCAAGTTTAAAGAAAATCTGTTGAAAAACGGCTTCCGAAACAGGGAAATAAAATACCATGTTTTAGCATAAAAGCCATATGGTTAACATTGCAGACTGCGCAACAATGGGCTACTGGCCCAGGGGTGAAGATGACTCTTAACATGTACCGATAAAGATTCATCTTTATGTCATTTTAAAGGCCATTGTCTGGGGCACTTATTTAATAAAAAGTTGTATGCTGTATTCTTGATTGATTGATTAGTAAACAACAAAGTATCGTCAACATTTTTTGTTTGGAGACTAATGCGGCTTTTCATGAGTTAAACATCATTAGTCGCTATATAATCCCGATTTTTATTTACTTGTGCTCTAGATATTAAAAGTTCCCCTAAAAAACATAAAGATGAATATTTTTACCAATATCAAAGCCCAGCGGACTTTTCAATTATAATATTAGACGTATGGGAATAAAAATCCAAAGTGGAGGGTACTGCAGACTCGAAAAAGTCTTATGTACACAAATAATTTTCATTTGTTATATAAATGAACAATTTTACATTTTCATAATAGTCGTCAATCCAGTTATATTTGTGCTGCCTAGTTTTGGAAACAATATAAATTTTTAAAATTTGATTTCGAAGTATAATCTTCTGTTGGACGTAAAATCGTTATTTTGCGACCTCGGTGTTGAATTAAGATAATATCAAGAGGCAGATTTCTTGATTCATCAAATCCTTCAAATCTCCGTACTCCTTTTGGAATGAGTTGAGGTTCGAATTCTCCTTGTTCTAGATGCTTCCCTCGTTGTAATTTACTAAATAATTATTTGAAAATAGGTCTAAACGCTACGTCACCTGATTACAATATAAACGACCGAAATATCATTGGCCTGTGGTTATCTTGAAGTTTATAGACACAAAATACAAATCAAAATAATACCTTAAAACCATTTATGGTGGTAAAACAAAATTCGCTTGGCCGGAAAGGACGTATTATAATATGTTTTGATGTATCTTTATGGTAAACGATGGGTTATACTTTGACATAAAAAGGTTTAGAATAGGAAATTGTACCCGTGACAAACTAGTCACTAAAAATCTATTTGGATTGTTGGTGGTAATGTATTTCAACAACCCCTAATTAATAGTCTGAAATCAT